>CAMTDV010000021.1:84879288-85479288 GCA_947069175.1 Scalesia atractyloides
CATTTTTTATGATATCTTTACTTCCTAACACGCAATAATTACTTAATCCCATAATATAAAAGTTGAATAATGGGTGAATAATATCTTTATAAAATGCCCAATGATTTATACAGATTCTATATGCTTACAAAAAAAACAAGGATTTTAGTTTTTGTTAAATCCTAAATACTTTATCTCATAAAACGCAATATATAGTCATTGTTATTTGTTATCTATCTTTATATCATAAAACGCAATATATAGTCAATTTTAATGATATCTTTACTTTCTAACACGCAATAATTAATTAATGCCCATAAGATAAAAGTTGAATAAGGGGTGAATAATATTTTTATAAAACGCAATGATTTATACAGATTCTATATGCTTACAAAAAACAAGGATTTGAGGATAATGAAGAAGAATTCTCTCTGGATATGGTTAACTCTACAACTTTACAAGAATTTGAAGATGAATTAGAAATCGCTGCACAAAATTAAGGTAGGGTACTTGTAAAACAAAAAAATGTGGCGAAGAAAAAATCAAAGAAGAAAGAACAGAAAGCAGAAGAGGAAATGGAATATTATGTTTATCCATCTGAATCCGAAAATGAAAATGAAGAAATTTTTGATGCTGAAGAAAACAATGATGATGATGATGAACAGAATGGACGCAACCAAAACAGCCAACCAGAGTTTGTTGAAGCAGAAGAACAAAACCTCTTACTAACTGCTGCTCCTGTTTTTGATGATGAAGAAAACAATGATAATGATGATGATGATGATGATGAACAGAATGAATGCAACAAAAACAGCCAACCAGAGTTTGTTGAAGCAGAAGAAGAAAACATCTTACTAACTGCTGCTGTTAATTGGATTGCACTTAAAGATAGTAAAAAAAACCCAACAAAACCCCAATGAAAATGAAAAAGCACCAACAGAAAGTGAAGGATCATGGGGACGTATCTTCGAAAAACCTTCAGAGGGAAATAAAGAAAAACTGTGGGTTGACAGTCAATGTCGGTTGCGTAATTTCATACCATCACAAATGCATATTGAAACAACAAAAGGTCTTTCTGAAATGAATTCAACAAGAAGTGGTGATGAAATTCTAATAAGCGAAGAAGGTGAAAAACGAAATGAGCAGCATATTGTGTCAACCTTAGATGATCATTTCAAAAGCTTCGAAGAATCATTCCAAACAATCCAATTATATATAGATGACGTTATTGAACAATATCCAAACAGTGAAATTGTTCATAACAAAGTTAATGAATGGTCATTATTAATGGAGAAATTGAACAACGTAGCTCAAAAGCGTAACTAAGTTACCTTGATTCAAGAATGATTGAAACTCAAAGTGATCAACAAACACCATCATGCTACTTAAATTTAAACGAAAGCCAACAAGATATGCTAAATCCTACATCATCTGCAAAACACAATGAAGATACTACAGTTGTGGTCCAAAGCTCATGTCCTGAAAAAACAAAGGAGAATCCGTCAAGTATTGACAAACGTAATGAAACATCACTATTTAGTGAAGAACTCCATCAATCATTACAGATATGATACAGAAAACAGATGAAGCAGATAGAATATCAAAACAAAAATTAATTGAAAATTATGAGAGACCGTCATTTGATTTGAAAATTTCTCAAATTTCAAATGAGATAGAAACAGTAGTGGATGAGAATGCAAATCAAAAGGATGCATCAAGCAAAGAAGTTGAAACAAGTATTCAAATTACAGAAATACAAACAATGCTTGATAGAATTGATGAGAATGTGACTGAAAAGGAAGTCAATGATGTTATTGGAAGCACATCATTCCTCAACCCAGAAGTAAAAAATTATGAAACACCAACAAAATCAATTGATGAAAAAGAACAAACGACGGAAATCAATAAAACGGAAGAGATAATTACAAAGATAGTGCGACCAGAACGTTAGAAAAATGTAGGCGAAGCGTTATGTTCACCATACTATCAAAGAAAAGTAGAAATGAATGATGGTAGAACAAAGATTGAAAACAACATATCTGGATATGCATTCCATGCAGTAGGCGACATGATGTACGAAAACTTTTATATTTAAAAAGTCAAACACAAAAGAAAAATCATATATAATTCAATTGTTATAATTTTTTTTTTGCAGGACACTCTCTTTTTGATAACCGATCATGTATCTTTGACAAGATGGGCTGTCGAAACAATGAGGCCAGGATTATACATTACAGGAGAAGTAAATTCTTGGGCTTATATCTTGAACGAAGAAGAAAAAAGAAGATCAAAAGACAAATTAAAAGCAAGATTTTTCTGTAAAATTCAGATGTTGGTAAGATCTCTAAAACGCAATTACTCTGTTTTATTTTGTTCTTCGTTTTGTTTGAAGTTATTATATCTTTTGGTGGTTCATATAATCTAAATATTGATGTATAAAATGCAATAACTTTAATACTAATGTTTGTTGATATAATTTATCTAAAACGCAATAAAGTTTTAATTTGTTTATTTTAATGCAGGCTTACACATTGGATAAAACTGCAAAAGAGATGTTAGAAGAGTTCACAGAGAATATGACAAAAATTCTAAAAGGTTCAAAGATAAAAAGCATCGATGATTTTGATCTTATCCTTGTGCCAATACTCTATCGAGAGCATTTCTATGTGATGTCTTTCAATCTTTATGATCAAGAAATAAATATCATTTACAACAGTGCAGCAGATGTTTTAAGTTCCGATAAATATGGCAATGTGCCTCTGGAAACAGTAAGTTATGCTTTTAAAACGCAATATAAGCAAACTAATGTTTATTAACCTGAAATTTAATTTATTTTTCTGTAGAGGAATGCTTTGGTTGCTTACCTTAAATCAGTTAAACATCCAAAAGCAAATAATTTGAAGAACATTAGGGCTAAAAGAATGGAGATTTCAAGAACATTAGGGCTAATCAAGAATTGTCAGTTTGGTGGTTTCAAAGAGGAAATTTCATACTACAATATCTTGATGCCACAAAATAAGATATCATTCCATAGCATCAGTACTAAAAAACTGCAACGAAAATGTATTGAGAAAAATGAATGAGCTAGGAATACCACCAGCATGTTACAGAGAAGAAACAAAACAACTATTCAAAATTCTGAACAAAAGGTAGGGAAATCCAAATGAAATGGTGATTGAAGATCCAAAAGTTACATCTTGGGAGTTCATTGATGACAGTTTCAAGGTTGCAATAACTTGGGATGATGGAAAAGTTGATCTATTCGACCCAAAAGACATATCTTCCTGTGATGATTTAATCTTAATAAAGCAATTATCTGACATTCCAATCATCAACAACTCTGGAAGCAAATTTGCAGAGAGACTTCAGAGTGCAGTGATTTCACAGGTGGAACTATGGACTCAATCTGAAAGTGATGAAGAAATCCCAGATGGAAGCTTAGGATTTTCATCTGAAGAAGAGACCAACTTTGATCCATAATGTTGATTGTTGATTTCCAGTAACTGTGGTTTGGTAATTTATCTTTCTGTGGTTGTTGTTTTTATTTCGTTGTTGAATGCTAATGGTGGTAGTATGGCACTATAGATGATAACAATAATTTTAGGTTTGTATGGATGGTGAACAGGTGTTGGTGGTTGTTATGTTCATCATCTTTCATGTAACTTTTATCATCTCATCTATAAATATAATGTTTAAATAATCTTTTGCTTTTTATAAAAATAAATACTATGCATTGTTCTAAGGATCATTTAAAGTATTGATTCATGCCTAAAACTCAATAGTTAAGCTTAAATAATTGAAGGTATAATAAAACGCAATAAATACTAAGCATTGTTCATAAGGAAACATTTCAAAATATTGATTCATACCTAAAACGCAATAGTACAAAATAAGCTGAAAATAATTGAAGGTATAATAAAACGCAATATAAAAACAAGACCTGCTTTATTAGAATTTAAATTTTTCAATACAAAATTTATTAAAAAAGAAAAAAAAACAAACGATGGAAAGTTACATTGTTTTAATCTCCTTACATGTCCGACTGTTGTGTCCTTTACCACCATATACACGACATGACTTCTGGATCTTTGAGGATTTCTGAATTGCAATTTCACGATTAGGCTTTAACCTTTTCTGTACACCACATCCTTTTGTCCTTGTTTTGATCGGAACACGAATCGTAGAATTGGAATTTTCAATATTACCACCAATATCAGCAAACCTATCTTTACGACTAGGCGGTGGCGCAACAACCATAACCTCATTTGCTTTATCCTTATAACTTTTGATATATTCTCTGTACCGACACAATTCATCTAAATCACCAACCAACCTATTAACAACATATTCATTTGCTACAATGATTTCTCTAAAAACTCTATCAATTTCACTACTCCTACCAATCTCATCAAACCAAATATTACAGTCAATCGATCTGTTTGAAACAACCTCTCTCATCCATCTTCTGAGAACATATCTTCTTGGAAACTCATTAATATTATAAAACCTTAGAACATAAAAGATATGGCGGCACAGTACTCCAAATTGTTCAAACCGTTTGCATGTACAACATACATTTATACCATCTTCTTGTATACTATATTCAACCTGTAATAAGATAATAAAAAAGTATATAAAATGACAGAGATGTAATATAAAACGCAATAAATTGTCTCAAATATAATAACAGAGATTTAATAATGATAAAGCGCAATAAACATAGTGATAAAATTAAGTTACTTTTAAAAGTTTTAATAAATAAATAATTTTACTTAATACTAAAACACAATATTATTTTATATTATACCTTGAATATCGAAGTGCATGGCTGATTAAAATCCTATAGCTGAAAAAATTGAACATCACCAACTGTATCATGAATCTTTGACATACATTGTGTAATGGCACCATCAATTTCCTTCTAAACATCTTCAAAAAATGTTTTGGTATATATTTCCAAAGCTTGTTTCTCTAATATGAAGTCACTCCAAATCTTAGACTGAATATACCTGGTATCATGATCATTTCTCCTATGTTCATGCCTTTGAAATTCCATTGCGGTTTCAAAATGAGTGAAAATTTCAACAAGGGTACACCTTGGATTACAAAACTGTCCAAAAAAGTAATTCTCACTTTCAAATCTAGATGTAGTACGCATAAGACCAGCCAAATTCTCCCCCCGGTAATAAGAGGGTATCCAATCAAATCGAAGATCATACATAGTCTTTAACCATTCATGATTTTCTATCCAAATGTAGACATTATTGAATGCCACTCGCTTTCAAAATCTTCTGGAATAATATTATCATTCCAAACTACATGAGTCATTCTTGTATTGAAGTCAATGTTAAATGACAAAACAGGACCAACCTGAATAAAAAGCAATAAAATAATTTAATAAAAAAAGATAAAACGCATTATGTAAAACTGGGTCTGGAATGTAGTTTGTATAATACTTTAATTTATAAAATTTGTAGATTATGAGATAATATACTATAACGCAATAATATGCATTTGAATTAAAAATGATTCTTCATAAAACGCAATGTAACCTTTGTCTTCAATTTCTCCCATATATGCCACATACATAGCCTATGCCTAGTTCTTGGAAGAACATCGATAATAGCTCTCTTCATTGCAGCATCTTGATTAGTAACAACAACTTTAGGCTCATTTCCAAAAGCATTAACAAAAGAACTTAAAAGCCAACGATAAGAATCTGGAGTTTCAGAACCAAGTAATGCACCACAAAATGTAACATTCCTAAAATGATTATCAATCCCAGTAAATGGTACAAAAACCAAATCATATCTACAAAAAAATAGGTAGTGCATTAGAAATCATTAAAAAAATTGATAAAAACGCAATAAGTTAAAAAAAGCTTACTTGTTGGATTTGTAAGTAGCATCAAAACCTACTATATCACCAATTACTGCATAATTTCTTTTTGAATGCTCATTAACCCAAAAAAGCCCTTTCATCTATTATCTTCACTAATAACATAATCACATGTATACCCTGGAGTAGATTCTTTCTTTCTAATAAGACGCCTAACTACCATTTCTGCATCATACTAATCAATGTAAAGATTCAAATCTCTTCTATAGTTCTTACAATCAACTTTAGTAGCACCAACTTGACCAAAACCACCGTACATAGTTTTCATAATATTGAATGCTCTAACAGGGCCAACATTGATTGCAGGCAACCCAGATATAAAACTTTCTTTAACATAATCAATACTTCTGGCTGCAGGCAGGAAATGAACATCTTCATCATCAACAAAAAGATGATTATGTTCTTCTTAAAAAATGTAGATTTTAAACATATTATTGTCTTCTAAAATCAATTTCAAATGAGCATTGCATCCAACTCTTTTTGAACCTCTATTACGTCTAACAATCTTTTTACTATTTTCACCAACATAACCATAGTCTATTGCTTTGCTAACATTAAATCCTTCTTTTGAACACACAATATACCTAATTTTTACAATTCCACCACTTTTCCAAGAGGTATTTTTTCTTGCAGAAAAACCAGAAGCAAGTGCATATCTCTGATAAAAAGCAAAAGCCTCATCAAAAGATTTAAAACGCATTCCAACAGAAGGTCTAATGGATTCACTGACTTTAGGTTTGTAAAACTTTCTTCCACTATGTAAGCACACACGTTCTTCCTATTTTGAATTGAAATCTGAAACATTCAATAAATAACTATAAAACACAATACTTCTCATATAATCAACAAATTTTAATTAAAAAACTACAACGGAATAAAAATACATATTTATAAACTTCAAATAGAAAATTAATTCATTAGGTAAAACATAAAACATAATAGTTGTTTGATAAATAAAAATATTAAAAAACTAAATAAAACGCAATAGATGTTAATAAAACTTTATTATCATGTTGAAAGTGTTAATCGAACATGTGATTTCGTGATTTCTATCAATAAAGAATTTAAGAAACATAAAAAGCAACAAGTTCAGTAAAACGCAACGACTTATAAACATTTAGTTTTCAATAGAACAATGATTAAAATGAACAAATTACTGTTAAATTATTCAACATTAGTAGTTTATCATATCAAAAATCAATATAAAAGAAAAAAAAACCAATTGCAGAACGTAATTGAATAAATTTGGGCAAATAGAGTCTGCTATGATTAAAGGTAGAATTGACGGTAAACTTACCAACAAAGTCTGCGAAATCCATTATTGATCTTGAATTCTCGTTCGAAACTAGTTTAATGCTTGAAAAAAGGTTGAATTTACGATCGTTTCGATTTCAGGTTTTGAAATCGCAAATTATGTTATCCAACTGAAAGTAGAGGTAACAGTATCTGGTATAATATTAAATGATAATAAGAAGGGGTAAAATGACAAAAATACCCCCGTCTTCTAAATTTAAAAATTATAGATGAATGGCTAAGATGACTTCCTATACTTCCTAGCAAAAATAAACTTCCTATTTGATCTCACCCATAATAATATATATATAACATTATTTATAATCAAATATATGGATTCTTACATATATATATATATATATATATATATATATATATATATATATATATATATATATATCCTATCGTAGCCTAACCCTGTCCTAGTTCTAATAATCGACTTTAAAGAATATCTCGTGTTAATATCATATTATTGCTATAAAAGTCGGTTTTTTATCGAAATTGATTTTTATTGTTTTTTGAATCAAGTTAATCTAATCTAATCTAATCTAATCTAAACTAGTTGAGTACCCGTCCGTAGGCCGGGTACCTTAACGGCATAATGACATAAATACCCATAGAACATAATAAAGAAAACGATAAAATGTATTTATAATGTTACTTAACAAATAACCAAACATTAAAATGAACATGCTAAAAGAGCATAGTTAATGGAAAATATTTGGTGAAGTAAGAGTCTCGGTGGAACTAAATATTAAGTTTTCTGGGACGAAAGAGGCATTTCTTTTGTCTCTACAAGATACAAAGAAAAAATAATTAGTTTGAACATATAAATAAGGTGGTTTACACCTTGTTCGAGGAAGGTTGAAGAGACAAAGTTGAAGATAATTTTAACAACTCAGATTGCATGCATCTTTAAGTAGCAGGTTATTTTTGAATATACGTGTCATAATAGCACAAGTATATTTTTCTTTACGTGCTAAATGAAAACATTATTATTTAAAAAGAGTCAAATTGTGTGTAAGGTTGCATTAAAATGGTTCATATTCATATGTGTGTTATGTGTAAAAACCCCGCAAGGCAAGACTGGAAACAATTTCAATCAAGCGATTATATTAATTATTGAGTCTTTAAGTGAACCATTGGCTATAAAAGCATAAGAAGATAAACTATTGGGTAAATTGACAATGTAAAGTAACACGTATATTCATAGTAAATAAGAGCTAAAATAAGTGAAATGTTTCGTGAAACACATCCTATTATTTGGTTGTGGTTTTTGAGTTTGAGCTCCTAGGTTTTAGTTTTTTTTTTTTTTTTTATAAATACGTGACCTTCAAAAATAATTAACATATTGTGCAAGTGTAAAATTAATTATTATATTTTACAAGTAAAAGATATTGGTTTTATTTTTGAAGGGAAGTGGGTATAGAATATGGGTCAAATACACAAACCCCAAGATATTTACATACATCCCGATCCAAAAAGCTCTCTCTATCTCTATGTCAATATACTCATCATCGAATTCATCAGATTCTCACTAAATCAGATAGAGAAGAGATGCGAGAGAGACAAAGAGATGAGGAGCCAGCTGTTTCCGACAACCGGCCCGCCACTGGCGTCGTCGGTGAGTGGTGAATCGGCTCTGATGGACTCGTATCGTTATCAACAACCACAATCCTTATTACTCTTGTTTAGCAACTTATTACGGTTAAACAATTTATTATTAGTTTTCATAAGTATTCCTTACAAAGTTATACCAGTAAACAATTTTAAATGTGATGCTATCTTTTCCTGATAAGCTTATTTACCTTTTTATAAATTAGAAAAAATAACATAATAAAGTAAGTGATTACACGAATAGATATAATTTGTTTAAATAATTATGTTCATGTAGTTTATGTGCACCAGTTGTATTTTAAATCAACTATCATGTATCATGGTTAAAGATTAAAAAATCACCATAGTTACAATATGTTGTAGCTACTTATTAGAATCTAAAAGATAAACTAAAATTTGTAAACCGTGAAACTAAAATATTTTATTGATAGTTTAAAACAAATGATGCAAACAACCCGTGTAGTTTTGTAAACAAAACACTTGTGTAAATAAAAAGTGTAGTGAATAACTTTGCACTGTCACTATAGTTTTGAAATCTGTAATGATTATAAGAAAGAGGACATAATCTTGGTACTGTCATTATATCAACAGTGTCACTATATTTTTGAAGTTTTAGATATATAATCTGCTCATCATTCATTGGAGTTTTGAAATAATTCTTGTCCATTTTACATGTAAAACAAAAAAAAAACATTTTGGTTATTAAAGTATAGAAATTAAATGTAAAATTAGTAAACTATTTGATGAAAATTGAAAAAAAAAACCTCGCCACACTGTGCCGTTTACATTCGCATTTGTAGGGATTAAAAAGTCATACGTGTCATCATCTTCCTGTAACCTTAGAAAATTTTTGACCCTTAGACATGTTCTGTTTCACGTGACATGAAAAGCTTGAACCATCATTCGTATGCATCATACTCACTACTTACAGTTTTAAATAAAAGTAACTTTACCGGTACTCCTCCATTTCAGGTTATGGTGTAAGTCAGATGTGTAAGAACTGGAAAACGGGGTGCAGGTCTCAACACTCTCATCAGCCGCAATATTCCGACCTATCATAAAATGAGACGAAACTTTCAAATTAGAAGGTGAAAGTATTAAAACAATTGATTAGTTAAAACACCTTGGGGTTGCTTTCATTTTTATTTGCTCCATTATACTGTTTAAACTGATTTGTACGGGACTGGTTTTGCGTTCTTAACATTGTCTTCGGCTTCTGCACTTTGCAAGCCAAAATTCGTGTTAACAAAACACCACAAATAATAAAAAAAAGTACAATAAACAGTAACCTTAACTTGCGGATGATTTATTTCATCAATATGTGGTTGTTCCATCATAGCTACCACCTACACAAAGAAGAAACAGATTAGAGAACTACTGATGTGTTTAATGCAGATCAGGTTTCTGTAATTTGCAAAACATAATGCGTGTTAACAAAACAAAACCAATATTAACGGAATTATGAACAATTTAACCTTTATTTGCAGGTCATGTGTTCCAGCATTGGGTGTCTTGTTGAGTGCAGTTCATGAGCATCGATCTTCTGCTCCATGTTGAGTATGCTAGACAAATAAATCCATAGCACTGGTATTGTATAGGAACATAAATATCGGCATGTAAGCCCATTGCAGATATCTCCAAGAAGTCACCCGAGAGATCCATTGCTGCAGATGTTTTGTTGTATGAATGTAGATAGTGTGAAAAAAAATAGATGGAAGATTATGCTATCTCAACCTGGATTATATAGCCAGCAAACAATTCAGTTAAGTATCCACTACCCCACTAAGTTCTTGAAAATTAGGAACAACATTGTACCAGTTACTTTATAACTTGCACTTTTCTAGGAACCATGATCTAATAAGGCTTTTTCATTAATAAACTGCAGGAAACTGTAAAATCATGGCTGAGAGAGTGCAAAACCGACGCCAACTGCTGCTTCTAGAAGGTATTTAGTGAATTTCAATGGCTGAGATTAAAAGTTCTTGAATTTATACGGCTGTAATTGTCTCAAAAGTTGGTTACGAAGAACGGTGGCAATATAATATAGAATTCTAATAAAAGATTACAATTAATGTCATATGTTATTTCCTCCTTCGACTATAAAAGTTATTTATATTTTATTTTAATTTTTCATAATCAATACATTATATATAAAAACAACTAGATTATAACCCCGTGTATTACACGGGTTGAATAAATAAATTTTATACTAAATAATAAAACAATATATCTTTAAAACCTCCTTTATTGCACGGGTTGTATAAATGTAATTTTATATATTAAAAAAATTATATAGGAACCATATTGTACGGGTTGAATAAATGTAATTTTATATACCAAATAATAAAAAAGTTATATCTCTAAAACAACATGTATTACGCGGGTGAATAAATGTAGTATTGTTTACCAAATAATAAAAAAAGTCGTATCTTTAAAAACCCTCGTGTATTACACGTCTTTAATAAAACTGATCTATGTACCAAATAATAAGAAAATTATATTTAAAAAAAATTAATGGTTATACTCGGTACGCGATAGATATGGTGATTGCGTAGATGATTATTGAAAAGAAGATACAATGGTCAAAGATGTTATTCAAGAAACAAATAAGCAATCATGTGAGTGATAAATTATATTTAGAAAAACCCGTAATAAATCTAATTTAAAAAACTAAGACTTTGTTATTATTAGTAAAATCAATGAATTTATATTTGTAATTTTGTTTGGTATTTGAAGGGGTATGGTCCCAAAAAGCCTTGCGCCAATCAAGGAAACCATACCCATTAATAACTTCTAAGAAAACTGCGCGCAGACTTCTTTGCCAAAATAAGATTTATTAGAACTCTATGCCAAATATCCAAGAGAGGAAAGGATCATATAACTACCTTGCGCGGTCTCGCGCAAGGTTCAAAGTTAACCTTATACATTCTCTTTGGATAAATGCTTCATTTAACTACCTTGTGCAGGCTCGCGCAAGGTTCAAAGTTAACCTTGAACATTCTCGTTTGATAATGCTTCATTTAACTATCTTGCACGGGCTCGCGCAAGGTTCAAAGTTAACCTTGAACATTCTCGTTTGATAATGCTTCATTTAACTACCTTGCGCGGGCTAGCGCAGGGTTCAAAGTTAACCTTGAACATTCTCGTTTGATAATGCTTCATGCACAAACCTTGCGCAGATATTTATATCAAAGCAAGTATCCACCAAACGTTGCGCTAAGCAGCAAGGAGAAGAAGGAAGATCAGTTAACTAACTTGCGCTTCTCGCGCAAGGAAACTGTAAATCCTGAGAAACTTTCCCTTAGCAAAATCCTTGACTTGGTGCAGAAGCAAAGGGAATCTTTTCTGTTATAACAGAATGAATACGGGGCGAATAATAGATGGGTAACAGCTGTGAAACCTTCTAGAAGCCATTAACACCCAATCGTGCAAGCATCTTTTCGGTTATACCAATTGCCACATGGCAGCATCTGGACGGCTGAGGAAGATCACTGTGATGGCATGCTCACATTTATAAGATGTAGTGATCTCATGTTGACACGTGGAACCTCCCTAACCGCTGATGAGCTCACGATCCGTGTGCACTAACGGATTGCCAACAAACATTAACGGAATAGCAGAAGATTCCGTTAAAGTTAACAATCTCTCCTTTTGGCGTCAAACACCAATTATAAATAAGTAACTTGGAGTTCAAGGAAAGGTATTCACTCTCAACTACTCTCTCTCTTACAATACTTACTTCCGACTACCTGTACTTATTCTCACGCCGGAGGGTGGTTACGGAGAGAACCCCCTTTCTCCCCGTGGCGAGCTAACGGTGTTCTGTTTTGTAGGTCCAGCCGGAGTACTGTTTTATTCATCTTCCATCGTGAAACCAAACGAAGGGTTAACCCTTTTATGTAGAGCCCATTCCATAGATCTACTTAGATTCCGGTCTAGTTGATCTAGGGTTTCTTCATTGGCGCCCACCGATTTCAATCCTTTCTCATCTTTTGTTTCGTTTCACTTAGATCTGCAGCATCATGGCTGACGGATCATCTTTTCAAGGTCCTCGATCAGGGATTCGATGCGTTGTTGTCGGACCTCAGGTCGACGGACAAATAGTTGAGGATTCTTCCGGCGAAGCTAATGCTCAGTATGATCCTAATCATGCGAGTATTCCTGTAACGTCGGCGGCTCCTCAGGTTGATGTTACGTCGATTTTACCACCTGGATAGACTCCATTATCATGGTTAATCAAATCTCAAGCGACTCTAAACGCTATGTATGCTCAGTTATGTGCCGAAACCGGAACTTCAGCTTTTCAAGCTTCGGTTAACGCTCCTCAGGACTGTGCTTCGCCGGCACCTCGAGTTTTGAGTTATAATACTCAAAGTCATGCTCGTTCCCATTCGCACATGCCTGAAGATGGAACAGAAATGAAACCTGGAATGATCCTATTCATTCAGGTAATAGAAGGCAAGAAGACAACGTTCAGCGTCGCGCATCTGTCCACTCTCGTTTGGGCCCGCGGTCTTCGCAGAAACGGGACACCCAACACGATGAGTTCGATAGAACCTATGAGGAAGGGGATAGTGCAAGTATTATCAATCGAATATCTGCAGATCATGCTAGTTACAGGCCAAAAGTACGTGCGGTATACAATCCAGAAGCTGAGCATGATTACAATTTGGTGTATCGCCCAACCGAAGCAGCTGAACAATCAAAGTTTACCAGAGAGATAGAACTGGCTCCGTTGGAGCGAACGAAATTACCATCCAACGTTGGAAAGTTTAACAGTTTGACCGATCCTGATGATCACATGTGCCTCTTTACCGGTGCAGGGTTACTTGGGTGTTGGGCATTACCAATGTGGTGTCACCTATCTGAATGTATTTCCGTCATCAGAACCAGTGGTGCAGAAAAAGCGCAGCCTCGGGTCAGAAAAAACAGAGGTGATGAACGAACAAGTCACCGAGTTATTAAATGTTGGTATTCTGCGCGAAGTCAGATACCAGACCTGGCTGGCAAACCCAGTCATGGTAAAGAAACATAATGGCGGATGGCGGATGTGCGTAGATTTTAAAGATCTAAACAAGGCGTGTCCAAAAGATTGTTATTCTCTTCCTGAGATTGACAAAAAGGTTGATTCATTAGCTTCCTTTCGCTGGAAATGTTTTCTAGATTGTTATAAAGGTTATCATCAAGTCTTGATGAAAAAAGAGGACGAAGATAAAACTGCTTTTCGCACAGAGAAAGGCATTTTTTGTTATACCAAGATGCCTTTTGGTCTCCGCAATGCGGAGCTACTTATCAAAGATTGATGGATACAGTGTTTGGAGATGGTATCGGGAAAACTGTGGAAGTCTACATTGATGATTTGGTCATTATGAGTAATTCAGAAGACACTATGTTAGACAACATCCAACGAACTTTTGATTCTCTACGAGAGGTAAATCTAAAGATAAATCCCAGCAAATGCTCTTTTGGCATGGAGGAGGGCAAATTTTTGGGTTTCATCGTCACCAAAGACGGTTTCAAAGTTAGTCATGAGAAGGTCGAGGCAATACAAAAAAATGTCTTCTCCTACTACCATCAAAGAGATGCAACGTTTGGCTGGAAGGTTAGCTGCGCTAAACCGCTTTCTCGCCAATCATGCTGCAAAATCTTATCCATTTATTCGAACCTTGCGCAATTGTACGAAAAGCAAAGAGTTCGCATGGACTCCTGAAGCTGATCAAGCTTTCCAGCAGATGAAAGATTGTTTAGTTCAACTTCCCACACTTACTGCTCCTCGCGAAAAAGAACCCATGGTCTTATATCTTGCTGCATCTGAGGTAGCAGTAGGTACTATCTTGTTGGTAGAACGCGAAGGGGTCCAGTCTCCAATTTATTATATCAGCAAGATGTTGAACGATCCATAGACAAGGTATTCAATTATGTAGAAATTAGTTTTAGCATTGGTCCACGCTTCGCGCAGGCTGCGAAGATACTTTTCAGGACATGTTATTACTGTTTTGACAAATTCTCACATTGGCCAAAACCTGGCCAAACCAGATGTTTCTAGACGACTTGTGAAATGGGCAATAGAATTGGGAGGTTATAACATTTGTTATAAACCTAGACCAGCTATCAAAGGCCAAGTTTTGGCAGATTTCATCGCGGAAATTCCCGCTGATAAACTTGAAGAATGCCAGGCAATTCAAAACCCAATCCCAGTCATAGACAATAGAGCCTGGACATTGTTTACAGATGGCGTATCAAACAGTGATGGGGCTGGAGCAGGTCTTCGATTAATGAGTCCAGAGGGAGCAGAATTCACATATGCAATTCGGTTGGATTTTAAAAGCACCAACAACGAGGCCGAATATGAAGCTTTCCTAGCAGGCTTACGCCTCGCTATCAAAATGGGTGAAACATATTTAGAAGCCCATGTTGATTCATTACTAGTTGCTGAGCAAGTAATTGGAACGTACGATGCAAAGGGAGATATCATGGCTTTGTACTTGGTGCAAGCCAAGGCTCTTATAGCACAGTTTCAACAATTTAAAGTCACACACGTCAAGCGAAGCGAAAACAAACATTCTGACGCTTTAAGTAAACTCGCAGCAACTAGTTTCAAACATTTGGCAAAGGAAGTTCTCATCGAGGTTTTAAGTAATCCATCAGTCCCCCTCAGACAAGTAACAATGGTCGAAGTAGGAGACCCATCATGGATGTCTCCAATAATAATGTATTTGTTACATGGTTCTTTACCAGAAGATAAAGCACAATCACGTAAGTTACGATGCAAAGCCCTCAATTACGAAATGATTGACGGTATTCTGTACCGACGCTCTTACATGGGTCCTTCGCTCCGCTGCGTTAACAAACATGATGCGCAATACCTGATCAGGGAGGTTCATGAGGGCTATGTGGTATACATTCTGGGCCGCGCATGGTAGTAGCCAAAGTGAAAAGCGCAGGGTATTATTAGCCCAGAATGTACGTTGACGCGGTAGAGATCTTGCGCAAATGCATGTCCTGCCAAAGGCATGCCCCTAAAACGTTGCGCCCAAAGAATCCTTTGGTACCCGTCACAACAGCTTGGCCATTTCAACAATGGGCCATTGATTTAGTGGGACCATTTTCGGATGCGCCCGGCGCAGTAAAGTTTATCATTGTTGCGGTCGATTACTTCACCAAATGGGTTGAAGCCAAACCTTTAGCTTCTAATACAACGATGGTAATTCGCAAATTCATCTGGGAATACATTATTTGCCATTTTGGTCTGCCCATACGCATTATTACAGACAACGGTCCAAATTTAATGGCTGAAGAATTGCAAACATGGATGACCGAAATGGGAATCCAACATGTTTTCGCTTCTGTTGCGCACCCACAAGCAAATGGTCAAGTTGAAAGCATAAACAAACAGTTGGTCGACGGTATCAAGGCCCGCCTTGGCACGGCACGGCGGGGGTGGGTTGACGAATTGCCTAGCATCTTGTGGGCACACCGAACTATGCCCAAGACTAGTACTGGAGAAACTCCTTTTAGCCTTGTGTACGGCACGGAAGCTGTGATTCCTGCTGAAATTGGGTTACCATCTCCAAGAATGCTAGCTTTGGAAAAACAAGATAACGAAGAACAAAGGCACATCGACTTAGACTTATTGGAAGAACGACGAGAAAATGCAGCTATTCACGAAGCTAAATACAAGTCTCAGCTTGAAAAGTATTATAACAAAAGGGTGCGCATCTGTTCCTTTTTGCCTGGTGACTTTGTTCTTCGCGATAATGAAGCATCGAATGCCGAAAAACCGGGGAAGTTAGCCCCGCGCTGGGAAGGCCCGTACGTGATAAATGAAGTATTGGGAAAAGGCGCATACACTCTGAAGCGTATGGATGGATCCAGCGTTCCTCGAACCTGGAACGCCCAACAACTACGCCGATGTTATATGTAATCTCAGTCCTCTAAGCAACTTCTGAGCGTTGCGTAAAGAGACTGCTTACTTTATTTCTTATGTAATCTTAGTGGCAGCCATAGTTGTACGCCTTATCAGTATGAATAAAATACTCTGCCACTACTTACAGTCTTGTATATGTTCATTTACAAATGCATGCAATTCCTTTGGATAAACAAAAACACAAACTCATGAGCCACAAGCTAACTTAATACTTACGCTCACACATGAGAAAAGAAATTGTTCATTTGTCTATCCTACACAAGTAATTGGTCCCATGCAAACATTGTAAAGATGAAATATGTTATATTCACAAACACAGTACTTGCGCAGCAGCGCAACGTTACAAGTTATCACAAAGTAAAAAATTACAAATTTCCTATTCTATGGATTTTGTTCCCGCCTGCTTCTCTGTTGAAGAAAAGATCTCCTTTAGCTTATCAACAAAGTCATCTTGCTGCACCGCGGCATCCACAAGGTCCATAATCGGAATCTGCAATTGATCATATTTTTCTTTAGCCGCATAATAAATGGCGGCAGTATTTAGCCCATGCATGGCAGCACGGCTTGTATCCCATTCGGTATTCAGCGCATGTGCCACGTGCAAGGTGCACTCTCTATAGCCTTCGGCATGCCCGTCATTGCGCGTCGCTATCATCAATTCTGCCACTCTTTCATCCAATTCCGCGGAATTAAGGATGGCATTTGCGCTCTGTATACAAATACAATCAGTATATGTTACGATAAGCAAATCAGACATGTATGAAGAAAAGGGAATATTACCTCCACAATCCCATATTTCCGCAACCAGGTAAGCTAGTTCATGAGAGATTCGGTGAGGCTTTCTGCTGTAGCGCGAGCGACCTCTGTGTCGTTAAGTTTTTGTTCACCTTCATTTAAACGGCGGATCAACTCGGCTTTCTCTGTTCGGTGAAGGTTGATATCTTTTTTCAAACTATCAACCTCATCTTGCAGCTGCGCCTGGTCAAATAGCATAGAAGTTAGATCATCAATTTCTTTATTCTTAAGAAGGAGAGTCATTTTGGTCGATACCTCATTATGCTCGCTCCCTTCTCTGTGTGAGCGCGCCTCTTCTGCTGCCGCAACAGCATCAGCTTTCTCTTTTTTGAGTTTCTCAATTTCGTTGCGCAGAGATATCTTTTCTTTGTTATCACAATCACAAGCCTCCACAAAGCGCTTGCGCTCGTCCGCATATTGCGCAGCAGAGGCCTCACACTTACGCTTCCACGACAGCGCAGCCCACTCTTCGATTTTCTTCTCCTCCTCAAACTGGGTCTTTTCCGCCTCAAAATCGACGAGCATCTTTAGCATCTTCTCTTTCTCGAGTTTGGCCTTCGCCTTATCAAGCTCAACCTCATCCCACTCCTGTTCATGTTGTGCCATTTGCGCACAATCCTGTTTATGTGGAAGTGGCAAGGGCAGACTTTTGCAAATATGACTCGTAAGTAGCCTCGTGGTCTTTTTCTTCCTGGCGCTTCACCTCTGCCGGCGGGAAGATGCCCTTATACCACTCCCTGCAGGAGTGCCAATCCGTAAAAACATCAACCTGTTTAACTTTCCACACGGGCTGATAAATCGCAAAGGCCCGCCTCTCAGAATAAGAACCATAATAATAGTCCCCAGGCGTCTCCTCTGGGCGAATGGGCGACTCCTCCTCCGAATCCTCAACAAACACAAAGCCTTCGCTTTGTGTTGAAGGGCCAGCTCCCTTGGATATAAACTTAGACCGCTCCGGCACAGGGGAAGATATTTTTTCTTGTTCTGCGGAAGCATTGTAGCTGTATCTTTAACCTGCTCGCCAGCAGGATTCTCAGCATCAAAATTTTTGGGCTCTTCTTCCGGAGCTACCTTCTCAATATTTTCCGAGACGATGGGGTCAGCATCAAAAACAGGAGTTTCTTGCCCCGCATCTCCCTCCTCAACATTCTCAGGCTTGCGCGGCGATGGTATATCAGATGATGTGGCCGGCGCAACCTTCACCATTTTCTCTGCAAAGCATATCAACAAATACCAAGTATAAGATTCTGCGCAACTTTTTTGACAGAAATGCGCAACAAACTAAACGTACCAGGTGAGAATTTCTTTGCAAAGGCATCCAGATTGCCCTTCTTGCCAATAGGCGGGCGCGCAACTTTTGTTGGCGCATGAGTTTTAGTTTCCGCCTCCTTCCTCTTCTTGGAAGTGCGCTTCAACGCCTCTTCCGGGCTAGAAGGTACTTCAAGGGATCATATGGGTTCGCAGCTGGAAGAGAGGAGGTGTCAATGGGTTCTGGATTCGGTTTCTTCAAACCTACAGGCGCAAGACCCTCCAGTGAGTCCGACACCACCACATAATTGCACCAAGAGTCAGATACGAGACGCGTACCTTTCTTACCTTCAGCTTTCGCAGCAGCTGATGGCTTGGATTTTTGATCTGGGTTGGAAGGGGGAGGCGCAGCAGCTGCAGCAGCAGTTAGTTTCTTCTTCTTCTTCGAATCAGGGCCTACGCCCAAGTTTAGCAAATCACCTACATAATCAATCATATTGAGCAAGGGTTGCGCCATTAGTTATATTGCAATATTACTTAGAAAATATGTTCAAGAGTAATATTGAAATATCAACTTAGGCTTTGTAAGAATTTAATTACCAGTCTTCGAAGATGGTTGTGCCTCCAGATCCCTCTTTCTTGGGTAGCTCAAAGTTCCCCAAGATTTGTGAGAACCAAGTTTCCTCACCCTCAGCAATAGGCACGACGGCCATTTTCCCTTTCTCTCTCTTGAAAGAGACTAAGTAGAGCGGCGCAGCTACATAACAAACATTTTTGCATCAGTACATATCTATTAAAAGATATTACTAGGAAGTTAAAAGGTTACGTACCAGTTCCATCTTCAGTATACACCGGTTTTTCCTGGCGTTCTTTCTTCCAAAAATACTCATCCCGGCAGCGATGAGGGCCTTTTCCGGCAAAACAATGTTGGGCACATCTTTAATATCTTGATACCACACCTCGTCGGCAGGTATGGGAAGGGTCTCCAGCTCGATCTCATCACCGGCTCGGAATGTCATCCTCATCGGGATCACCGCCGCCTTTATGAAGAAGAACTTCTGTTTCCAGTCGTGGTAAGATTTGGGCGGCACTAGCAGCAATCGTTTGGCTTGCACACGTTGTTGGAACGAATAAAAACCCAACAAGCAGTGCAACTGATAGAAAACTCTGAACTTCTCAACCGTCGGTACGATCTGCATCGACCGGCAAACAAACTCAAAATGCCGGATCCTAACCATTCCCATCGGGCTCAACTGAGAAATATGAAGCCTGTAAAAACCAAGAATTTCCAGCAGGAAATGGGTCACCAGAAGCCTGAAGTTCCCTTCGGTAAAATAATCATAAAATAACGTGATGTAGCCGGCCGATGCATCACCTGCCGTGACATTCGCCACAGGAAAAAACGCTTTCCAGGACGGAGCAAAAACAAAGTTGGTAGCAAGATTATCAAAATATTTCTTCGACCACTTTAAGGTGGCAAACTTGACGTCGACGGTATCTCAGCAGAACTTGCACCGGTGGCCATAACTCAAGCTTTGAAGAATACTTAGAAAACTTTGAAGGTCGCTGGAAGATATGAACACAAGTTTCTCTCAAGATTTAATTTGGTGAGGAAGCAAATGGATCGTTGATCCCTTTATATACTGATCGCAATTAATGCACGATTTGACTGCAGCGACTTTTGCGACAGTCACGTATCCCCAAGTAACCGCAGGGGCGAGTGGGGAACAGTAACCGCCCCACGCGCGCGAGTGTCGCCGAAATAGCATTAAATACCGTAAAACATGTACTGTTGATAGCCTGTTAACAGTACCACCACGTCTCAAGAACGTGCGTCGTCACCAACTACACCATCCGGATAAGTGACACGTGTCTAAGTATATTTGAAATTCAAATACTTTTTCAAAATTCACTTACGACACGTCACCAAGATGCATAAAGCAACAAAAAGCTAGTCCTTACCTAGCGCAGCACATTTATCTTAAGTCCAGTGCCCCACCTACTTTTTATTCTTACATAGGAGCAACACTGGAGTGGGGGATTTGAAGAGGTAAGGTCCCAAAAAGCCTTGTGCCAATCAAGGAAACCATACCCATTAATAACTTCTAAGAAAACTTTGCGCAAACTTCTTTGCCAAAATAAGATTATTAGAACTCTGCGCCAAATATCCAAGAGAGGAAAGGATCATATATCTACCTTGCGCGGTCTCGCGCAAGGTTCAAAGTTAACCTTGAACATTATCTTTGGATAAATGCTTCATTTAACTACCTTGCGCGGGCTCGCGCAAGGTTCAAAGTTAACCTTGAACATTCTCGTTTGATAATGCTTCATTTAACTACCTTGCGCGGGCTCGCGCAGGGTTCACCTTGAACATTCTCGTTTGATAATGCTTCATGCACAAACTTTGCGCAGATATTTATATCAAAGCAAGTATCCACCATACGTTGCGCTAAGCAGCAAGGAGAAGAAGGAAGATCAGTTAACTAACTTGCGCTTCTCGCGCAAGGAAACAGTAAATCCTGAGAAACTTTCCCTTAGCAAAATCCTTGACTTGGTGCAGAAGCAAAGGGAATCTTTTCTGTTGTAACAGAATATACACGTGGCGAATAATAGATGGGTAACAGCTGTGAAACCTTCTAGAAGCCATTAACACCCAATCGTGCAAGCATCTTTTCGGTTATAACCAATTGCCACATGTCAGCATCTGGATGGCTAAGGAAGATCACGGTGATGGCATGCTCACATTTATAAGATGTAGTGATCTCATGCTGACACGTGGCACCTCCCTAACCGCTGATGAGCTCACGATCCGTTTGCACTAACGGATTGCCAACAAACATTAACGGAATAGAAGAATATTCCGTTAAAGTTAACAATCTCTCCTTTTAGCGCCAAACACCGGCTATAAATAAGTAACTTGGAGTTCAAGGAAAGGTATTCACTCTCAACTACTCTCTCTCTTACAATACTTACTTCCGACTACGTGTACTTATTCTCACGCCGGAGGGTGGTCACGGAGAGAATCCCCCTTCTCCCCGTGGTGAGCTAACAGTGTTCTGTTTTGCAGGTTCAGTTGTAGTACTGTTTTATTCATCTTCCATCGTGAAATCAAACGAAGGGTTAACCCTTTTATGCAGAGCCCATTCCATAGATCTACTTAAATTCCGGTCTAGTTGATCTAGGGTTTCTTCAGTATTATTTTATTATAAAGTGCATATTATACATATAATTATATTATGTCTTAAGTTATTGATGCTATCCAAAATGTTTTTCGATTTTATGTCTAGCATTATATATACTATGGTAAAAGTTTAAAGTTTATTAGAGTTATAAATGAGAAGTATACATTAAATTTAAAATAAATAATAATTATCTATAGTTAGGTAGAAGAGATTAAACAAAATGATATTTAGTAGGAGAGTTATCTCTAATTAATTAAAGAGATTATGATAAATAATAATTATCCATAAGATATTAAACTAAATAATATTTAATAGAATGGTTATCTATAATTAATTAGAAGAAATTAAACTAAAATAATAATTATCTATAAGACATGACCTAATATGATGACAAGTGTCCTATAAGTGGTTTCTTTTATTATATTGTATAGATTTGGGTAGGTTCTTAACCACAATAGCCAAAGAACCACCCATATTCTAAAGATTTACGATATTGTCATTCTTTAATTCACCTTGTATCGCACACAACCAGATACAAGAAAGGGTAATTGTGGGCAACACTAAATTTTAACCTTTTTCTCTATTAGGTAGTGGTGGGTTATATATGGGCTTGATTGATTTCTTAGACCAGACGGTATGGGGGCCAGCCCATGCCCGGCGCCAGACCCCCACACCGCCCCCTTGGCCTGGCCGCGGCACACCCGGCCTTTCCCTGCCGTCCTTGCCGCTCCAATTTTGCACGTTGATCGATGTTTGACCGTTGGTAACGGTCGAATTTTTTAAAAAAAATATATATTTTTTTCAAATTTAAATACACACTATCTCCCCTATTTTATACCACTTTTCACCATTTTTTTCCCACTTTCAACCCAATACACTCTCTTTTTATATCCAACTTTTTAAAAAAAATATTTTTTTCACTCACAATGAATTCTTGGTGGTCCTCGTCTTCGGGGGAAGGAGAGATGTTTTTCGCAAACTGTGTGATGTGGGCGACTCAGATTATTGCTGAATAACAGGAGGAAGAGGATGAGGTCTCGTCTGAAAGACGAACTAGGCAACAACAGATTAACAGAGACCGTGAAGGTCTATCTTTAATAACCTTTTTAAACTTATTTGTTATTTCATCATTTAATAAATTTTTTTACGATAGGAGCGCACGAAAAATTAGTGAACGATTATTTTTCGGATGCACCCCTATACGATGGCGAGATTTTCAGGCGTAGGTTCCAGATGAGTTGCCGGTTATTCACACGGATTGCCGATGATTTGGTGGCGTTCGACCCTTTTTTCACGTTACGATACGATGCTCGTGGCAAACGGGGGTTCACCACTTTACAAAAGTGTACTACGGCCATTCGGCAACTTGCGTACGGGACAGTGGCCGACGCTTAGGACGAGTTCTTACAGATGTCGGAAAGAACTGCACGGGAATGCTTGTACAAGTTTTGCGAGTTTGTGGTGAAACTGTATAGCAAAAAATATTTGCGGAAACCAAACACTACTGACGTTCAACAATTGTACCAAGCACATGAAGCACGTCACGGGTTTCCGGGAATGCTCGGTAGCATTGATTGTATGCATTGGGTGTAACATCCGTCAAAAACGAATTTACCAAACCCGCTCCGTTTATCAACCGAACAGTCAGTCAAAATTTTCGTTGCGAATTAAATGCCCAAAATAATTTTAAACGATACGTAATCAATTATTATACAAGAATATATATTTAGTTTTTGAAAAACTGTTGAAAATCGCAAAATAAAAACAAAATGATCCAGCCGGGTTTCGAACCCGGGTCTGTACCGAATCAGTTCAAGCCTTATCGCACATCACACAAACCACTACGCCACTTGTTCTGTTTGATAAGTAATAGAATCATTTAATTCATAAAGGGACGTTACGAATTCAAAACCGGCGCCCAAACAGTTCAGTCGTCGGAATCCCGGAAATCTTGCGAGTCTTAACTACAATTTACGTTATAACGTAAACCATTAACCAGACATCGGTTATAACCGATGTTTGAAGTTCGCGACCAAACCATAACCGCCGGAGTTTTATGATTTATGATTACAGTCGGAAATCAGACCAGGTGCTTCAACGTTCTGCATTATAAATTCACCCACAACCGACTGCAAACCTTTTCGCTCAAAAACACACCTTTTCTCGGCGTAATTCCACTCGCCGGAATTTCCCTGCTCATCGCCGGAAAACCGGTTTCTCCATCCCTGAGCCTCTGAGCTTATACCGGAGATACCCACACCCTTTGTAAGCTTCCTGGAGACTCGCTGCTACAAGGAACACGTCGCCGGAGTTGATTGCTGTCACCGGAGTTTCTGCCGGAAAACAAGGAGAGTTCAGTCGGTATACTTCTCCGCCCAATTTTCTTTTCCTTTTCACATTTATCCCACCGTAATGAACTGAAAAACACTAATAAACCGATAAAAACTTTGAACCAGTCGATTTCCGAACTCTGGTTCTATCTTGATGAAGAAGACGATGTATTTCCGTATCATATATGTATAATTAAAATCAACTTATTAATCGGGTTAGACACACAGTCCAGCGGTGGACTGTGTGCACATATAACGCAAACGTCTCGAGTTCGATTCCGGTTTCACACACGCTGCCTTAATAAAAACCATTTTTTTTTGTTTACTGAACCGGAGTCGCCTTAGATATATGTTAAGTATATTAATAATCGGAATAATAACCAAGTTAAACACACAGTCCAGCGGTGGACTGTGTGTATGATTAATCGCACGTCACAAGTTCGAGTCCGGTCTCCTACATCGACCCGGACAATTATTAACTTTTTAAATAGAGTCAGAAATGAAAGCAGATAATTTGTATTTAAGTATAATAAAAGTGGAAATATATAACATATTAAACACACAGTCCAGCGGTGGACTGTGTGTTAGATTAAACCACAGGTCCCGGGTTCGAGACCTGTGGAGTGCATGTCCGAGTCGCTTAAACTGTTTTTAAAATAAAAATGATTTTCGGTTTAAACTAATTAATATATATATATAATTAAAATCAGATTTATAACGGGTTAGACACGTAGCTCAGTTGGTAGAGCTGCGTGCACGCGTACGGGAGGTCTCGGGTTCGAGCCTCACTCAGCGCACTTGTATTCCGAATTGAACCGGTCAACGGTCAGAAAAAGATCAATTTTTTATTATTTTTTATTTAATTATTTTAATTAAAAATCAATTAAAAATACTTAAAATTAACATTTTTAAGGTTAGAAAATAGCCTCAAACTCACAAAAATACACCCAACAATCCTACTAAAATAGATTAATAAAATCCATTTACTTACCAAACCATAATGCGATTATTCTAGGTTAAACTCACTCGTGGTTAAAACCACTTCGCGTGCATTCAACATCATCAACCGAACGCACCCACTGTGAGTGAATCTTACAACTTCCCCTTTTAAATTACACGTTTTGGGGTGTGTCATGTGTTATGAAAATAATTAATTTATTTATTTAAACTTGTGCCATACCACGTCATGACCTAAACTTAGATTGTTTTTATTGTTGTGATTTACTTATTTCCTTTTGTCATATTATATGAAACTCATACATTAAGCCCATTAGTTCCTCGTGGAAGACGAGTTGAACAACGCGTGCTACAAATCAAATTCATTATTGTTTATGTGTATATCATTGAGTTTGTATTGTTTGTAGTTGTGTCATTCATATTATCATGGTTATACAATTCATTCATTAGGCCCCTCAGTTCCTCGTGAGAGACGAGTTGAGCATCGCGTGCCTCTAATTGTTCCATTATTATTCATGAGGGTTTCATCCAATATCTTATGATTGTTGATTAAGTTACATCTATTTTTACTCATGTTTGGTTGTGCACATATTTCATAATCAATGTAAATAAATTTGTTCAAATGTTTTCCATAGGATTCACTCACCAACATTATGTTGATCCAAAAACCCTTTTACATATGATACAGGTGAACAGGTTGAAGCAAGGAAAACATAGGATATGCCTTAGAAGAGAACAAAGAAGTTTAGATTGTTAGTTAGATCATGTTGTAACATTTATTGTAAATTTCCATTTAATTTGTATTAATGAATATGAAACGCTTAATAAATGTCATGAGCTTTGATGATAACCCAATCATGCCCCGATCACCTTTTCCGCTGCGGGTCGGGGTGTGACAGATTGGTATCAGAGCCATGACTATAGGGATATAGGATAGGTTATTAGACCCTTAGAGCCTATACTATAGTCTGCCTAAATTTTAATTGATTAGGTGGTTACATACAAACTTGTGACATTTATTTGTTTCATATTTGTTTACATTTACAGTCAAACATACATGCTTATATACATATTCATTATACATATATACATATTCATTATACATATATCGATGTTCATGTATTCAATTTATTTTCATATTCTCATTATCCAAAGATTTTGTGCAATTTTCAAATCTCATCAAAGTAAGTTCTGCGACGGGCATGTAGTAACTGGAAGGGTACAAGTACCGGTAGTCAGAACGTCCTGTCTAGGCTGGCATTCGTATAAATCCAATATAACGGACCAGTTTGCCTATCTGGGGACCAACGATGAGAGTACGAAGGACCTATTAGGCCAAAGCATGCCACACCAAACGTCGTTCGAACTAACCCTACTTTGAGTTGTCACCGTGTCTACACCTGGACACATTCCGAATATCACACATTGTATACATATTTCTCGATTTTCTCTGGGTTTTTGTGTACGCAACCTGGCAGAGACCGTGCGAACCATATGAAAAACCGGTATTCATGGAGGCCCACATGATTACACAGGTAAAGTATGGCGGCATGTAGGGCCTAACAGCGAGCAAAACCCAAGACATCCAATGGATGTAGTAATTTATTTATCTATAATTATTTTATGAATGTTCATTCCTAATGCGACCCATGAACCCAAAAGCATCCAACTCATACTCTTGTCATGTATTCCTTGTAGATGTCTTCTAACTTCGCCCGTAGGAAGACGAGAGCAAGAAAAGCCCGCGAACGCATGGCTGCCTTAATCGCTCAATAAATGGCTGCCGTAATACCCAACATTGTAATCCAAGTTCAACAAGCACTTACCGTAAATCCTGTCAATCAAGCAAACCAAAACATTTTCAACTCTTCCCCAAATACCACTAAATGCACCTACAAGCACTTCAAATCATGCGACCCTCCGAAATACAAAGGGACTGAAGGCGTCACCGCTCTCCTCCATTGGTTTGAAGAAATGGAGAACACATTTCTAAATTGCGATTGCCCTGACGATCGCAAAGTGCGATATGCAACCGGTCGATTATATGGGATAGCACTTACTTGGTGGAACACAGAGAAGGCCAAACGAGGTGTGGAAGATGCTATGTCCTTAACTTGGAACGAATTGAAGGAAATCATGACCAGACGATTTTGCCCAAGGAGCGAAATCAAGAAGTTAGAAGATGAATTTTACTCATTGAAGCAAGTGGAAGGAGACCACATCACCTACAACAAAAGATTCCTCGAGTTACATCAAATGGTTCCCAACATGTTCACTCCCCTCTACCGTTTGATCGAGCACTACATTCGTGGTCTTCCGTCAAAGATTCAAGACCCTATTATAAGTATCAAGCTTGCAACTTTAGAAGCAGCGATGGAGCTAGCAACAGAGCTCACCGAGAACCGAATCCGAAACAAAGACTTCAAGGAGGAGAAGAAGAAGGATAAAGAACCGACTGAAACTTCCGACCCCACTCAAACTGAATCCCCTTCTCAACCCAATCCTAAGAGAAGAAGAGTCGGGCGACTTTTCGCTGCGACCCAACGGAATCAACCAGTTTTACACGCTATACCCATCCGAGCTATCCCAATCACCCAAGTGGCACCCAACTCAGCTTACCCAGATAAGAAACCATATCTCGGACCTCACCCTCGATGCAACAACTGTTTTTATCACCATCCCCATACCCTACCTTGTCGTCTATGTGCAACTTGTGGACGCTATGGTCATTTGAGCAATGTTTGTCGCACCTTTCAAAACCAAACCTTTTCCCCTACTCAAAACATGACCCAAACTTATTATCAACCCCAATACCCCATGTTCCCATATGCTCGAGCTTGTTTCAATTGTGGCGACCCTACCCACTTTAGAAACACATGCCCTCAATTGGTTAACGTTATCAACACTCAAGCCCAATCAGACCCAGTTAACCAAGTAAACCAAGAAAACCCAACCACTATGCCACCATTAAGAGGAAGAGTCTTCAATATCAACGCCAATCCTGTCGAAGATAATGACGGCCCAAACGAAGATACTCAACTAGTCCTCTTCGCCGAAGATCCAGATTCAACTCCTATCGTTTAGTTTTATGTTTTTCCATGTGTAGACTGTTAGAAAAATTATTGGATATTATATATTATATATTGTTTTCAGTATATGCATTTGCCGAGGCCGTAGCTCCCCATCCATCGAGGTTGAGTTTGATCCCCATTTTATTATGTGGTTGATCAGGGCGTGCCCGCACGATCGGCTCCGTTTGTTTGAGCCTTGATCGGTTATTTCATTTTACATCTCAATACATGCAATACGTTCGGCTCCGTTTGATTGAGCCTTGAGCGCACATTTCAATTTACATTTCCAGTTCATGCAATACGTTCGGCTCCGTTTGATTGAGCCTTGAGCGCCCATACAATTTCATTATCAGTATCTTGTGGTTGTGGTGTTTGTAGTAGAGTCGCATCGAACCAACCATAATTTGCGGATAAAGTCAATGAAAATTTGACAAGGATATGGTGGATACGCCGATGGTACTTCCTATATATAAGTATTCTTGTCAAATGATCGGAGGCATTATCAGGCGATTATGAGAGGTTCCATGCATAGGCTGTTTGTGTGATGGTTGTTTAGATTAAGTTGTTCAATTTCAGTACATTCAATACGTTCGGCTCCGTTTGATTGAGCCTTGAGCGCACATACAATTCCATTCAATACGTTCGGCTCCGTTTGATTGAGCCTTGAGCGCACAGACAATTTCATTATCAGTATCTTGTGGTTGTGGTGTTTGTAGTAGAGTCGCATCGAACTAACCATAACTTGCGGATAAAGTCAATGAAAATTTGACAAGGATATGGTGGATACGCCGCTGGTACTTCCTATATATAAGTATTCTTGTCAAATGATCGGAGGCATTATCAGGTGGTTATGAGAGGTTCCATGCATAGGCTGTTTGTGTGGTTAAGTTATTCATTTTCAGTACATGCAATACGCTCGGCTCCGTTTGATTGAGCCTTGAGCACACAATTTCAATTTCAGTACATTCAATACGTTCGGCTCCGTTTGATTGAGCCTTGAGCGCACATCCATTTCATTTTCAGTACATGCAATACGATCGGCTCCGTTCGATTGAGCCTTGATCGCACAGATATATTTCATTTCAGTATTTTATGTTTGTTGTATTGGTTGTAGAGTTATAGGACTAATCATAATTCACTGATAAAACCAATGAAAATTTGACAAGAATATGGTGGATACGCCGCTGGTACTTCCTATATATAAGTATTCTTGTCAAAGGATCAGAGGCATTATCGGACGGTTATGAGAAGTTCTATGTAGGATTTATTAGTTTCTTGGTAACCAATCATAACTTGTGGATAAAACTAATGAAAATTTGGCAAGAATATGGTGGATACGCCGCTGGTACTTCCTATATATAAGTATTCTTGCCAAAGGATCAGAGGCATTATCAGGCGGTTATGAGAAGTTCCATGTAGGATTTAGTATTGCCTTGGTTGGAATTTGTGTTACATTTATATCATCATGATATTTAAAGAGATTGGATTGTGATCCATTTCTACATAAACTAACCTCTCCATCATAACAAACGAGAGAGGAACTTCCATCATTCAAACATATATGCTATCAGAATGTGGATTCAAATATTTGCTGTTGTGTTTATTCATGTTCAAATATTTGCTGATGTGTTTATTCATGTTCAAATATTTGCTGATGTGTTTATTCATGTTCGAATATTAGCTGTTGTGTTTACTTATGTTCAAATATCAGTTGTTGTGTTTTTATTTATGTTCCATATAGGTTGTAGTGTTAGAAGTTTTGCCTTAGGATATAACCATACTTTCCCAAACGTATCTAAATTCTTATGCATGATATCATTTTTAGCAAATCATTTCTGCTTATCAATACTTATACAGTAGGCAACAAAAAGCGATTCCTGAATAGGGTACTTAACCCTTACAAGGAACGTTACCCGCCTCGAACAAAAACTTAAACCCTTATTTTTCTAAGCATACAACTGTCAAACTAAACATCATCATCATTTTAGTCAAAATATATCATTATTTAAATTTCGGGATGAAATTTCTAAAAAGCAGGGGATACAGTAACATCCGTCAAAAACGGATTTACCAAACCCGCTCCGTTTATCAACCGAACAGTCAGTCAAAATTTTCGTTGCGAATTAAATGCCCAAAATAATTTTAAACGATACGTAATCAATTATTATACAAGAATATATATTTAGTTTTTGAAAAACTGTTGAAAATCGCAAAATAAAAACAAAATGATCCAGCCGGGTTTCGAACCCGGGTCTGTACCGAATCAGTTCAAGCCTTATCGCACATCACACAAACCACTACGCCACTTGTTCTGTTTGATAAGTAATAGAATCATTTAATTCATAAAGGGACGTTACGAATTCAAAACCGGCGCCCAAACAGTTCAGTCGTCGGAATCCCGGAAATCTCGCGAGTCTTAACTACAATTTACGTTATAACGTAAACCATTAACCAGACATCGGTTATAACCGATGTTTGAAGTTCGCGACCAAACCATAACCGCCGGAGTTTTATGATTTATGATTACAGTCGGAAATCAGACCAGGTGCTTCAACGTTCTGCATTATAAATTCACCCACAACCGACTGCAAACCTTTTCGCTCAAAAACACACCTTTTCTCGGCGTAATTCCACTCGCCGGAATTTCCCTGCTCATCGCCGGAAAACCGGTTTCTCCATCCCTGAGCCTCTGAGCTTATACCGGAGATACCCACACCCTTTGTAAGCTTCCTGGAGACTCGCTGCTACAAGGAACACGTCGCCGGAGTTGATTGCTGTCACCGGAGTTTCTGCCGGAAAACAGAGAGTTCAGTCGGTATACTTCTCCTCCCAATTTCTTTTCCTTTTCACATTTATCCCACCGTAATGAACTGAAAAACACTAATAAACCGATAAAAACTTTGAACCAGTCGATTTCCGAACTCTGGTTCTATCTTGATGAAGAAGACGATGTATTTCCGTATCATATATGTATAATTAAAATCAACTTATTAATCGGGTTAGACACACAGTCCAGCGGTGGACTGTGTGCACATATAACGCAAACATCTCGAGTTCGATTCCGGTTTCACACACGCTGCCTTAATAAAAACCATTTTTTTTTGTTTACTGAACCGGAGTCGCCTTAGATATATGTTAAGTATATTAATAATCGGAATAATAACCAAGTTAAACACACAGTCCAGCGGTGGACTGTGTGTATGATTAATCGCACGTCACAAGTTCGAGTCCGGTCTCCTACATCGACCCGGACAATTATTAACTTTTTAAATAGAGTCAGAAATGAAAGCAGATAATTTGTATTTAAGTATAATAAAAGTGGAAATATATAACATGTTAAACACACAGTCCAGCGGTGGACTGTGTGTTAGATTAAACCACAGGTCCCGGGTTCGAGACCTGTGGAGTGCATGTCCGAGTCGCTTAAACTGTTTTTAAAATAAAAATGATTTTCGGTTTAAACTAATTAATATATATATATAATTAAAATCAGATTTATAACGGGTTAGACACGTAGCTCAGTTGGTAGAGCTGCGTGCACGCGTACGGGAGGTCTCGGGTTCGAGCCTCACTCAGCGCACTTGTATTCCGAATTGAACCGGTCAACGGTCAGGTCAACGGTCAGTCAAACGGTCAACGGTCAGAAAAAAATCAATTTTTTATTATTTTTTATTTAATTATTTTAATTAAAAATCAATTAAAAATACTTAAAATTAACATTTTTAAGGTTAGAAAATAGCCTCAAACTCACAAAAATACACCCAACAATCCTACTAAAATAGATTAATAAAATCCATTTACTTACCAAACCATAATGCGATTATTCTAGGTTAAACTCACTCGTGGTTAAAACCACTTCGCGTGCATTCAACATCATCAACCGAACGCACCCACTGTGAGTGAATCTTACAACTTCCCCTTTTAAATTACACGTTTTGGGGTGTGTCATGTGTTATGAAAATAATTAATTTATTTATTTAAACTTGTGCCATACCACGTCATGACCTAAACTTAGATTGTTTTTATTGTTGTGATTTACTTATTTCCTTTTGTCATATTATATGAAACTCATACATTAAGCCCATTAGTTCCTCGTGGAAGACGAGTTGAACAACGCGTGCTACAAATCAAATTCATTATTGTTTATGTGTATATCATTGAGTTTGTATTGTTTGTAGTTGTGTCATTCATATTATCATGGTTATACAATTCATTCATTAGGCCCCTCAGTTCCTCGTGAGAGACGAGTTGAGCATCGCGTGCCTCTAATTGTTCCATTATTATTCATGAGGGTTTCATCCAATATCTTATGATTGTTGATTAAGTTACATCTATTTTTACTCATGTTTGGTTGTGCACATATTTCATAATCAATGTAAATAAATTTGTTCAAATGTTTTCCATAGGATTCACTCACCAACATTATGTTGATCCAAAAACCCTTTTACATATGATACAGGTGAACAGGTTGAAGCAAGGAAAACATAGGATATGCCTTAGAAGAGAACAAAGAAGTTTAGATTGTTAGTTAGATCATGTTGTAACATTTATTGTAAATTTCCATTTAATTTGTATTAATGAATATGAAACGCTTAATAAATGTCATGAGCTTTGATGATAACCCAATCATGCCCCGATCACCTTTTCCGCTGCGGGTCGGGGTGTGACAGATTGGTATCAGAGCCATGACTATAGGGATATAGGATAGGTTATTAGACCCTTAGAGCCTATACTATAGTCTGCCTAAATTTTAATTGATTAGGTGGTTACATACAAACTTGTGACATTTATTTGTTTCATATTTGTTTACATTTACAGTCAAACATACATGCTTATATACATATTCATTATACATATATACATATTCATTATACATATATCGATGTTCATGTATTCAATTTATTTTCATATTCTCATTATCCAAAGATTTTGTGCAATTTTCAAATCTCATCAAAGTAAGTTCTGCGACGGGCATGTAGTAACTGGAAGGGTACAAGTACCGGTAGTCAGAACGTCCTGTCTAGGCTGGCATTCGTATAAATCCAATATAACGGACCAGTTTGCCTATCTGGGGACCAACGATGAGAGTACGAAGGACCTATTAGGCCAAAGCATGCCACACCAAACGTCGTTCGAACTAACCCTACTTTGAGTTGTCACCGTGTCTACACCTGGACACATTCCGAATATCACACATTGTATACATATTTCTCGATTTTCTCTGGGTTTTTGTGTACGCAACCTGGCAGAGACCGTGCGAACCATATGAAAAACCGGTATTCATGGAGGCCCACATGATTACACAGGTAAAGTATGGCGGCATGTAGGGCCTAACAGCGAGCAAAACCCAAGACATCCAATGGATGTAGTAATTTATTTATCTATAATTATTTTATGAATGTTCATTCCTAATGCGACCCATGAACCCAAAAGCATCCAACTCATACTCTTGTCATGTATTCCTTGTAGATGTCTTCTAACTTCGCCCGTAGGAAGACGAGAGCAAGAAAAGCCCGCGAACGCATGGCTGCCTTAATCGCTCAATAAATGGCTGCCGTAATACCCAACATTGTAATCCAAGTTCAACAAGCACTTACCGTAAATCCTGTCAATCAAGCAAACCAAAACATTTTCAACTCTTCCCCAAATACCACTAAATGCACCTACAAGCACTTCAAATCATGCGACCCTCCGAAATACAAAGGGACTGAAGGCGTCACCGCTCTCCTCCATTGGTTTGAAGAAATGGAGAACACATTTCTAAATTGCGATTGCCCTGACGATCGCAAAGTGCGATATGCAACCGGTCGATTATATGGGATAGCACTTACTTGGTGGAACACAGAGAAGGCCAAACGAGGTGTGGAAGATGCTATGTCCTTAACTTGGAACGAATTGAAGGAAATCATGACCAGACGATTTTGCCCAAGGAGCGAAATCAAGAAGTTAGAAGATGAATTTTACTCATTGAAGCAAGTGGAAGGAGACCACATCACCTACAACAAAAGATTCCTCGAGTTACATCAAATGGTTCCCAACATGTTCACTCCCCTCTACCGTTTGATCGAGCACTACATTCGTGGTCTTCCGTCAAAGATTCAAGACCCTATTATAAGTATCAAGCTTGCAACTTTAGAAGCAGCGATGGAGCTAGCAACAGAGCTCACCGAGAACCGAATCCGAAACAAAGACTTCAAGGAGGAGAAGAAGAAGGATAAAGAACCGACTGAAACTTCCGACCCCACTCAAACTGAATCCCCTTCTCAACCCAATCCTAAGAGAAGAAGAGTCGGGCGACTTTTCGCTGCGACCCAACGGAATCAACCAGTTTTACACGCTATACCCATCCGAGCTATCCCAATCACCCAAGTGGCACCCAACTCAGCTTACCCAGATAAGAAACCATATCTCGGACCTCACCCTCGATGCAACAACTGTTTTTATCACCATCCCCATACCCTACCTTGTCGTCTATGTGCAACTTGTGGACGCTATGGTCATTTGAGCAATGTTTGTCGCACCTTTCAAAACCAAACCTTTTCCCCTACTCAAAACATGACCCAAACTTATTATCAACCCCAATACCCCATGTTCCCATATGCTCGAGCTTGTTTCAATTGTGGCGACCCTACCCACTTTAGAAACACATGCCCTCAATTGGTTAACGTTATCAACACTCAAGCCCAATCAGACCCAGTTAACCAAGTAAACCAAGAAAACCCAACCACTATGCCACCATTAAGAGGAAGAGTCTTCAATATCAACGCCAATCCTGTCGAAGATAATGACGGCCCAAACGAAGATACTCAACTAGTCCTCTTCGCCGAAGATCCAGATTCAACTCCTATCGTTTAGTTTTATGTTTTTCCATGTGTAGACTGTTAGAAAAATTATTGGATATTATATATTATATATTGTTTTCAGTATATGCATTTGCCGAGGCCGTAGCTCCCCATCCATCGAGGTTGAGTTTGATCCCCATTTTATTATGTGGTTGATCAGGGCGTGCCCGCACGATCGGCTCCGTTTGTTTGAGCCTTGATCGGTTATTTCATTTTACATCTCAATACATGCAATACGTTCGGCTCCGTTTGATTGAGCCTTGAGCGCACATTTCAATTTACATTTCCAGTTCATGCAATACGTTCGGCTCCGTTTGATTGAGCCTTGAGCGCCCATACAATTTCATTATCAGTATCTTGTGGTTGTGGTGTTTGTAGTAGAGTCGCATCGAACCAACCATAATTTGCGGATAAAGTCAATGAAAATTTGACAAGGATATGGTGGATACGCCGATGGTACTTCCTATATATAAGTATTCTTGTCAAATGATCGGAGGCATTATCAGGCGATTATGAGAGGTTCCATGCATAGGCTGTTTGTGTGATGGTTGTTTAGATTAAGTTGTTCAATTTCAGTACATTCAATACGTTCGGCTCCGTTTGATTGAGCCTTGAGCGCACATACAATTCCATTCAATACGTTCGGCTCCGTTTGATTGAGCCTTGAGCGCACAGACAATTTCATTATCAGTATCTTGTGGTTGTGGTGTTTGTAGTAGAGTCGCATCGAACTAACCATAACTTGCGGATAAAGTCAATGAAAATTTGACAAGGATATGGTGGATACGCCGCTGGTACTTCCTATATATAAGTATTCTTGTCAAATGATCGGAGGCATTATCAGGTGGTTATGAGAGGTTCCATGCATAGGCTGTTTGTGTGGTTAAGTTATTCATTTTCAGTACATGCAATACGCTCGGCTCCGTTTGATTGAGCCTTGAGCACACAATTTCAATTTCAGTACATTCAATACGTTCGGCTCCGTTTGATTGAGCCTTGAGCGCACATCCATTTCATTTTCAGTACATGCAATACGATCGGCTCCGTTCGATTGAGCCTTGATCGCACAGATATATTTCATTTCAGTATTTTATGTTTGTTGTATTGGTTGTAGAGTTATAGGACTAATCATAATTCACTGATAAAACCAATGAAAATTTGACAAGAATATGGTGGATACGCCGCTGGTACTTCCTATATATAAGTATTCTTGTCAAAGGATCAGAGGCATTATCGGACGGTTATGAGAAGTTCTATGTAGGATTTATTAGTTTCTTGGTAACCAATCATAACTTGTGGATAAAACTAATGAAAATTTGGCAAGAATATGGTGGATACGCCGCTGGTACTTCCTATATATAAGTATTCTTGCCAAAGGATCAGAGGCATTATCAGGCGGTTATGAGAAGTTCCATGTAGGATTTAGTATTGCCTTGGTTGGAATTTGTGTTACATTTATATCATCATGATATTTAAAGAGATTGGATTGTGATCCATTTCTACATAAACTAACCTCTCCATCATAACAAACGAGAGAGGAACTTCCATCATTCAAACATATATGCTATCAGAATGTGGATTCAAATATTTGCTGTTGTGTTTATTCATGTTCAAATATTTGCTGATGTGTTTATTCATGTTCAAATATTTGCTGATGTGTTTATTCATGTTCGAATATTAGCTGTTGTGTTTACTTATGTTCAAATATCAGTTGTTGTGTTTTTATTTATGTTCCATATAGGTTGTAGTGTTAGAAGTTTTGCCTTAGGATATAACCATACTTTCCCAAACGTATCTAAATTCTTATGCATGATATCATTTTTAGCAAATCATTTCTGCTTATCAATACTTATACAGTAGGCAACAAAAAGCGATTCCTGAATAGGGTACTTAACCCTTACAAGGAACGTTACCGCCTCGAACAAAAACTTAAACCCTTATTTTTCTAAGCATACAACTGTCAAACTAAACATCATCATCATTTTAGTCAAAATATATCATTATTTAAATTTCGGGATGAAATTTCTAAAAAGCAGGGGATACAGTAACATCCGTCAAAAACGGATTTACCAAACCCGCTCCGTTTATCAACCGAACAGTCAGTCAAAATTTTCGTTGCGAATTAAATGCCCAAAATAATTTTAAACGATACGTAATCAATTATTATACAAGAATATATATTTAGTTTTTGAAAAACTGTTGAAAATTGCAAAATAAAAACAAAATGATCCAGCCGGGTTTCGAACCCGGGTCTGTACCGAATCAGTTCAAGCCTTATCGCACATCACACAAACCACTACGCCACTTGTTCTGTTTGATAAGTAATAGAATCATTTAATTCATAAAGGGACGTTACGAATTCAAAACCGGCGCCCAAACAGTTCAGTCGTCGGAATCCCGGAAATCTCGCGAGTCTTAACTACAATTTACGTTATAACGTAAACCATTAACCAGACATCGGTTATAACCGATGTTTGAAGTTCGCGACCAAACCATAACCGCCGGAGTTTTATGATTTATGATTACAGTCGGAAATCAGACCAGGTGCTTCAACGTTCTGCATTATAAATTCACCCACAACCGACTGCAAACCTTTTCGCTCAAAAACACACCTTTTCTCGGCGTAATTCCACTCGCCGGAATTTCCCTGCTCATCGCCGGAAAACCGGTTTCTCCATCCCTGAGCCTCTGAGCTTATACCGGAGATACCCACACCCTTTGTAAGCTTCCTGGAGACTCGCTGCTACAAGGAACACGTCGCCGGAGTTGATTGCTGTCACCGGAGTTTCTGCCGGAAAACAGAGAGTTCAGTCGGTATACTTCTCCTCCCAATTTCTTTTCCTTTTCACATTTATCCCACCGTAATGAACTGAAAAACACTAATAAACCGATAAAAACTTTGAACCAGTCGATTTCCGAACTCTGGTTCTATCTTGATGAAGAAGACGATGTATTTCCGTATCATATATGTATAATTAAAATCAACTTATTAATCGGGTTAGACACACAGTCCAGCGGTGGACTGTGTGCACATATAACGCAAACATCTCGAGTTCGATTCCGGTTTCACACACGCTGCCTTAATAAAAACCATTTTTTTTTGTTTACTGAACCGGAGTCGCCTTAGATATATGTTAAGTATATTAATAATCGGAATAATAACCAAGTTAAACACACAGTCCAGCGGTGGACTGTGTGTATGATTAATCGCACGTCACAAGTTCGAGTCCGGTCTCCTACATCGACCCGGACAATTATTAACTTTTTAAATAGAGTCAGAAATGAAAGCAGATAATTTGTATTTAAGTATAATAAAAGTGGAAATATATAACATGTTAAACACACAGTCCAGCGGTGGACTGTGTGTTAGATTAAACCACAGGTCCCGGGTTCGAGACCTGTGGAGTGCATGTCCGAGTCGCTTAAACTGTTTTTAAAATAAAAATGATTTTCGGTTTAAACTAATTAATATATATATATAATTAAAATCAGATTTATAACGGGTTAGACACGTAGCTCAGTTGGTAGAGCTGCGTGCACGCGTACGGGAGGTCTCGGGTTCGAGCCTCACTCAGCGCACTTGTATTCCGAATTGAACCGGTCAACGGTCAGGTCAACGGTCAGTCAAACGGTCAACGGTCAGAAAAAAATCAATTTTTTATTATTTTTTATTTAATTATTTTAATTAAAAATCAATTAAAAATACTTAAAATTAACATTTTTAAGGTTAGAAAATAGCCTCAAACTCACAAAAATACACCCAACAATCCTACTAAAATAGATTAATAAAATTCATTTACTTACCAAACCATAATGCGATTATTCTAGGTTAAACTCACTCGTGGTTAAAACCACTTCGCGTGCATTCAACATCATCAACCGAACGCACCCACTGTGAGTGAATCTTACAACTTCCCCTTTTAAATTACACGTTTTGGGGTGTGTCATGTGTTATGAAAATAATTAATTTATTTATTTAAACTTGTGCCATACCACATCATGACCTAAACTTAGATTGTTTTTATTGTTGTGATTTACTTATTTCCTTTTGTCATATTATATGAAACTCATACATTAAGCCCATTAGTTCCTCGTGGAAGACGAGTTGAACAACGCGTGCTACAAATCAAATTCATTATTGTTTATGTGTATATCATTGAGTTTGTATTGTTTGTAGTTGTGTCATTCATATTATCATGGTTATACAATTCATTCATTAGGCCCCTCAGTTCCTCGTGAGAGAAGAGTTGAGCATCGCGTGCCTCTAATTATTCCATTATTATTCATGAGGGTTTCATCCAATATCTTATGATTGTTGATTAAGTTACATCTATTTTTACTCATGTTTGGTTGTGCACATATTTCATAATCAATGTAAATAAATTTGTTCAAATGTTTTCCATAGGATTCACTCGCCAACATTATGTTGATCCAAAAACCCTTTTACACATGATACAGGTGAACAGGTTGAAGCAAGGAAAACATAGGATATGCCTTAGAAGAGAACAAAGAAGTTTAGATTGTTAGTTAGATCATGTTGTAACATTTATTGTAAATTTCCATTTAATTTGTATTAATGAATATGAAACGCTTAATAAATGTCATGAGCTTTGATGATAACCCAATCATGCCCCGATCACCTTTTCCGCTGCGGGTCGGGGTGTGACATTGGGAGTGGCACAGTTGCCCGAATGCGTGGCAAGACAATATACACGAGGCGATCAAGGCCATCCAACATTAATACTAGAGGCTGATGGCATCACAAGATTTGTGGATTTGGCATGCTTTCTTCGGTCTTCCCGGTTCACTTAATGACCTTAACGTGTTATACCAATCAGCGATCTTCACAGACATCGTAAACGGAACCGGTCCAGACACTAGTTTTTCTGTTTCCGGGGTGGAATGTTGACGCTGTTATTATCTTGCTGACGGAATATACCCGGCTTACTCTACAATAGTCAAGACTCTTCCATACCCGGAAGACGAAAAAAGGAAAAAAACTACCAAGCGGCAAGAAAAGACATCGAGCGTTGTTTTGGTGTTCTACAAAAAAATGGGGCATCATTCAACAACCGGCACGTGCATTCACACCAAAGAGGTTGCGCCTTTGTATGTACGCTTGCTTTTTGCTACATAACATGATTATCGAAGACGAAGGTCGGGCGATTTGTGAGTATAACGAGAATGCATCTATCGGCAATACTGTCCCGGTTGATCAGGGACAACAAGATTTAAACTCGTTCTCGCTAACCAACGAATACGTCCATGCAAACCTTCAAGCCGACTTAATAGAACACGTAAACGACGAGGGCGGTGACAAAGACAATAACGAGTAGTATTTATGTTTGTGTTAATTTTTTTTTCATAACGAGTAGTGTTTATCTTTTATTATATAAATTTTAGGTATTGTGATTTTTTTTCTAGGTTATTTAATTTTTTTTATCAGTGTAATGCTTTTTATTTTTTTAATTTACTAAAATATTTTATTTAAAAATCTTTTTTTTAATTAGATAACAAAAAACATAAAATAAATAAAATATTTAATTTTAGCTGGGCCATGCCTAGCCCTCCATCCCCCTCATTTTGCTAGGAGGGTCATCCTCCAAAGGATGGGGATGTGGCATCCTACGTGACGACCCATCCCTTTAGAGATGACCCTCCTCATACCCTTTAGCTTTATTAACTGTGAAGGAAATATAAATTGGGTGAATCTATTTTCGTTCTTTATAATAAAAAGCATTTAATTAATTGATTTAGAATAGTTTGATATAATTTATATAATTAACATATACTTGGTCTTTCAAATAAATTCTTTTTACTTGAAAAAATACAAGATAAATAATATTTCAAACTCTTTATTCTTTTTACTTGAAAAAAAATACAAAATAAATCATATTTCAAACTCTTTATGTTTAAATTTTATTGAAAAATGTCGTTTCAAATTGTTTACTGATAATTGCTTATTCTAATGTCAGTCCGTTTGTGTGTAGCTGATTGGTCATTGTGAATTGGTGTATTAGTTGCATTAGTAAATTAGTTTGAAAATTACACAAGAATACCAACCGCTCTTATTATGGATGAAACCCGCCGCGAAACGCGGGGTTCATTGCTAGTTAATATCATATGATATCTTTAATCCTTATCCTTATCTTTAGATATAAATTATCAATATTATATGTAAAAAAATTAGTTAAAATATTACGTTTAATCAGTAACTAGAATAATTAAAAAGAATAATAGAAACCGTAAAAAAAAGTTAAACTAAAACAACAATCATAAAAAAACATCTTAAAGAATATTTGAAGAAAAAAATACATGACCGTAAAAAGAAGCTACCAAAACTAAAAAACGAAAAGTAAAAATTTAATAATAATTATTTATAATAACAATACCACTATCTTTAAATATAAATTATTATTATTATTATTATTATTATTATTATTATTATTGTTATTGTTATTATTATTATTATTATTATTATTATTATTATTATTATTATTATTATCTATATCTATATCTATACTATATAATAAAAGAAACCAATAAATAGACACTTCTCATTATTCTAGATCGTCATTAATTATAGATAATTATTATTTTTTTAATTATTAAATTTAATATATGTTTCAAACATTTAAGAAATTATGGATAAAGTTACATAAAATATCTTATTATTAATTTATATTAATTACTAGGTTAGAAATTATATCTTAATTCCTTAATTGTAGATAATTATTATTTAATATGAATTATTAAATTTAATCAAACATTTAAGAAATTTATGGATAAAGTTCCTAGATAATTATTGTTTAATTTAAATTATTAAATCTAATATATGTTTCAAACATTTAAGAAAATTATGGATAAAGTCCATAGAATATCTTATTATTTATTTATATTAATTACTAGGTTAGAATTATATCTTAATAACTCAAACAAATATCAAGCATTTTCCTACGGGGTGAAGGAAACGATTTTCTTGCTTAACAGATTATTTATCTATTTAGTATATTTAAATTGTAAGAATAATAATAAGTACACTTATCATACTAATAAATTTATCCCAAAACAACCATCCTTTTAATACGCAACTCATGTCCAGATATTTAGATTTTAAAGTTATATAATTTAATAATTACCGATAATTTATACTTAACTAATTAATTTTATTATTTTGTAGCTATAAGTTTATCTAATTAGCAAATCGCTATATGACTAATCTGGACATTTCAACCATTTTTTAGAACTAATAAATTATGACCACTATTATTTAAATAAAACTTGGGTTATTAAACGTATGTTCTTGTGAGAAAGTCGATAATATAGTTTGTCTTCTAATAGATTGTTCAAATACTTTTAAATTTATTATAAACTTGGCAAACATCTAAAGTTTTGATCATAAATGACACAAAATTTTGTTTGGATATCAGAAAAGCTTCTTAAAAATATCGTTTTATAATTGTTAAATCTTCGTTTTTAACTATTTGATTTTTTATTTACTTAACCCATGTAATCCACGGGGTTATAACCTAGTTATTATTACTATGTATTAAAAGAAAGAATTTTTCAAAATAAATGAGATTTGTTATCCATGTATCGTGTTTTTATTAATGTGATCGTTTTAATTTCTAACGGTTGTTTTGTATATAACTTTTTACTTCTGAATATTAAAAAATATTAGTTCGTTATGGTGAAGCTTGTCAGGCTCGTCGAGCCTTATTGTAAACGAGCCGACCTTGAACCTAAAAATAAGCTTATTTGGTAAACGAATCCGAGCTTCACATATCGAGCTTGCGACCCTAAAAATATGTTATTTATATTTTTCTTTTTAATATATTAATTAATAGATAATAAACAAGCCGAGCTCGAGCTTGACAAAATACCAATAAGCCGAGCTCGAGTTTTGAAAATAAAGTTCGAATTAAGCTCGAGCTGGTCGAGCTCACGCTCGGCTCAGCTCAGGTCATTTACACCCTTTAATTTATCTATATCCCATCTCCTAGAACATACCAATATGATTGGTGGTGTTGTTTATCTGTAAGTATTTATAGTTGTTGTTTATATGTAAGTATTTATACATTTGTGATATTAGTATACTTATAGTTTATATGTAAGTATTTATACATTTATGATATTTGGTAATTATAACTATAACTTTGCATAAATAATTTATTCATTTAAACGGAAATAAAATCCAGATGTTAGAGTAATACAGGAAGTTCCAGGATTTGACGGTAGCGATATGTAAATACAACTATAAGTATTTCTAGAGTTTTAGTTGATCTCGAATGTTCCTTATTTTGATTGCAATATTATTAATACCAATTTTAATATTGTTACCAAAGGACAAAAAGTACCCTTCGTCTTACCTATTATTATTATATTTTATTATATTATATTTATTTATTTACTATAATAACAAAACCAATGGCAGGGAATAGTGTTTTCCTGTTATTGGCTTAAATGGGCGGTCGCAAATAGTGTTAGGCAGTTAGTTGCCTGACACTTCCCTATTGGTCCATCTAAATTATGATTTTGTCCCGTTTAAAAAATTGTTGTTTTACCCTTGGTTTTATTTTTTCCCTCTCCCAGCTAAGTTACGATTCTGCCCTCATTGTTCCATCTAAATTACGATTTTGCTCCGTTTAAATTTATTGTTTTATCATTGGTTTTGTTTTTTCCCCTTCCAGCTAAATTACGATTCTGCCATTAGTTTAAATTTGCAGCTTTGCCATTGTTTTTGTTTTTTTCCCTGTCAAATTAAGATTTTGCCCTCAGTGTAAAGTTATAGTCATGCGATCGTTTTAGGTTTTTTTTTGTGACAATACGATTGTAGTGTTTTGTTTTAACTGGTTGACTAGGTGTAATTTTTATTCGTGTCAGACGACTGCCTGACACACGCTCATTTGTCCTGAAAAAAAAAACAATTTTGCCCTCAGTTTAAATTATAGTCTTTTCATCGTTTTAGTTTTTTTTAACCAAAAGTAACGTAGTGTTTTGTTTTAATTGGATGACTGGATGAATTTTTTTTTAGATCGTGTTATGAGTAATATATACAAGTAATCGAAACAAAGACGTATATGTTACGAGAGACAAATATTTAGTTTAGTACCCCGCAACGCGGGCGGGGCAAAAACTAGTTATCAAACAAATGAACAATTAAACAAACTGATAGTTTGATCAAGCATTTTTAATATAAGTTGTTTAAAGGGTCTGGACTCTGGATTAGTTATCGTTCTTAGAAATTTTAATAGATTAGAGATCATGTACAAGAGAGAAATCTTGTACGAAGTGTAGGAGACAAGCTTAACCATTGATCTATCAAGATCAATGACTGAAAACACGCAATGACATTTTTGTAAATATAAGGTTAAAACAATTGAAGAAACAAATAGAGAAAGGGTATTATGGTCCTTTTACACTTGAACTCTTTCCCCCCGTGATTTTCAAATGGCTATAACTTTTCCTTACGTTAATATTTTTTTTTAACATTACACCGTATTAACGAGCATTTCATTTTCTTTAATTCAAGCAGCCTATTGCTATAGTTTTCTTAAAAGAATTACATAATTTTGAATAGTCATTACGTGATTTTTAATACCATCACATGACTACGTGATTTCGAATACCGATTACGTGATTTCATTATAGAATGTAAAACCACACTAAGTGATTACCTAATTATAGTTGACTATGTATTATTAAGTGACTACGTGATTTTGAATCCTCATTTCGTGATTATGTGATTTCATTAAAGTATTTTATGTGAAACACAGTCAGTGATTACGTTATAACCATAATTGGAATAACATTAACTATAACAAATCATATCGAATGCGTAATCAAGTAATAGATTTATGTTGAAAGTGTAATCACGTAATGATTTAGGTTGAATGTGTAATCACGTAATGAGTATTCAAAATCACGTAGTCATGTGGTGGGTATTTAAAATCACGTAATCACGTAATAGACTAATGAGTATTCAAAATCCTGTGATTTTTTAAGAAAACTATACCAATAGATTGCTTCAATTAAAGAGAATGAAATACTTGTTAATACGGTGTAATTTAAAAAAAAAATTAACGTATAAAAAAGTTATAACCATTTGAAAAATAAGGAGGAAGTTGTTTTCTTGATAAATGACTAAATTACTATTGCTCACAATTACACTTGTCATCATCTAGTTGTCACATATGCTTCGTATGAATTTCTTGTCTTGTATGAGATCCTTTCTCATTTTAATAACATAGTGTTTCACTATGTATATAGAAATAATGTTATACATTAGTACCATAATTTTATATTAAAAATATTCAACCTTTATAAAGATATATATGTAATTATTTTCCTATTATTTTTTCTAATAAAACAACCTCAGCTTCAACCTTTATAAAGATATATATGTAATTATTTTCATATTATTTTTTCTAATAAAACAACCTCAGAATTTTCATTATAATATACAACGATCTTCCATCAAATGCCCTTCTCGAAGATAATCACCCTCCTCTTTTTGTGTTGGTTGGGCCTGGGTTGGTTGGTCTAGAGTTTGGTTTGGGCCAGATCCGTTAATGAAATTGGGCTGTAATTAAATGAGCCTGCAAAACAGTGTATAAATGGAACTGGGCTGTTATTGTTCTGTACACTATTTTGCAATTTTCCAATGTTCTTCATTCCAAATATTAGCAGCCTCAAAGAGACATCAACCAATGAAACACCAGCAATTGCCGCCTTTTCTATGCATATTTAAAGAAATTAAAATAAATAAAGATTACCTTTGAAGTTTAAAGAACATATAAGCAGTGCCAGAATCAGAAAATTTGTTAGGGTGGGGGATGAGGTGTTCAATCATATTTTCAAGGGTTGCGGTCGGGTTTTTTGCCTAAAATATACACTAATTTTTTTCAAGAGGTGCAGCCGCCCACCTTGGCCAAAGGATGGGTCCGCCCCTGTGTATAAGTTGTGGGGCTCATGTTTAAACCATCTAGATTAAAAAATACGACCTTCACCCCTATTGAAGTTGTGGGGACCATGAGATATGGGTGAAAAAGTCTCAACTAGCCTAACGCTTAGGTCGATATTCCATCTTATGGATCTATTTTTCAATATTTCCACCCGAAGTTTCGTGATTCAATTTCGTTTAACTATAATAATGCAAATTTAGATTTCCCTGATTTTATATTGGTTTAAGCCCTCGGAAATAGATCAATATAGAACATTATTTCAAAAGAATCATCTATGTATTTAAGAGGATGAATAGAAGCAACAACTAGATCAATATATAATTTTCCCTTAAAAGAATAAACAATATAGATGTGTAATTTACCATTAAATCATAATCATGATCTTTAAATGAACATCAAGCTACTTCTCTTTCATTTCTAGTAAAACCTCTTGCAACTCATGAGGTTCACAAGGGATAGCAATGGCACCATCATGTTTAAACCCGTATTCTTCACCCGCCTTCTTTAACAACGTCAAGAAACTAGGGTTAGTCAAGCATCTTAACTCAACCACGAACCTCTTTGGTTCCTCACACTTAACCGCCACAACTGCAAACTGTCCTTCCTTTACGTCTTTTGGTTTCACTTTCTTCTCCCACATATTTTCAAACTCGAATTCAATGTATCGCAATCTATCTAACATGCAATATTTCATTGTTTTCATAAGAATCTTGATAACACATGTATGCTTATATCCTCCTCTCCCACCATTCTTGCCCATGAATATCTTCATACCAAACTAATAACTTCCAAATCAAATTTAAAGAATGATGAGAAGCTACTAACTTTATGAGGGATTATACAAATTTTAAGCTATAATGAAGATTGTCTTGGTATTTAAGGCGAATGTATTTTGGGTGGTCAAAGAAGTGGAAATGAAAGGGAAGTATCTAAGATACAACCTAATCAAGTGTCACTAGTGGCACTAATGAATGAAGTGAAGAAAATTGTGTTTTTATTTAGTGGTCCAACCGTATATGCATTAAAGATTGGATAAAGTCAAAAATGGTATTCGTGAATTATTTGTGAAGTATATTTTTGTAATTAATTATCATCATTATCATACTCAGTAAATCACTTCAATAGCAAAGCTAAGGTAGAGTCTAAGGAGGGTAAGATGTAGACAACATTAACTCTATGAATAAAGATTTTGTGAAGTATATTTTTGTAATAGTATTTATATAATATTGGGCCTAATTGTCTTGTTTAAAAAGCGATACATAATATTTATATTGGGCCTTATTGTCAACTTGTATACTTTCTCCCTCCCCAAGCTAGCTTAGCCCCATAGCTACCTGGCGGTTACTACTCAGCAGGATTATTCGGGCCGAGCTGGACTCGAACCAGCGTCCTCCCGTTTGGAATGGGTGAGGCTGGCTACTGGGCTGACACCCCGTGGTTGACTTGTATACTTGATTAAGCTATTGGTCAAGTCAACTTGAATACTTGATTAAGCTACTGGTCAAAATAGGCTTTGTTGGCTTCTTTGACGATGGATTTGTTTATTATTTTTACATTGCATGAAAATAATGTTTGGACGGGTTAAAAGTCTATAGGTGTAAAAAAAACCAGTTGGTTATACCTTTGCTGTGGTCATAGGTGTACAAAATACCAGTTTGGGTCCGAAAGACCGGTTTATAGCCGGACCTACTTCACAGGAGAAAAAACGGTTTCAACCCAACCCGTCAATTTATATACTAGTTCATAGTGCCGTTTCCTAAAACCGGTTTCGACCCGACCTGATTTGAAAAATATGCCAAAAAAAACCGATTTTTCCCACACCGGTTTAAACTTAAACCCCATCTCAATCAATTTGGTAGGTTCAAACATTTTCCTCCTAAACCGGTTTACAACCTAAGCCGGATTTTACAACCCGTTTTTTTTTGATATCAACCCAATTTAGGTTATAACCCTAATTGGTTTTATAAAAAAAAGATTTGTATTTCTCTAACTATAATGAACTTTGTTTTTGTACTTATGGCAGAATAAAATAAAGACCTACATGAATGCAAATTCAATGGTAGAACCAAAAAATATATATATAAATAAAACTATGTTAGAATCTCGTTTATTACACGGGTTGAATAAAAGTAATTTATATATTAAGTAATAAAAATGTTATATCTTATAAAAAAACACGTGAATTACATGAGTTGAATTAACCCGTGTATTACACAGGTGAATAAATATAATGTAATAGGTTAAAATATTCTCTCATCAAGATATAAACTTAAAAATTGGACTTTCATATACTATTTACTTAAAGTAAACTATCAAAATAGTCCTTGAAGTTTGATCACTTTGCCACTTTAGTCCAAAACTCGAACATTTTTAATCTGGATCCCTATGGTTTCAATTTTATTGTCATTTTCATCCAAATGTAAAATTTGATGGGATTTTTCAGTTAACATTCATCTTTTTTGTCTTTTTCCTCCCTTTTAATGAAGGGCTGTCAGATTTTTTTAATTTGTTATAATAAAACGTTAAAAGACCATTTTGTCCTTCATTAAAAGGGAGAAAAAAGACAAAAAAAAATTGAATGTTAACTGGAAAATCTGACCAGATTTTGATTTTCGATGAAAATGGTAACAAAATCAAAACCAAATGGACCCAAATTCAAAAGGTTTTGAGTTGTGGACGAAAGTGGCACAAGTGACTAAAACTCAGGGAACATTTTGGAAGTTTAGTTATTATAACATTTTACTTTAAAATTTTTATATAAATTTGAAAACCAAATGAAAATTGGACTTTTGGTATCCATGGATGTGTTGTCATGGGCATTTATTTATCAAGTCTTTTACCGAAAAAGCAAATATCTCCGGAAACTGACTTACAAAGTGCCAAACTTCCATAGCTACTCGACAAGCCGTGGGAAGACGTTCACTGTCCTCCTCCCCTTCTCCACACATCCGGCAACGAGTCTCCCACGTTTACATTTCTTCTCATGAGAGCCGCAAGCGTCGGGTTTCTATTTTTCTCCGCTTTCCACATAAAAGTATTCAATTTTTTTGGTACACAATTATTCCACTTCCATACAAAACCTAGCCCGACCCTTTTGTGATTGAATAAGATTCGCTTCATCGAACCAACCAAGAAAAGGCCGAAAGCTTCGCCATGCCACTTCCATTTATCCGGATCATAGTCACAAGAAACGCTAAAAGACCCGTGTACCGCGTACCAGATCGATCGTACCGAATCGCGGTACAGAGTCGTCCCAATCGCCTCTGGTACGCGTACCGGATCACTAAATTGGAGTGTTCCCGATTGTGTACGATAATGGTGTTCCAATCGGTAAATACATCCGAAACGCATTTCCGAGTGGCCTGCGTTCCGGTATGCCCGGATTCATGTACCGGAGGATAGATTGAATTTTATGAAATTTATTTTTTGATTATGACGTTTCTTTTATGAAGTTTCTGTTTTGAATTTTGATTCTGTTTTTGAAAATTTAATGAAAGATCTAATTTATACTTCTTTTATATATATGATACGTGTACCAGTGTACCAGACTACAATGGTACGCCATAGGATACACCGTACCACGTACCGAATTAGCGTTCCCAAATGAACCTACCCCAACGTACCGATTTTTAGAAAGGCCCGAATTGCGTACCGGTTTTCGTACCGCGTTCCATGTGACTATGATCCGGATTATGACTCAACTGCACCTAATATAGTTTCATTATTACGTCATAAACTTCGTCTTGGTCCGCCATTTTCGCTTGACGGGGGATGCTACTATAGTTTTATATTTGTTGTATCTGTTTATATCCTCAAGGGCTTTGTTGTAAAAATTTAACTGCAACAGCCACTCAAAGAACATACTTTCGCAATGCTATTACAGCAAATAAAAGAGTACCAAAATCACAATAATTTTGTTAATAATAATAATATTCTAACTTCTTCTTGACCAACCAATGGGAAATGCAGTTTATTAATTTCATTCAATAAAATATAAATGAAGATGTTACATAACTTTATGATCTAAATTGCAGATTGTGACAAGTCTTGTCACATGGATACGGGCAGTCCGTTTCTTTCACGCTTGATCTATCGAAATACCAGTCTCCCACCGCCAATGCTACCGGCTGCAATATATAAGCCACAATTATCATCATAAGGGCACCTAGTGTATATAGAGACGGGTCAAAATGAGAACCAGTATATCACCATCATATTTTCTTGACAAGGAATTTTTCACACGGTACATTTCGTTATCAAGCATTTACGGATTAAGTGGCTAATAAGTGTTTTCATATTAATTGCGAAAATGTCACCGCATTCATATAGTGCATTCACCGAATACTTGTATTTTCCAGGTTGGGTTCAAGTAAGAATCCCCAAGTATTTGAGAACCATTATGAACCATTTTATTCACAATCAGTGGCGGCTATGATGGTGTGCCGGAGGACCTCCGCACAGGGCCTTGATTTCGAGCGGCACGCGATTAAAAAATAAAAATCTGATATATATATATATATATATATGTTACTTTTTTAAAGTAGTAAACACATACCAATTTCAATATAGGCCCATTAACAAATCATTTTTTATGGTTTAGAATTTAGTTCACTTGGGATTAGGTTTATCGAGCCCAATACTAATTTGATTTTTTTAGAAAATAATAATAAAACATTACGGAAGAGCACATTTTTTCTAGCTCGAACAGGGTACGTGAATTCTCAGAGACGCCTCTGTTCACAGTTGAATACATTGTTGAATTTAAGAGTTACTTACCTGGATAGTCCCTATGGTTTGTCACTTTTTCACCTTTAGTCCCTACCTTTTCAAAATAGCATGTCTGCTCCTTGTGGTTTGTTCCTTTGTTACTCGGATAGTCCCTAAAGCGGATGAAAGTTAGTTTGCTCAGTTAAATTTGTATGAAATTACTAAATTACCCTTCTTTCTAATAATAACAATTACAAATAAAAAACATTTGACAGTGGTGGGGCCCACTTATTTGTTATTCATATGTTTTGTATTTGTTATTGTTATTATTAGAAAGAAGGGTAATTTAGTAATTTCATACAAATTTAACTGAGCAAACTAACTTTCATCCGCTTTAGGGACTATTCGAGTAACAAAGGAACAAACCAAAAGGAGCAAACATGCTTTTTTGAAAAGGTGGGGACTAAAGGTGAAAAAGTGACAAACCACGGGGACTAACCGGGCAATTAACTCGGAATTTAATTATATGTAGTGTATTCACTAGAGAATTATGTATTCGCCAGTGAATACACTATGTATAATAATTAAAATACTGTAGCGTATTTACTAATGAATAAATGTACAACAATGAATAAAACTGTTTGTAATAGTTATTAAATATTTAAGGATTCTCATTTAAACCCACCAATATATATATATATATGCTATTGTACAACGGGTCAATAACAATTACACTCAGTGACCCACCCATTAAAAATTATGGGTCATGAAATGGTTGGTAGAAGCAGACAAATTTTTGTCAAAAAATTCTAAACATTTTTTTGAAAAAAAGGTGTTATTATAAAAGTAATATATTCAGAATTTATTAATGATTTAGAGTTTTTGTACGTTCAAAATAAAAATTTGGACAACACTTAACCTGTTTCCTTTAATTTTTACGAATTTGACGCTATAGAGATATAAAGTAACCCGAATTGACATGCAAATACCTTGTTGTTAATAATCGGAGAATCATCTGCAAACCATGTATCCTGCCTCTCTGTTTGGCAATGCGCGAAACAAGAATTCACAAACAGTCCGTTTTGTTTGGACGTAGAGAATCCTTTAAGTGCATTCAGCATCTGGTTTCTGAAATCTGATCATAAGAGATGCATTAATTAGCCAACATATCACATCCTAGTACCAGCCATGTAAACGAAACAGTTCAGCCAATTTGAGATATATACATTCTGGTTCAGAGTTCGGTTTCGGTGGTTTAACGGTCCAACCGACAGTGGAACTTGGAAGTTGGAATCAACCGATCAACCTTTTCCGTTTATTTATTTTTCATTTTTGAAACATGCAGTTAGGTCATAGTTGTGAATGGCGAATAGCGATAAGGTACCTATATGCTACATAGCGAATAGAGATAAATAGCTAGTGGCTATTTTATAAATAGCGATACACTAGAATTTTTTTTTTGAATTGTATATGTATATTATATCAAAATACCCTGGTATATATGCTATTTTACATGTATATTTAACAAAAACCTAAATTCCAGCTATTTTATAGCTATATTTAATTGCTAGTTATATTAAAAACAAAAAATATAATAAAATGTCGCTATCATCGCTATATATTGCTACAACCCTAATAGCGAGCCTAAACCTATAAGCTACGTAGCGCGCTATAGCGATCGCTACGCTCGCTATTGACAGCTATGAGTTAGGTAAAAGTAGCGTGTATTCATGAACCATCTTTAGCATCTTAAAAATTATAATAGAAACCACCGATTGAAAAAAAAAGATAAAAAGATAAAAAACTAGTTCAAGCCGCCAATGTTGATACCTTGAAAGAAGTTCATCTGAGATGGTGAACAATTGTCAGGGCTGTGCTTGCATGCCTTCCAAGCACTATTAGGATCAGCGGGTGGAGTGCATAAACTGGAAACAACCTGAAAAAGAAACGATATCATCGAAAAATAACGCAAGAACCAATCTGGAACATCCATTTATCTTAAAGAGTCTTAACATGACTATTAATTATACATCATGACCATGTGAATGTACTTGGATTGATATATGTCTATTGATATATTATAAACATCTACACGTGTAGATTCACTACCATTCTATGATCTAGATATCTGTATGAAGCTTGTTACCAGTTTTTTTTTGTATCGTTTTGGTCAGTTTCGTTTTGGTTTTGGTTTTTTTGTTTCGTTTTGGCCGGGTTTTTTCGGTCTCTGTCCCGACTCGAACAAAAGGTATATTAATGATGAAATCATGTTTTTAGAAATGCAAAAAAAAAAAAAAATCCAACCCGTTTCGACCCGAAACCCATTTCGAACTAGACCTGATCTGACCCGAACCCGTTTGGACCCGAATCCATTCCAACCCGGACCCGTTCTGACCCGACCCAAAACAACCCTTTTTTAATTTGACCCATTTCGACCCTAACCCGTTCTGACCCATGACCCGTTCTGACCCGACCCAACCCATTTGCCAGTCCTACCTCCACTATAAAATCAAGGGGTAAAAATAATTACCTGCCAAGAATCGTATGCAGCATTGAGGATGAACATAGGAGTCTTAATGTGGGGAACTATGTTCTGAGGAAAAAAGCACTAGAAAAAGAAAAACGAGTGTTTAGTATCGGAAAAAGGTGTTGACAACTTGACCACCTACAAAATACAGGATTTTAATCACATACCGAGGTTGGGTCGAGTTGGCTGATGCATGCCGGCGACAAGGTTTTAGCAACCCCCTGTTGACCCAATCAGATAATCATTATTTAGTTTAAAGTTTAAACACACCCAAACACCCCCTAATTGGATGTACCTGCAAGGTTACAACACCTTGATACATGTTCCTTAGTGTTCGTGCACCAGCAACATCAATCCTAAAATTTTACAAAAACGAAACAAAATTAATTATAAAATAAAAATACAAAAAGATATTTTTGGTTGAAACACATATATGGATCTTACGCATCCATAAACATTCCAGCATCAGCCAAACACTTGACTTTAGTGCTACCCGGGAATAAAGAACTAAACTCGTCACAGTGTAAAATAGATGCCAGACCGCCAGCCGAGCACCCAGAAAGAAGTGCCTGCAACCCCAAAATTTTACTTTTTATAACAAACCAGTAAATTTTCCCGCGCGTTGCGGCGGGTCCAAATGTAAAGTAACTCAGATTAAGTACCGTCAAGACCCGAATCGTTTCTGACAAAAGTTACGTCAAAACGTAGAACTGAAGATTTACATAAAAACAAGCACGAAAACGTATTATATTTGACCCGACTTATTTGCGAAAGAATTTTACATCGAACACCAACTTGAACTTACAACGACACGTACATAAAAATAAGTACAAAATTATGTTTTGCGAGTTAAAAATGGTACCGCACGTTGCGGTGGCGCCGAAACGTAAAGTAAGTCGAATTTATACAATCTAATGAAAACGTATTATATTTGTTCTGACTTGTTTTAAAACAAAATTTATGCCAAAACGTTGAACAATTGAAAACGTACATAAAAAAACATAAACATATTATATTTGAGCCTACCCATTTTTAAAGAAACGTAATCAATTTGAATTTATACCGACACATACATAAAAATAAGCACATGAAAAATTATTATAAAGATTTTAGAAAGTTAAAGGGTTTTAAGTGCCAATACTAAATGTTGAAGGGTAAAGGTTACAAAAACAAAAATAAAGTAGAAGACAAAAAAAATTGGCCCACTTGAAGTTACTGTATATGTAACTGGTTATTGTAACTATATGTAATGTAATCTTTAAAAAAGGAGTTATTTGAAAAAAAATGATTAATTGATGAAGAAATACTTGATCAGCATTTCGCATTCCCTTCGACATCAAGTCTTCCATTGCTGCCAAGAATATTTTGTGACCTCTAAATTGAAGGTCATTAGCCTGTTACAAATATATAAGAAGTTACAACAAAATTTAAATAAATAAACAGATAGCCAACCTTTTATAAAAAAAAATGTCAACTCGAGAAATGATATAATGCTACCTACCTTATCTTCTGCATCCCCGGCAAATGATGCACCGTCACAATAACGAACCTTTACTCTATTCCAGTTAAAAAAATCTGAAAAATACATTCAAATTTGACTCGGGAAAATAATGGCAACAATGAAATCAAATTCTAATTTGTGGCAAGATGGGTGGATTGGGTCAAAGGACAAATGGTTTCAAGTTATAACGGGTCGAGTCGAATTGATTAATCTGGAAAAGATCTTTCGTCTATTTTATAAAACTTTGAATAAAATGATTAGGAGGTTGTATGAATTACACTGTGCAGTTAATGCGGTAAAATATCAGAAATCGGTCAAGGACTGATATTTGAGATATAGGTTATCTCGGTGAGATATCGGTGGGATATCGGTAATTTTAATATAATGCAAAATTTATATATATAGCAATTTAACATTACTAATTCAGTGATATATCAGTTATATCGGTCAAATATCGGTTATATCGGTGATATATCGATTATATCGGTCAATATCGCTGATATCGGTACCGATATTTGACACCGATATTTTACTAGAGGACCGATATATCACCGATATTAACTGCATAGGAATTACAGACTTTGGGCCATTATCAACACATTAACCCATTTCTGTTTTGGTGAAATTTTTTTATTCGGCCCGTTTGAGGATAAACACAACCCAAATCGATCCGGGTCAAAATTTCCGCCTCTTAAGTGTTATGATTAATGATGTGTCGAGAGGATACCTGGATTATCTTCAGCTTTATTGCTCAAAATTCCGGTGAACGCCAATTGTTTTTCAAAAAATTTTGACGACCCACGCCTGGTTGTTTTCCGGTAAACACAAGATCTAACAGTGTTACACCATCCTCCACCCTTCAATATGATATTTTAATTATTAATCCGGCCAATAATACGGTAATATAAATTATGAAATTAATTGTCACATGATGGTTAACATCAAGAATTAAAGATACTTAAATTCTGGAAGTAAGTGCAACAAATAATTCGACATAGATGTCCTTATCAATTTAGCTGTCACAAACCTCCAATTGAAGGGGCCGACTGTTTTCGGCACAATAATACAGTAATATAAACTATGACACTAATTGTCACATGATGGTTAACATCAAGAATTAAAGACGCTTAAATTCTGGAAGTAAGTGTAACAAATAATTCGACGCAGATGTCCTTATTGATTTAGCTATCACAAACCTCCAATTGAATGAGCCAACTGTTTGCGCCCGATTCGAATCCTCGGTGCAAATGATACCCGGGTAATGTTCCATCCAAACATACTGTAAAAAGATAAACAACAAAATGTAATAACTTTAAAAAAATATTCCTTTTGCTGGTCAATAAATAGAATACCTTCCAAATGACTAAATACTTTTTTAAAAAAACTACATCAAATCTGGATCTTGAAATATAATAATGAAATTCAAGAATCAAAAGTTAACATTTTTGGGATAAATCATAAATAAAATATAAAATCAGCAATTAATCAAGCACAAATCATAAATTCAAGAATCAAAACTTAACATTTTTGGGCTTAGTAAAATATAAATTCAACAATTATCCAAGAACAAATTATAAATTCAAGAATCAAAAGTTAACATCTTTGGGATAAATCATAAATAAAATATAAAATCAGCAATTAATCAAGCACAAATTAAAAATTCAAAATTAAAAGTTAACATTTTTGGGATAAATCAAAAAGGAAATATAAAATCAGAAAGGGGTGGCGGAGCAGCTTGTTGCCCGTCTACTTTCTGTTTTGATGTAACTTGGCAAGTTTTTTGGTGAAATAAAGGGTAATGAAAACAAAGAAAAATAATAAAAAATAAGCAATTAATTAAACACAAATTATAAATTCAAGAATCAAAAAGCTACCATTTTTGGAATTTTTGGTGAAATAAAGGGTAATGAAATCAAAGAAAAAAAATAAAAAAATCAGCAATTAATAAAGCACAAATTCAAGAATCAAAAAGCTACCATTTTTGGAATTTTTGGTGAAATAAAGGGTAATCAAATCAAAGAGAAAAAAAATCAGCAATTAGTCAAGCACAAATTATAAATTCAAGAATCAAAAAGCTACCATTTTTGGAATGAGTAAAGTATAAAATCACCCAAATTAATCAAGCACAAATATTAAACTTTTAAAACAAAATCACCCAAATTGTATGACACAAGAACTAAATATTCAGACAAAAGGTTAGATACAAAAACCAGTCACCTAACTGCAACACAAAAACATGTAGCCCCAAACAACCAAACCCTCCAAAAAAAAAAAAAACTTGATCTAACATCAACTCATCAAATCTTGCAGATTCCCATCTTCAACAACTCATAAACAAGATCACCAACACAAATGCATATACAAATCTTGCAACCTATACATATAGAGAGAGAGAGAGAGGAGAGGGGGGGGGGGGATACCAGCTCCTTTTGCAGCAGCTCCTGGAATAAGAGTGAGGCCAACAATAAGAGGATTAGGGGCAACAACAGCAGAAGAAGAAGCTTCAATGAATGAAATAACTTCACTTGTATTATAATGAAAATCTGTCTCATCAAACTCAAACCCATTTCCCAAAACACCAAATCCAATCAAGAATATCAAAACCCATGTACAATATTGGCTCCTCATTCTCAAATCTTGCACCTCTGACTGACAAGTGATTTGTTATGTGTACTAGATATAATGGTTTTTAGTTATTTGATTGTGAAATGTTTGTACCTTATCAACAGGAATCAGAATCTATGTTCAGTGTAGAACATAAGCAAGAGAGAGAGAGAGAGAGAGAGAGAGAAGTGCTGTTTTCCGGCTTTTAATCTGTAGTTATGTGAGCTACGCTTAGAATCTTTCTGAAAAGAAAAACAATGGCCTGCCCATACACTTTATGGGATTTAAAAAGAATTTTTGACGGGAGACAAAGGGAAATCTGAGTTTGATTGTTGAGTCAAACAGGTTTATTGGTAATTTTACCGTCGTGTCTACGGGCGGACGAGTTATCAGGTTTTCCCGGAAGTGGTGGAGGATGACTCGGGTTACTCTGTTTGTTCAGTGGGTGCTCCGAAAGTACTCGGGATTGATTTGTTGGCCGTTAAAAAAAGGAATTTTTGATCTAGGTTATTGGTTTTAAAGTGTTTTGATAAAAATAACTTTTGTATATCCAGGTTTTTAAATAATTTGGGTAGGTTTGGGAAGGGTTTTAGAAATTTTGATTGAGTCTTACTATTTACACTCAGTTTTTTGCTATATGTACCAACTTATTTGACATTAATAAATTCAAATTTGTGTTTTTCTTTTATAATTTTCGATATATAATGTCTTATAAAAAACAAATATGGTTTTAGGATGCGCTTATTTTTATCTACGTTTTGATATAAATTTTACAAAAAACGGAGCCGTATCAAATATAACATTTTATAATTCGTTATAAAATTTTATATTCCTTTTTCATAAAATTTATATCAAAACGTAGATAAAAATAAGCACATCGCAAAACCGTATTCATTTTTTAATAAAACATTATATATCGGAAGTTATAACACAAATTTGAGTTTATTAATGTCATATTACTTGGTGTAAATAGTAAAAAGTTTGGTGCAAATAGAATTACCCTTTTGATTAGAGTGAATTGCAAAATTTTATCCTTTATTTTTATACTTAATTACATGTGGTGTCATTTGACTTTAAAATTGATAACTTTTGTACTTTATGTTTCATATTATTGCACGGCTTGTCCTTTAGCACTAACACGGTTATTTTTTCAGTTAAAAAAAATCATGTCTTGCGTATGACGGCATTTTTGTCATTTTACATTTTCACAGACTAAATGTGTAAATAACTCTAAGTACTCATCCATTTTTACAAAATAAAACCACTATCTCTCTTCCACTTACTATCACCATCAACCACCACCAGAAGCCATTTTTTTCCTTTCCTGCAAGATATATTCCACTATCACAAACTTTCGTAATCTAACTAATGATTGTGACACACTCATATAATGAAGAATTTACATGTGAGCTTGACAAATTCAAAATGCTCAACAATTGCACCTTACATAATGGTGATTAGGACTCCATCAATGGTATTGGAGTGGTTTTAGTGGAGGCTGGGGCTAGGGCACTCCTACACCTTCTCAGCTCCACTACCTCATCCTCCATAACCCCATCATAATCACTAACACTATCACCACCATGATAAGCAACTGCCACCATCATCATCAAAACATTCACGGTTGTCACTTCGCCCACAACCCCAAATCACGATTTCACCGCTAGGTTGTCACTCCGCCCAACCCCCAAATCAGGATTTCAGACCTGCCATTGCAATGATGGTGGGAAGATGGTATAGGAGGTGCTTTTCAGAGAGGAGTAGACATTTATGATATATACTAGTAGAATGCCCGCACGATGCGGCGAGGGCAACACTTTGTATCGTGGCTATCGTTTCTGCTAGTTTTTTTTCATATAATATTTGTGATAGCATTATTGTGGTGGATATATGTCATAAGTGTTATACATGTCTAGTAATTATTAAATTAAGAATTTAAATTATTAAGCACTTCAAGAAACCATTGATGTAATAAAGTAACACACAAATAAAAAAAAATAAGTCTTAAACATAAATAAAAGTTATATAAAGTAGCACACAAATAAACAGCAACATTTTTCAACAACTTAGAAGATCGGGTCGATATTATCTTCATGGCAGTTGGGTGGACTCGGTCTTCTGCTCGCGGGTTTGTTGTTGATCTGGCTGCAGGCTTTTTTTGTTTTTTTTTTTTGTCGTTATGCTTGTAGGAAACACGTTGAAAATGGTTGGAATGTGATAGTGTAAACTGGACAAACCCGAACAAGGTATTGTTGTACATTTTAATCCGCACAACACTTATGGTTGCATTAAATATGTACAAGTAAAATGATACTATTTTATGGTGCTTACTTCTGCTCAACCTGCTTATCCTTTAAAATAAAATATTATGGACATATAGCAATATCTTTTGCATACACATGTGAATCTTCGACTAAAAAAACGCAATGCAAATAACCTGCTAAAATCGAAAAAAATGTTATTCCATTATTTAGCGGACACTATCTAATTCATGTGTTTTTTAGCCTATGAAAAGTTTCTTTTTTTCATTTCGGCCACATACCAGTTCATTAGGTATAAAACATTATTAGATGGAGAAAACTAATAAAACATTATTTTAATATAACCAATTAGATAAAACAAGTGAGCTTGTTTGATGTCAGTTTACTATTTGCTAACCCATATAAGTGTGTGCACCCAACCAAGTAAATACACAAACATACAGAATATGAACAAAGCTCAAATCAAACCCGTATGCGCAATGTTTCGAAATTTATCTAGTCGCCGGAACAAATTAGTGAAACAATCTTAATCAAACGAAAATCGGAGTGAAAAGGGTTGGAATATAATTAAATTGATAATAATGACAAAAACGTAGAGAGTCTTGAGCATTTAAAATGTGATAGAACACATTGCTTTAATCACTTATACACTAATGCATCATCTACTTGTACATTTTAATCTGCACAAAAATACTGACCAAGATAACTATCGAAACGTCGACAAAAATGAGTAGGTCATCACGGTACCTTTGGATTTCTTTAAAACATTATAATTTATAAGATATGACAAGAATACGTAAAAATTATAAGTTTGTTGTGGAAAGAGAAAAATGTAACTAATTATCTATAATTTTGTTCAAATAAAGGGATTTAAGTGTAATAATACGAGGGACTAAAATATAATTAGTGTTTAAAAGAACAAGTTACTCTCTTTTTAAGAGTGTTTTTTTATAAATAAATGTCCCACATAAAATTTAAATATTAATTATATTCTTTAATCTTTTAGTTATTAATTTAACAGTAAGGGTATTTAGGTCATTTCACACAAACTTAACTGATAAAACTAACCTCCATCCGTTTTAGGGATTATCCGAGAACGAATGTGCAAAAGTTGGAAACTATAGCTGTAATTTTATAAGTGTAGAGACTATAGATGAAAATGGAGCAAACCACAGGGCTATCCGGGTATTTTTCTCATATTTTTATTTTATTTGTTAAACATTTTTTTATAAATGGGTAAAAAGACTAAAAGTATCCTTCTGTGATATAATCTAACTTAAAAAAATAAACGGGATTAGTGCTAAAGGACAAGTCGTGCAACAATCTGAAACATAAAGTACAAAAGTCATCATTTTAAAGACAAATGACGCCGCCTGAAATTGGGTATAAAAATAAAAGACAAAATTTGCAATTCACTTTTGATTATAACTAGATTTTTGCCCGTCGCGCGTTGCGCCGGCGGGACAAGGGTTCGCTAAGTTCGCTCATCGCAACTACCCGCCAGGCATTGCGCCGGTGGGACAAAGCGTTCGCTAAGTTCGCTTGTCGCTCGCGCCTTGTAACGGGAGACCCATTATTTCATGTCGTGCACGTGCCGGGAATTTAGTCATTCATTTTTCAGTTCCGACTACAAAGCAAGACAAAATCACCTTCAAGATTGTAATAAATAATAATTACATTGAATACCATTGTCTAAACACTTAAAATATTAAATCACACATCCACATTAGGGCTGTCCAAACTGCTCGGCGCTCGAAGATCGTTTGACGATCGTTCGAAAAAGCTCGGAAATTTGCTCGTTCGACTCCTTGCTCGGTTAAAACCGAGCCGAGCAGCTCGGTTCGGTTTAAAAACGAACCGAGCACGAGCATAGGTACGCTTGCTCGTCGCACGTTCAGTTTCGATCGAATTTATTTTTATTATCATTTTATATATATAATAAATATATCAAAAAGTATTAAAAAAGTTCGGTTTAAAAACGAACCGAGCACGAGCATAGGTACGCTCGCTCGTCGCTCATTCAGTTTCAATCGAATTTATTTTTATTATCATTATATATATAATAAATATATCAAAAAGTATTAAAAAAATTGAAATCTGATATTCTCGCTATTGTTTTAGACTTTAGTAAAGTAACCCTAATTTCCATAAATCCCTAATTCCCTCATTCTTCTCAAGATTCAAGTTTACCATTTCAATATTTCACCAAAACTAGCCCTAGTCTCTATCCCTCTCTCTTGGACTGAATCTCTCACAGCCTTCTCTCGTATCATCCTTCTGACCTCTCGTAGCATTTTAAATGTTCTTAAACATTAAACATTTAGATGACATTTTGTGTTTATTTTTGTGGTACTTTTTTATGTTTGTATTTTGTTAAATTGTTAAGTGTGTATGAGACATATAAGTTGGTGAATTTTGGTCAATGAATGGTTGTGTATGAATGCTAAATAAAACTGAGCAAAAACGAACCGAACCGAGCACGAGCATAAGATGTTAATATCATATATAGTATACTTATTACGAATATAAAGGTTTTATAATAATAATAATAATCTATCTAAATTGATGTATTATAGACCTTGGGAAGGTTCCGCTACTTCCAAGATTTGGGGAGCTTCCACACAATGGCGACACAGTCTCTTGGTTATGTTTTTCATGAGTCAATCGTTCACCGTAAGGTATATATATTTTGTAGTTTACAAGCCATACTAGAGTAAACATACGTGGTGATGCAGAAACGGTGACATGTATGCTGGCGCCTGCTTTTTATGACACGATATAAAGAAGTGTTAAGTCTTATGAAGAAAATGTCAAAAGCGAACATATATGTACAGAAAGAAAATGTTATAAGACTTAAGTTTATGTGTGATTACGTGGTGATGCAGAAACGGTGACATGTGTGCTGGCGCCTGCTTTGTAGACAAAATGCATGGTGTTGGTATATACAACTTTGCAAATGGACGTTGGTATAGTGCATACAACTTTGTAGATGGTAAGATGGGTTCTGGTGGTTAAATGTAGGGATCATGGGGATCGGTTGGCACCCAACGCATCAACTATATCACCTTCTATCTCAAAATTATGAAGTAATCCCAAAGGTCAACACAGTTGTCCCATGGTCAAACTGGACGGGTTGGTTAATATAGTTATGTCAGATATGATTACAATACGCATAAGTTCAGCAATAATAATGATCTTATACTTAGAACAAAAATCTTACAATTTTTTTATCAAACAATATGGGTATAAAATTATTTTGTAGATAAGAGTCATTTGATCATAAATGTCAAAACTTGCAGGTGTTGGTGGATCAATGATAACGAGTAGGACCATGTCGGCGTCGCTATGATTCCGGTCTATAATGGCATATAATGAATCTGCAAAGACGTTTAGTTTAACTGATATTGAGAAAGCAACCGACAATTTCAACGAATCGGGAGTTCTAGGTGAATGTGGACATGGGCATTTTATAGTGGCGTTCTTGTAGACGGAACATAAAATGGCGGTTAAAGTACCTAAACGTGATGATCAACAAGGCGGTCGAGAATTCTTGGTTGAAGTTGAGATGCTCAGCCGGTTGCCCATAAAAACTTGGTTCGGTTGATTGGGATATGCATAGAGGAAAGAAACCGGTATTTGGTTTATCAGCTTATGACAAATGGGAGTGTTGAATCCCATCTTCACAGTAATTTTATGCAACATGTTTTGCAAATTCGGGTTTAGGGAATGTTTGGGAATAGGGATTATGATCATTGAAATTGAAAAGTTTTTCAAAAGTCAATCATTGGTTTATGAAGATGGTGTATGTTATAATCTAAATTTGGCTATTCAGCGGTCGATAAGGAAACCCCACCATTGGATTGGGAGGCTCGCTTGAAGATAGCATTAGGTGTAGCCCGTGGGGCGTGAGCCACCTTACCTTACCATCAAAGTATATTCAACGATTCGGTTTAACGTACGCTTAGTGCGCTGCAACGTGCGCTTTGTATAAATAAACCTAGTTTAATTTAATTATAAAACGATGTTTAATACTCAAGCTTATATTCATCGAGTACATGTTAGTTATTACTTATAACTATTAGGTTTGTGTGTCGGGTGCACTAGTTTCTAAACCGTTCCCTTATTTTAGCATTTAAAAATGAAGATATATTTGAAGTTTAAAAATTTATCTAATTATAAGAAATTGGATAACTTTATTTAGACAGGAAAATACATTAGAGAGCTCCTAATCTATATATAGACATAGATAGATAGATAGATAGATAGATATAAATATAAATAGATATTGATGTTTTAGATACCGATATAATAATTAACTTTAATTAAAAATAATTATTCATAATCAGGTAGAAGATAAAAACTTTAATTAAAAAGTAATAATCTATAATTAAGTAGAAGATTAATTCAAAAAAATTAAAAAATTGATTGTTTCAATGAATGGCACGTGTCCCCAATTGATTAGCTTTATGATATAGTGCAGAGTATAGATATAGATAAAGATTTTAGCATTTAAGACAACACGATGTGGGCGTGGAAGCCCCTCCACACTAAGAACACCACCCCGCGTATTGCGTGGAGGGCGGTGTTGTGGGTGGGGCTTGAGGATTTCCACCGGCGTGGGGGCAAACGGGTGGGTTAGGTGAAGGCTTTTGATTGGTGGATGTATTTTAGGTTTGTTTTGATTGATTGATGTTTATTTTTTTATTTTCTTCCATGCCACTTTCCCACCCAGTGTTTTTTTCTCCACGTCATCATATCGACGGGGTTGCCACGTGTCACTACACACACTCCCTTCAAGCCTCTCCATACCGTATGATCAAATGAAGATATATTTGAAGTTTAAAAACTTTATCTAATTATAATAAAATTGGATAACTTACCTTAAGTAACATAGATATAGATAAGAATCTTGTGAAAAATATATGCAATGTTATACCAAAATTTCATACAAAGCTACTGGGCGTATTATATTTGGACACTTATTTTATATACAGAAATTACACACTTGTTTATTCATCCAATATATTTTAGCATAACTATAAAATACATACTTTCTATGCGAATTTTTTTATTCATCTAATATTATAGCACTAGTATTAAGCCTCTGCGTTGCAGCGGTTGTTGTTTAAACAGTACCAATGTTATACCACTGTCAGCGACCACCAATACCGAAAAAGCTCTTAAAACAAAATAAATAAAAACAGAAAAAAAAATAACGTTGAGCGAAAAGCAGACGCAAAACTTTGAATTACGCACGGTCATTGTAGATATATCAAACCGAAACGTAAAATATAGAAAAAAATAACTAAGTCAATCCAGGACCAGCGTGTTGCGACGAACTTGTCAAACGGAGAAAAATAGAAGTGTTGCGACGGGCCAGTCAAACTGGAAAAATATACAAAAAAAATGTTGAGCCCCACACGCACATTGCGGTACGTTAACTCACAAAATTTAGAATGAAACGAAAAACTTGGTAAAGATGAAAAGTATGGTGGACCAAAATTGAAAATAAAAAAGAGTTGGGATTAAATTGCAAAACATGAAAAACTTTGACTTAAAAGTAAAAAAAACAAAGGGTCTAAATTGTAAAAAAGGAAAACTTTTGGGTTAGAAATAAAAATTATTTATTAATCTTAAATAAAGATAAGGATAAAAATAAGTGATATCTATATATTAGTTATTAGTATTGTCACACCCCAACCGATGGCGGAAACATCGAGATGAGACGAACAAATTGCTCAAAACTTCATAACGCTATGTGACAATATAGATTAAATTCAAATTTCATTCAAGACTAAATTGTCATACAAAAATTCCAAATAATAGTCAACAATTGTTTCAAAACGTCATAACATCAAAATAGATAAATTAATCTAGGCGTGTATCTAAGCAATCCTACTAGATTTCTTGCATCATCAGTTTTCCTGCAACATGTATTAAAAGCGTAGATCAATACAAAAGTATTGGCGAGCATGCAAGTTTGAAAATAAAATCTAAGTGTAAGAGTTTATTTCAATCAATGACGGGAGTATAATAAAGCTGAATCGCATATATATGTAGGCGACTCTCACATAATAATAACATATAATTGAATTCCTTAACTAGCATGCATAGTATCATAATCATAACAATGTCGTGAGAATACAAATTAAAACTAATAAGCATAAACAACTCAAACGTAACAAGTAGCATGTATAAACGAGTTTAATCTAACACATATAATTCACGTAAGCGTAATTGATAACCCGTTTGGTATTGGGAACACATTTAATCTTGTTAAAAATAAATTTTGTAATTTATACATGTTGCACCCCAAAATGCCTTAAAGTGTAAAAAGGGATCGAGTATGCTCACATTTTGTGAAGCGTCTTTTAGTGTTCCGCGAACTGTTGAAGGTTGAAGGATGGACACCGAAGTCACCTCACATTAGGAAAACGAGAGTTATAAAAGTGTATAATAAATTACACTTACACTTATTATTATTTTATAAAAATCATCCGGGTTTCGATACACTTTCGTTAGCGCTCGACTTATTTCGTTATATATGTATGCATATATATTTAGTTGACGAAAATATATTAAACATATATATAGGGTTTGACGAATAACATAATATATATATATATATATATATATATATATATATATATATATATATATATATTGGCGAAAAGGCTAATACGTACTTTTATATACATATATATGTTTATTGACGATTGTATATTAGGTATATATATATATATCTATATTTTGCGAGACGGTAATAATATGTATACATTTTTTTCGGGAAATGTAATAGGTATGAATATATATATTGCAAAAAGCGTATAGTAGATATATATTTACAGTTTGTCGAAGGGTTCAATATACATACATATATATATATATATATATATATGTCGAAACGTGTATCATTCATATATATATTTCGTCGAAATATTAGTATGTACATATTTGTCGAAAAACGGGCAGAGTTTCCTCTGTTTTAGGACGATCCCGACAACGTTAGTTATCGATAAAATTTGTCAAAACTCATCAATAATTCCAGTTCAATAACAAATTTATTTAAAGTGTCAAAATGTAAAGATATCACTAATTATAACGATTTGGACTCGGTTTGTTTTAAATATAAGAGAAACAATATAAACAAAACAAATAAGAGTCGTTTTAAAGTTTTACCGAGCCTGGTGGATGACCGTGTCGAGTTGACCAGTGGTTGACTGAGTTGACTCGGTTTGAGTCGAAGCTGAACCGTGTCGTTCCCAAATGAACCAAACTACCCGAGCCGTGAACTGAACTGAATGCACTTAAAACGAGCACTTGAACGTCGAAACTGAACCGGAAACTCAAACTCGGAACTGAACCGCTGCTGTACCAAACCAAGCGGAACGAGCTGGAGCCAAACTCGACATAACTCGAACTCAAAACTGGATTTGAACTTAATCAAAACCCGAACCTGGACCGAGCTCGAAACTGAATTAAAATCGAAGCATAATCCGAGCCGACGCTGAAACAGGACCTGCCCTCGCCGGTGTTGTCGGAAAATGGCCGGCCTATAGCCGCTGCGAGCCGCCGCCGCCACCATTCCTCCCTCTCTCATCCCGTCCTCTCTCTCTCTTGACCGATTTGCCGCCGTGTGCCACCACCACAGGGTGGTGTCTAGCCGTTTCATTGAGGGAAAAAGGTGGGGAGGTTGTTTGCAGGTATGCGTTGTCACACCCCGACCCGCAGCGGATAAGGTGATCGCGGCATGATTGGGTTATCATCAAAGCTCATGACATTTATTAAGCGTTTCATATTCATTAATACAAATTAAATGGAAATTTACAATAAAGGTTACAACTGTTCTAACTAACAATCTAAACTTCTTGATTCTCTTCTAAGGCATATCCTCTGTTTTCCTTGCTTCAACCTGTTCACCTGTATCATGTGTAAAAGGGTTTTTGGATCAACATAATGTTGGCGAGTGAATCCTATGGAAAACATTTGAACAATTTATTTAACTTGATTATGAAATATGTGCACAACCAAACATGAGTAAAAATAGATGTAACTTAATCAACAATCATAAGATGTTAAATGAAACACTCATGAACAATAATGGAACAATTAAAGGCACGCGATGCTCAACTCGTCTCTCACGAGGAACTGAGGGGCCTAATGAATGAATTGCATAACCATGATAATATGAATGACACAACTACAAACAATACAAACTCAATGATATACACATAAACAATAATGAATTTGATTTGTAGCACGCGTTGTTCAACTCGTCTTCCACGAGGAACTGATGGGCTTAATGTATGAGTTTCATGAAATTTGACAAAAGGAATATAAGTAAATCACAACAATAGAAACAATCTAAGTTTAAGTCATGATGTGGTATGACACAAGTTTAAATAAATAAATTAATTAATTTCATAACACATGACACACCCCAAAACGTGTAATTTAAAAGGGGGAATTGTAAGATTCACTCACAGTGGGTGCGTTCGGTTGATGACGTTGAATGCACGCGAAGTGGTTTTAACCACGAGTGAGATTTAACCTAGATAAATCGCATTATGGTTTGGTAAGTAAACGGATTTTATTAAACTATTTTAGTAGGATTGTTGGGTGTATTTTTTGTGAGTTTGAGGCTATTTTCTAACCTTAAAAATGTTATTTTTAAGTATTTATAATTGATTTTTAATTAAAATAATTAAATAAAAATAATAAAAAAAAATTATTTTTTTCTGACCGTTGACCGGCCCGTTGACCGTTGACCGGTTCGATGGCATATTATTGTGCGCTAAGTGAGGCTCGAACCCGAGACCTCTCGTACGCGTGCACGCAGCTCTACCAACTGAGCTACCTGTCTAACCCGTTATAAATCTGATTTTAATTATATATATATACTAATTAGTTTAAATCGAAAATCATTTTATTTTAAAAATATTTTTAAGCGAATCGGACATGCACCCCACAGGTCTCGAACCCGGGACCTGTGGTTTAATCCAACACACAGTCCACCGCTGGACTGTGTGTTCAACATGTTATATCATTCGATTTTTATTATACTTAAATACTAATTAGTTATTTCCTTTTCTGCCTTATTTAAAAAGAAGAGATAATTGTCCGAGTCGGTGCTGAAGACCGGACTCGAACTCGTGACCTGTGATATAAACAAACACACAGTCCACCGCTGGACTGTGTGTCTAACTTGGTTATTATTCGGTTATTAATATACTTAACATATAACTGTGGCGACTCCGGTTCAGTTTAACAAAAAATGATTTTTATTAAGGCAGCGTGTGTGAGACGGGAATCGAACTCGAGACCTTTGCATGTTTAACGTGCACACAGTCCACCGCTGGACTGTGTGTCTAACCCGAGTAATATCCTGATTTATATTAAACTTATATGATAACAATACATCGTTTTCTTCACTGAAATATAACCAAGAATCGGAAATCGACTGGTTCAAGATTTTTATCAGTTTATTAGTGTGTTTCAGTCCATTAAAGTGAGATAAGGGTGAAAAGATAAAGAAAAATAAGCGAAAAGGTATACCGACTGGACCCTCTGTTTTCCGGCAGAACTCCGGCGACAGCAATCAACTCCGGCGTCAGGTGTCTTGCAGCAGCAAGTCTCCGGAAAGCTTGGAAAAAGCGTGGGTATCTCCGGGATAAACTCAGGGGCTCAGTAAGGCTCGGCAATGGAGAAAACGGTTTTCCGGCGATGAGCAGAGAAATTTCCGGCGAGTGGAATTACGCCGTGAAAAGATGTGATTTTTAGCGAAAAGGTTTGTAGTCGGTTGTGGGTGAATTTATAAGGCAAAACGTTGAAGAATCTGGTCTGATTTCCGACTGTGTTCGTAATCCATAAAAACTCCGGCGGTTATGGTTTTGGTCGCGGACTTCAAACATCGGTTATAACCGATATCTGGTTAATGGTTTACGTTATAACGTAAATTGTAGTTAAGACTCGCGAGTTTACCGGGATTCCGACGACTGAACTGTTTGGGCGCCGGTTTTGAATTTGTAAAGTCACTTTATCAATTAAATGATTCTATTATTCATCAAACAGAACAAGTGGCGCAGTGGTTTATGTGTGTGAGATAAGTTGCTGAACTGATTCGGTACAGACCCGGGTTCGAAACCCGGCAGAAGCAAATCATTTTTATTTTGCGATTTTGACAGTTTTTCAAAAACTAAATATATATTCTTGTATAATAATTGATTACGGATCGTTTAAAAATATTTTGGGCATTTAATTCGCAACGAAATTTTTGACTGACTGTTCGGTTGATAAACGGAGCGGGTTTGGTAAATCCGTTTTTGACGGATGTTACATGCGTGACATAGAAAATATTAGCGGATGAATATCCGTTTTGTATTTTGTGTATTTATTGTGTATACTTTCCTTATGTATTTTGGTAATGATTGATTGTGTATCCCTGATTTCCAGGGAATTAGTTAGGGTCTCTTGTATTATATATTGTTCCCTTCTTCATCAATAGACATCAAGGAATTCAGATTGAATTATATGTATCAGAACCTACTGCTCTGACCTAAAACCAAATCGCAGCAGCCCCTGTCCACGGACCCTGCAGCCGATTTTTCTTTTTCCTTCTTTTGTTCATCTCGATGGCAGACAAACCAGAATCCTCCAAGAAAACTGACAGCCTTCACCCTGCTTATTCGGTGGCTAACATCCAGCACAAAGTTCGTGTTTTGGATGGTTCCAAAGTCACCTATGCATTATGGGTCAAGCTGTTTACCCTGCATGCACGCGGTTACGAGGTGTTACACCACATTGATGGCACTGAACCGCCTGCCAAAACAGATCCGGACTACGCCAACTGGGCCAAAATTGACTCTCTTGTGCTTCAGTGGATCTATGGGACACTTTCAGATGACCTGCTGGCACGTATTCTTGATGAGGAAACAACAGCTTATGGCGCATGGACCCGGATTCGGAAAATTTTTCTGAACAACAAGGGCGCCCGTGCAGCAGCCCTTGAAACAAAGTTTGTCAATCTTACCTTGCGATCCATGCCCAGCCTCCAAGACTACTGTCAGCGTCTCAAGTATCTGGCTGACCAACTGAAAGCTGTTGAACAACCAGTCACAGAAAAACGCCTTGTCCTGCAGCTGGTTCGCGGCTTACCACCAGAATTCGATGTTCAAGCCTCTATCATCAATAACACCCTTCCCTCATGGGAAGATGCCTGCGACATGCTCGACTCAGATCTGCGTCGCCAACAAGCACGGGACTCTATTGCCTCCAACCGGCTGTTGTTGCCCAAGTGTCTCGCGAGCCACCTACGGCCCGCCGGGACCCCCCTCATTATCGCAACAACAACCGACAGCAGCCAAGACGTCAATATCAAAGGCCTCAGCAGTCTTTGGGTCAACAGCAACATCGAACAGGTCGCGAAAATCAGCAGCCCTCTAACCGCAACCAGCCTCGTGGTTCTTCCCAGTCTTCGGCCCATTATCAATTGGTCCGACCCAATGTCTGGAGCCCAGGTCCATCCCCCTACTGGCCACCATGGTGGGCTGCGGCCCCACCATGTCCCTATCCAACTCAGCCAAGTTGGGCAGGCCCATCTTGGCCGATTGTTCCTGGTCAGCCTCAACAGGCCACTGGCCCAAGTTCACAACAGCAACAGCCCTGGTCCACTCCACCTGCTCAGGCCCACTTGGCAGATGTAAACCCACTGGAACCATCAGAATTAGGGGCAGCTTTCCAGGCGATGGCACTGGACTCGGGAGATGAAAATTGGGTTGCTGACACTGGTGCTTCTGATCATTTGACACACGAACCAGGTAATATTCACACTCCTTGTACTACTACTATTAATTCTGTGTATGTTGGTAATGGTAACCGTGTGCCGATTCACGGGTCCGGTCATACAACCATTAACTCACCCAATTCACGGGTCCGACCCTACACCCTTAAAAATGTCCTTTACACCCCAAATATTATCAAAAACCTTGTTTCAGTTCGTAAATTCACTACTGACAATATGGTTTCCATGTCTTTTGACCCTTTTGGCTTTTCTGTGAAGGACTACAAGAATGGGACGCTCCTGAGCCGCCAGAATAGTACCGGCCCACTGTACTCCTTCAACACCACAACCAACAAACCTGCTTCCGCTTTGCTTACTTCTTCGCTCTCTAATGTTTGGCATGACCGCCTTGGCCACCCTGGCAATTTTATTATGGATTTCTTAGTTTCTCGTAATTTAATTTCTTATAATAAATCTAAGAACAATTTCTTTTGCAACTCTTGTCAAATCGCTAAACATAAGCGTTTACCATTTAATGATTCTGATTCCGTTACTTTCCAACCTTTTGACATTATACATTGTGACTTGTGGACTTCACCTATACCTAGCAAAACAGGTTATAAATATTACATGGTCCTCATTGACGACCATACCCAATTTGTTTGGGCTTATCCACTCAAATATAAATCCGAAACCTTCACCAAATTTACTCAATTTCACCGCCTTGTCCAAACCCAATTTAATAAATATATCAAAAGTTTTCAGTGTGACATGGGTGGTGAGTTTGATAATTCCAAATTTAAATCATTCGCTCTCACTCACGGCCTTCAATTTCGGTCATGTCCCCAAACTTCACAACAAAATGGTAAGGCGGAACGTATGATCCGACGAATTAATGACATCATTATGTCCCTCCTTACCCATGCTTCCCTACCTTCAAATTTCTGGGTTGAAGCACTTCACACTGCCGTCTATTTACATAACATTCATCCTACCAAACTCCATAACCTTTTAACCCCCACATACAAACTCTATCACCGGCATCCCACCTACACTCACCTTCGCACCTTCGGGTGTGCTTGTTTTCCAAATCACAATGCCACTCGACCCCACAAACTAGCCCGCTGTTCCACTCCGTGCATCTTCTCGGATATCCTATGAATTATCGTGGATACCGATGCTTAGACCCCTCAACTGGACGTGTCTATTTATCCCGTCACGTCACCTTTGACGAATCCACATTTCCTTTCTCTACCCCACCTACACCTCATACCACCCCATTATCTCACCCTGATTCGGAACCCTCACCCATGAGTACCCTGTTTCATTTCACCTCCTCTCCTCCCACAACCGAAACCACTACTACTTCCCAACCATCTTCCCCACCCATAACCCACACCTACAGCCGACTAAACAGGTCTGACCCAGCAACATCCAGACCCATTTTTTTTCCAGCCCATGCTTCCACACCCACCCCCACGGTCTCACAGCCACATTCCCCACCCCTTACCCACACTTACAGCCGCATAAACAGATCTGATTCTAATGCATCCAGACCTGTTTTCTTCCCAGAACATGCACCTAGCACCCTAGCTCCTTCACAATCTAACCTGCCTCAGCCACCCTCTACCCACCCTATGCAGACCCGGTCTAAAACTGGTTCCCTACCCTCAACAGATCCCACCCTCTTAGCCACCTCCGAGCACAACATTTCCCCACTACCCAAATCCCACACCCAGGCCTTGACCGACCAGAACTGGCACTCGGCTATGACCGACGAATACCAGGCATTAATAGCTAATAATACATGGGAGCTTGTGCCAAGACCTGCAGATGCTCATATTATCAGATGTATGTGGCTATTTCGCCACAAATATCATGCCAATGGTACATTACAGCGCTACAAAGCGCGTTTGGTTGTAAATGGCAAATCTCAACAGGTGGGTGTTGATTGTGACGAGACATTCAGCCCAGTGGTTAAGCCCACTACGATTCGTACCGTCCTCAGCTTAGCAACTTCACGTTCTTGGCCCATTCATCAACTGGATGTCAAGAACGCTTTCCTACACGGGGACCTTAATGAAACTGTTTACATGTTTCAGCCACCTGGGTTTGTTGACAGTAAAAATCCAAAGCATGTTTGTCGACTTCAAAAGTCTTTATATGGGCTAAAACAAGCTCCACGTGCGTGGTACCTCAGATTTGCATCCTATATTCAAAAGTGTGGTTTTCGGTCTACCACGAGTGATACTTCTTTGTTCATCTACAAACAGGGTGATCAAATGGCATATTTACTTCTCTATGTAGACGACATCATCTTGACAGCCTCCAATCAGACACTTTTGCAGCACTTCATTGCCACTCTTTCCAGGGAATTTGCCATGTCTGATCTCGGACCACTACATCACTTTCTCGGTATTGCGGTAACCCGACGAAATGGTGGCCTGTTCTTATCTCAGGTCACATGTGCAGCAGAGATCTTAGCTCGTGCTAAAATGGAAAATTGTAAACCATGTGCCACACCTACTGACACCAATTCTAAACTAAGTGCAACTGCTGGAGAACCCTTCTCAGATGGTGCCTTATATCGTAGCCTTGCTGGTGCACTGCAGCATTTAACCTTCACACGGCCTGATATATCATATGCGGTGCAACAAATATGTTTATTTATGCACTCCCCTCGAGATCCTCATTTCCAGTTCATGAAACGGCTCCTTCGATACCTCAAGGGTACACTAGACTATGGAATCTCTATTTTACCATCCAAATCAGCTCATATCACAGCCTATTCTGATGCGGATTGGGAGGCTGCCCTGATTCACGAAGGTCTACTTCAGGCTACTGTGTCTTCCTCGGTGATAATCTGGTTTCTTGGTCATCAAAACGTCAAGCGATTATCTCACATTCCAGTGCCGAGGCTGAATACAGAGGTGTGGCCAACACCGTTGCAGAAACAACATGGCTCAGAAACCTACTTCTCGAACTCTATCTTCCCATTACCCGGGCCACAGTTGTCTACTGTGACAATATCTCTGCTGTCTACTTATCTCAGAATCCGGTCCAACATCAACGATCCAAGCATATCGAGATTGACATACATTTTGTTCGCGAAAAGGTTCGTATGGGTTCTGTCAAAGTTCTTCATGTTCCTGCAGACTATCAACACGCTGACATATTCACCAAGGGTCTTCCACGCCAATTGTTTCAACGATTTCGGTCCAGTCTATGCATCGGAAGACCTACTGCTACGACTGCGGGGGCGTATTAGCGGATGAATATCCGTTTTGTATTTTATGTATTTATTGTGTATACTTTCCTTATGTATTTTTGGTAATGATTGATTGTGTATCCCTGATTTCCAGGGAATTAGTTAGGGTCTCTTGTATTATATATTGTTCCCTTCTTCATCAATAGACATCAAGGAATTCAGATTGAATTATAGAAAAGAGGTCAAAGGTCACCACCGTTTTAACCTGTGGTCTTCGTCGGAGCAGAAACCAAGGAGATGAGAGGTGGAGGGTGGTCGGGTGTGTGCTTGGGAGAGGAGAAGGGATGTTGGGAGGGTAGTTTTTGTTGGAAAAACGACCGGCACCGGCCCGAATATCACTGCAAGAGTTCGTCTCCGGTCGCCGGAATGAGAGGGGGTAACAGGGTGTTGTGTATGTGCGGCTGTATGTTTTGTGTATTGTGTCTATGGTGTAGTGTGTATGTAGTTTTAACTAGGATTAGGGTTTAATTACTTAGGTAGGGTTTGAGGTATGTCGGGCCTAAAGCCCGTTAGCGTTCCCGTTACATTTCCAAGGCCCGCTTTCGATCCTGAGCTTCGTAATTTGTCGAATATTATTCTGTTTATTATTACTATTATTTTCTTATTGTTATATAAAAAATAAATAAATAATAATAATGATGATAATAAAATAGATAAATAAATAAATTTAGTGAAACGGTACATATTTCCTAAAAGTATGGATGTGCGGAAGTATGAGGCGTTACAAATATTATAAAAGAAATATATTAAACAAATATAAATAAAATTTGTGAGGTTAAAGGAGAGAATGTCATGTGGCATTATTTGGAGTCTTTTATTATAAGTTAGATAACTATAAAATCTGTAAATCTCACAAATAACAAAACTAAGGTAGGGTCTAAGGAGGGTAACGTGTAGACAGTTTTAACTCTACCCCATAGGAATAGAGAGACTGCTTATAGTGAGACCCCGGCTCGATGGTAACTTTGCATCAAGTCTTGGACATAGAGAACATGACACTCAACAACGATAACAAAGGCCGATTGGTGCATGTACCCCATGTCTTTCGGCTAAACACCATACCACATGATGCATGACTAACCGTCCGCCGCTTTTAACATTATTTTCACGAAATTAGTGAAATAACGTTAAAATTAGTGTAATTTCACTTTTGCCCCCCGAGCGCCCACATATAAATATATTATATACAAACACCGCAAGCGGGCAGGGCATAATGAAAAGAATAACTATAATATAACACACTTGTTGATGCACCAGTTAGTTCTATTATTAGCAAACAACCGTATGCTAAATCAAATCCAAGAACGAAAACAAAGCAAAGCAACACATTTATCAATCTCCAAAAGCAAATTTCTCAAAAACAATAGCATTTGAGTTGATAACTAACTGACTTCTACTCGAGTTTCACTTCTCTAGTTGGGGGTGGCAATTGTAAATAGTAGAATGGTTCAGTTGGTTCTTCCCTGCAGCAAAAAAAAAATTAAAAAAAAATCACATACAATCATCATCAACATCGTTACAAAACTCCGACATGATATTGACATGAACAGGCTATATAAGATGCAGGTCAACTGACACCGTTTTTATATTTTATATGTAACATATATAACGGTTTTTATATTCTATATACGATGACTTTCTAAATGGTTATTGAACCGTCATAACCTTTTTCATGGTCATGATTACCTCATTTTAGACCGTGGGGTATGGTGGGGCGGGGGTTGGGTGCGTGGGTTGACACGTGTCAATGGAGGGCACCGTCAGTCACACCACAATTTGGTGGGTATGGTGGGGCGTGGCTAGGCCGCGTGGCTAGGCCACGTGTATATTTATTTATTTTCTTTTTTTATAAACAAACCTAAAAATATTAATAATAACTCCTAAAAATTACAAAATACATAAAAAAAACATTAATATTAAACATAAACATACTAAAATTAAAAAAAAAAAACCTACATAAAAAAAACCATTACAAATATTAAACATAAACATACTAAAACTTAAAAAAAAACCTAAAGGGTTGGTGAGCTTTTCGAACGGACGCCTCTCCTTAGATCGGTACTCGATATTTGCCACCGCCACCCGGTCGTCGTGGCTAATGTCCCCGCCCGGGACGCTTTCGTAGTAGGCCTTGAAGCGATCTAGTTTCGGGCGTAGTTCGCGCCACTTGTGTTGGCACGCGTTGAGGTTGTGGCGGTTGTTACCAACGTTATGTTGATAACTTGCGAAAGCCGCTGGCCAGTACCGGGTTTCGCCAGGTTGTCGAGCTTTCATGGCGTCCACGACGCCAGTTACGAGTGCGATCTCTTCTTCGTTAGTCCAGGAAGCCATGGGTGTCGGTTGTGAAGGACGGCGGTTTGGGGTGGCGAAGAGGACAGTCGGGGTGGGGTGTCGGTTGTGAAGGATGGCGGTTTGGGGTAGCGAAGGGGGACCAGTGGGCTTTAAATAACCGTTGGGCTTGGCCAACCCAACGGTTGGTTTTTAAAATTCAACCGGTCAACCGCTTGGTCAACTCGCCTATAATGTTGGCCAATTAAAACCCGCCACCTCAGCTGGGTAGCCCCGCCCAACGCCGGGTGCCAAAGCCCCGCCCAAGGGGCCACACCATAAGCCATGCCCACCCGGGGTGGTAACACCGGCGTTGCCCTCCGACTCCCGCCCCATACCCCATACCCCATACCCCACAGCCTTAGCTCTTAGATTTACCAGTTAAAAAGACATATTATTATTAGTTATGTGACCCGACCCGACCGGACTTGAACCAAATAGTGGACGTCGAGTTAAGCATCGAAAAAAAAAACGACCCAGGTCCACTGGATATTGAGATTGACAAGAGACACTTTGGTTGTTGGTGGAAAAGACCGAAAAAATTTTTTTTGAACGGCAAATTTGGATCAGGACCACTGGAGTATCATCGTGCCACCAGCGGAACCACCCGATCATATCCATCTCCACTAGGCATAATGCCTATACATCAATTCAGGAGGAAATCCAATACACATGGGAAAACCCCCCTTGTGGGAATCGAACCCGGAACCTATTGGTCCCAAAGCCTTAGACCACCCCAAGATGCCACTAGGCTATAAAGTCATGGGTAGCCAATCATTGAATCCGAGTTTCAGGCAAAAAAAAGAGTAAATTGCATAAAACATTCTTTATGTTTCCTTAAACTTGCAGGTTTCAGCCTTAATGTTTAAAAGTTGCTAAAAACAACCTTTAAGTTTATTTTTGTTGCGGGTTCAATCCTTTACAGCTAACCACGTTATTTTCTTCAGTTAAGTTCCCTCACATGCATAACATGTGAGGGTATATTCGTCATTTTGGTTGATCATGTGAGGGAACTTAACTGAAGAAAATAACGTGGTTAGCTGTAAAGGATTGAACCCGCAACAAAAATAAACTTAAAGGTTGTTTTTAGCAACTTTTAAACATTAAGGCTGGAACCTGCAAGTTTGAAGAAACATAAAGGATGTTTTGTGCAATTTACTCCAAAAAAATTGAATTTAACATGAAAGGCAAGAACTCATACCCGGGGTTGGACTGCATGCATTGCCAAAAAAGCTTGAACGGACCGGGAACCGTCTTAAAAGGGTTACCTTCAAAACATGCCTAAAAACCGAAAGAGTTACAAAATCGAAAAAGGGTGAACTGAATGATAAGGTATAATAGTTTGGTCACTTTCTTGTAATGGGTAATATAGTATTTTCCCTCTTATGTGAACTTTTGAATTGCTTCAATGAGCGTTAAACTTACAAGATTCCCCTAAACGTAATCTTTAGAAAGTAGAATAATTTTTAGGAGAGAAAAACTATGCCACCTTTTTATGTAATGGAGAAGGTTTAAATGAGAACGCTAAATATTGTGAGAACCGTGAGAACGAATGAAGAAACCACGAGAACTTGGTCAAAAACAATTCAAAATTTTTTTTACACTTATCATTATTATTCGAATACAATGTTAGAAATTAAATTTACACATTAAATTTACATGAATTCGTAAATAAAGAAAATTTACACGTCAAAGTTTGTCATTTACATATGTGTAAATTTGTTATATTTACACATGTGTAAAAAAGCTAATAAGAGTGATTTTGAGAGGAGAAATGAACTATTTGATGTTGTAAATTCTTTTTTGATGTTGTATTTTAATTACAACGAGTTAGTATTAAAAAAATAGTTTTATTGGTTTTTTCATTCATTCTCACGGTTCTCACAATATTTAGCGTTCTCAAAATAACCCTCACCTTTATGTAATTCATTTAATAAAAAAAACCCTTTATTGCACAAGAGGAATTAGAACTCCTGAATATAATTCAAAGCTATGTAGATGATAGTGTCTCAATAATTTAACCAACTTAGCAGCCTATGGTGGATTACCTTCCAACTTAAATTGATGTAGATTGTCTTAACATTTAGACGAAACCAACATCACTTACTACTTTAAACTATATAGTATATGATAAAATTATCAAGAGTTAATTACTGTTTTCATCCCCGTGGTTTCTCAAAAATCACTATTTCAGTCCATTAGTTTAAAAATTGCGATTTCAGTCCATGTGGTTTCACTTTCGTAACCATTTCAGTCCACCTCGTAACCATTTCAGTCCCTGTACTTACAGAATAAATGGATTGAAGTGGTTACGAAAGTGATACCACATGGACTGAAATGGTTACAAAAGTGAAACCACAGGGACTAAAATCACAATTTTTAAACTAATGGACTGAAATAGTGATTTTTGACAAACCACATGGACGAAAACAGTAATTAACTCAATTATCAAAATCTGCATAACAATCCAGGTCAGCTTTTATGCTAAAGTATTAGATTTAAACATTAAGTTCATAAGATGGCGCTTGCTTTACTGATTAATAGGATGAATACCACGATTATCTCTATAGATCGCAAACAAACACCTAAATCATTTGAAGAATCATATAACCTAAAAACTCATGACCAAATTCACGCATTCATTAAGTTAACAACATACACAAATCAAATGAACTAAAAGGGAGTAATGTTATTAAAAACAAACCTAAATTTGCATCACATGTACCAGGTTTGAACATTAACTTCATTATGCAGCTCCTATTTTCCTGATTGAACAAGTTCATCTATAACTTAGTGTTCGTTACACGCCCTAACTCCGGATTCAAACAATATGAAACCACAATTTATCTAATTAAATGCAATCAAACATATAATTCATATGAAAAACAACCCTGGAACCTAAAAACTCATAAGCGGATTCAACATCGATCAAGATAACACCAGTCACAAATCAAGCAAACAAAAAGGGAGTAGTGAATTAAGAATAAACCTAAATTTGCATTGTGATCAAAATGTAGCATGTTGAACAATAACTTCATTATATAGCTATTTTCCTGATTAAACAAGTTGGTTTATACCTCAGTGATCGTTACGTGACCTAATTACAGATTCAACCAGGACAAACCAACAAATATAATTCATCTAAATAAATCTAATTCATTCGAAAAACAACCACATAACCTAAAAGCTCTCGAGCAAATTCATACATCGATCAAGCTAACAACAAACATCAGATCAAACAAACAATAAAGGAGTGACATTAAGAACAAACCATAGTTGTTAATGGCGAATAGTGACAAATAGCGATAAGGTACCTATATGCTAGATAGCGAATAGCGATACGCTAGAAAAAAAAAATTTATGTTTATTATATCAAAATACCCAGGTATACACTATATTAGATGTATATTTAACAAAAACCTAAAATCCAGCTATTTAAAGCTATATATAATCGCTATTTATGTTAAAAAAAATGAAAAACAATAAACTGAAATCCCGCTATTTATGGCTACATACCCAGTAGCGACCTTCAACCTATACGCTACACTATTCGCTATAGCGACTGCTATTGACAACTATGGAACAAACCTAAATTTGCATCAATGTTCAAGTCCGTTTTGTGATCAAATGTACCAGGTTTGAACATTAGCTTCATAAATCATAACATAGCGCTCTTATTATCTGTTACGTTGATGTGGCAAAATAGTAAAATCATGATAAAGGGAGTGTTTAATATCATCATCCAAATGGTTATGTATACCTATGAGGGGCATCTCATGTGACACTGACATTAATCATAAATCCCTTCCTATAAACAGATAACGGTTCCAACTCTCTCACTCTATATTTTAAACTTTGATTTTCACAACCAGGGACTTATCATCACACAAAATGGTGGTCACAAGGAGACCTCTCTTCTTGTGACGACGCTCACAGCGTTCTGTTTTGTATGAATCTCGTTGGGAAAGAAAGTAGTCTAAATTCCAGTTTAGAAGGTCATCGAAAGAAGTGATCCACAACCCAATCAAGTGATAATTGGATTTCCCTCTTCAACTTTAATTTTATGTGAAAGTTTAGAGGTGTACATAACCGGATTAGTTAAAAACTAGTGTGGTTTGGGTCCAATGACTTTCAAAGTGTATATACTCAAACTGGTTTCAAAAAGCATATCTAGCTAGACTTTGTGCACCCCTATGAAAGTTTATCTGTTTTATTGTGGTCTTATCACTATCGTTGTTGGATTATCTTTTGAGGTTTAGGTTTTCTGGATAAGGTTACCTTTTTTAATAATAAGACCACCCTAAAATTTGAAATAAAAGGCAATCAAATATCAATTCGACCCATTTAACCTAGAAAAAATATACCTTTTTGCAATATCAAGTTTAGTGGTGAGGATAATCGACGATGGTTATAGTTCATGCATGCGAATTGTGTTCAGCACACAAACCAGAAAATGGCTTGTGTATTCGTTGGGTTGGATGATACTAACACAACTAGGGCCTATTCATGAGCCGAGCCGAGGCAGGCCAAGCCCGGGCTCGGGCTCGGCTCGATTATAAACCGAGCTGGCTCGGCGCTGCTCGGATTTGAAACTGAGCTGAAAATCTAAGCTCGGGCTCGGCTTGGTTTTAAACCGAGCTAGCTCGACTCGGCTTGGTTTGGCTCGATTTTATAAAGAAAAACTAATACATACCTCTTAAAATTCAGTAACCTAAAATATAATTCAATGCTTTAAATATTATATTCAAAATAAGTTCAACCTAATATATTACAAACTAAAATCAAGTTTAACGATGCAAAATAAGTTTTAATTTCAATGAAATATAATATTAGTTCATTAGGATGGCAACCTTCAAATAGATATGCCATAGATATCAAATTACAAACTTATATACATGTAAATATTAATCAGTTTTTTTGTAATATATTATAATGTGTATAAAATTAAAATTTATTATAAGTATAATAATCCGAGCTAAACTGAGCCGAGCTACAAAGCGAGCCAAACCAAGCCAACTCGGCTCGTTCGTAACGAGCCGAGCTAGCTCACTTTCTAACCGAGCCGAGCCGGCTCGGCTCACTTTTAAACCGAGCCATATCGAGCGAGCTATTTCCGAGCTAAATCCGAGCGAGCTCCGAGCCGCGAGCTTTTTGAACAGCCCTAAACACAACTGATGAAATTACAACATCAACTAGGGAGGTACGGACAATCTCAAGGGATCTAAACTCGAAGTACTAACTGAGTAAAATAATAATTAAATGTATTTAATTATTATTTGAATTATATTAGTATTAGATTTAATGAATGTCTAATTGTTTAGAGATAAGTATGAGTAAGAATAAGAATCCTAGTAGAATTAGATTGTTTTTAGTATTTATATTCCTTAAGTTTTGTAGTTTTATTAATTCACAATACTAATAGAAGAAATTTGTGAATCTCTTTTATATTCATCTTTTTGATCCTTTAATCAAGATTTAACAACCAGTTTAACCTAGAAAAAAATTGAAATAATTTGTTTTTATCACTCTGAAATTATAGATTTACATACATAAACATACCAAGTGTTTGTAAAAGCACATCATTTCTCTTTTAACTTTATTATTATTTTTTATTTTTAAAATCTCCCTTGAAAAATTACAAAACAATAGACATTCGACATGGCAAACTTTTTATGAGGGTTGTCTTATCTAGATAATTCAACATTATCGCATAATCGCATAAGATTTTAACTCATAAGTGGCGTATTTAATGAAATTGCAAATTTAAAAAGGATTTATCAAAAAATAATTTCCGTTGCCGGGACTTGAACCCGGGTCTTTCGGGTGAGAGCCGAATATCCTGACCAACTAGACTACAACGGATTACATGTTAATAAAAGATATTAATATCATAAATCCTTGATAAATTATTTGACCATAGCAAATGTCAACAAATATTTTTGTATCAACCCATGGGGTACACAGATTTACGAATCATTTATTAGCTTTATACATATATATGTATATTATAAAGTAAAGGTGTGGGTAGTTTAAAGCAACTAAACGAGTTGGATGAATTAGATAAGTATAATCTAATTACTCGAATTAGACATGGCTTCTAATATATAATAAACTGACTCAATGTGGGTTACTTTTCGTTTCTGTTTTTTGGCCATATAAACCAAGTTCTACGTGTTAGGAGCCAAGTGTAAACCGTGTTGACAGTACTTTTATGTGTAAATGTTACCACCACCACCAATGCCGTCAATGGATCTCTCTCCGTTGCCACTAGCCGTTATAAAATAATATAGCAGATGATCCTGTTTTGATATTCTATTTTTCTAAAACGACTCATTTCAACACAAGTCTATTTTGATCATAGGGTAAAATACTTTTTGAGTCCCTGGTGTTTAGGGTTTTAACCACTTGAGTCCAAAAGCAAAAAGTTTAACGCCCTGAGTCCCTATAAGCATTTTCCTTAACCTTTTGAGTCCAATTTTTTAGCACAGTTAAATTATTTTCTTAGTTTTTAATGAAAAGACTAAAATGGCATTTAAATAAATAATATCCCATCTTATCTATCTACCACACACACTTAACCTTCTATTACTCTCTCTCTAAAGGTTGTCATAACCACCATACACCACCACACTTGCAGCCATAACCACCGTCCACCACGCTGTTGCCACCACCACTATAAAAACTCCGGCCGTCAATACCATCACAAACACAATGAAGACGAATCATTTATATTAATTTCCAAATTACAAAAACAAAATCTAACCTAAAATATGCATTATAATAAAAAAATGCAATTCATTCGGACCAAACAAAGATCATAATTCCACCATCACAATAAAAACAAAATCTGACCTAAAATCTAGGTCACAATAAAAATACAAAAACAAAATTTGACCTAAAAATGCCGCCAAAACCCTAACTCCAAACCAACCAGATGCCGTCGTAGCCGCTGGAGACACCACCCGGAGATCCCTCCAACACCGTTCCGGGTCTAGATCTTGCTTCGTTCCACATTCTTCTCTGATCTTCGTCTTCGTCTCTAGTTCCAGATCTCACACTGGGTCGTAGTCGCTGGGAGACGCCACCCAGTGGTGGTAATGGTGGTACGGTGGGGGTTCTGGTGGTTGGGTTGGTGTGATGGTGGCGTGGTTGGTGCGGTGGTGGTGATGGTAGTTCTGGTGGTGGGGCTGGTGTGATGGTGGTGTGGTTGGTGCGGTGGTGGTGACGGTGGTACGGTGGTGGTTCTGGTGGTGGGGCTGGTGTGATGGTGGTGTGGTTGGTGCGGTGGTGGTGATGATAGTGCGATGGTGGTGCTTGGATTTCTAGAGAGAGAGAGAGCAAGAGAGCGCAGAGTGTGAGTGTGTCAAATGTGTGTGTAATTAGTTTTATATAGTATTAAAATCTTATGCATTAACGACTTGTTCATAATACCTTTTGTGCATATAAGAGTTGTACTTTGTGTGTAAATGACTAAATTGCCCTTGTAGCTAACAGACTTGGTGGATGGAGTTAGAAAATTGGACTCAAATGGTTAAGGAAAATGCTTATAGGGACTCAGGGCGTTAAACTTTTTGCTTTTGGACTCAAGTAGTTAAAACTCCTAAAACACAGGGACTCAAAAAGTAATTTACCCTATATTTATTTATATGATGTAAATGTAGGGAAATGATCAAATAGGAAGTTTATTTTGGCTAGAAAGGATAGAAGGCAATAGGATTATGACATGTGGCAAAATTTAAAAAAAGAGGAAGGGTGTTTTAGTCAACCGTATCCAATATTCTTCCTTCTTCTCCCCCAGTAACTTTAAAACCCACCATTTTCAAAACCCACTATCTTCAACCTTTTCTTCAATTTTTATCTCAATAATCACTACATTATAGTGCGATTTTCGTCACCAATCAACGATTCAAACGCCCAATCAACGTGTTCTTCAACTTTTTTGAAGAAACCCAGTTTAATTTCATAGAATATCTCATTTTCCCCTGTGATTTTGAAGCGAATCACTCGATTCGTTCGATTCGGTCGGTGATAGGTGTTTCTAACATTCAAATTTCGTCAATCGGTGAAGAAATCGGCTTCGATCTATGTAAGAAATTTTTGAATTTGCATTTTTACGATCTGGGTTTTGAATTGAGTCATTGCGTTTTACGATCTTGGCGGGGGTCCGGGGGCAGCGCCCCTAGAAGCAGGGTCCAAGGGGCGGCAGCCCCTGGCGGGATCCAAGGGGCAGAGAAAAAAAGACAGTTTTTAATCGTTTTCTGGCCATTGCGTTTTAGAAATAAGACATTTCTTTGTGTTTTTGGTGCATTGCGTTTTATGTAAAACACATTTTTATGTGTTTTCAGTCCATTGCGTTTTAGGTAAAACACTTTCTTTTGTCTTTTCAGTCCATTGCATTTTAGAAAAAAAAAACATTTTAAGTGTTTTCTGGCCATTACGTTTTAGAAATAAAACATTTCTTTGTGTTTTTGGGCATTGCTTTTTAGGTAAAACACATTTTTATGTGTTTTCAGTCCATTGCGTTTTAGAAAGTACACTTTCTTTTGTGTTTTTAGGCTATTGTGTTTTAGAAATAAGACATTTCTATGTGTTTTCTGGACATTGCGTTTTATAATTATATCTATCTGGTTGCTAATAAATTTATCTGATATATTTCTTCAATGCCCACATAAAATCACAGTTACTGAAGTTATTTTTCATCTTTATCAACAATAGTTTCATGCTTCTGCTTCTGCTTCTGTATGCTGAAGGTGGAGTTTGAAGTTGCAGCTGTTGAAGGTTCTTGTGACTGTTTAAACAGCACAAGAAGACAAAATATTATCAACAGCAGATGATACCCTTTGATGATCAGCCACTAGATCTCTCACATTCTGATCATCATAATCAACAAAAGTCTCATGCTTCTGTTTCTGATATAGATCTGTTTGCTGATCTTGATGCCAATGGTAACCCAAAATACAGTTCCTCTTTGTTTTTTGTGTGCATTGCGTTTTAAAAAAAAAAATCATTTTTTACATTTTTCCCATTGCGTTTTACGCAACTGGATTTTTGAATTTTTTTCGAAAATATAGCAATAGTATACTCGTTTTAAAGATAAAAAACGCTCGTTTTTTTGGTGCATTTTTTATAAAAAAATAATATCGTATGAAAAAGTTATCAACGTTTAAAAAATGAGGGAATTTGAGGAGAGTGAAACTATTGTCCTGGATTGACTAGAATGGCCTTACACAAACCCACGCCTCTCTTTTATTCTCTTCAATTTCACTCATTTAATCTTAAGCATTGATTAATCAATTGATGATTAAGATTACTCTAACCAAAAGAAACTTCATATTGTATCATGGCCTGTAAATGTAAATGATATAGAAACCATTTTTAGGTGGTAAAGGGTAAAGTCCTCATCCTCCATAGCTAACGAGAACACAAACATGGAGAACACAAAATCAACGAAACCAACATCCACCCACAATCAAACAAACCCCACTGGTAACCTCATCACTGCAACAAACGATGACCATCTTACAAACATCTTTCATCAAATCAGAAATTCAAAGTCCCCTGTATGACTCTTCACTACTTCGAAATCATTTTCCTTCAGCATCTTCATTATAATCTTGCTTTTTGTTCTTGATTTTTATGATTTTATCCAATTGCAGGCTGTCATCAACTTCGGTGCATCTTGGTATGTGAATTGCTGATTTATAAACAACTAATTTTGCTTTTGAGAGGTCCTGTTAGGTGTATATGTATACATTTTTCTTTGTGTTAAAGGGGGGGGGGGGGGTAATGATTACCCCTTTAAGAACTGTAGAGTACAGATTGGTAATTTCACAGTTTTAAGTTTGGAGTGTTTGAGATTGTGAAACTAAAGTTGAAGATAAGGTGTTCGATGAAATGCCTAAGTGAATGTGGTTTCATGTAGAGGGCACAAATAGTATTTATTTTAATCCCAAACCGGTTCGGTTTTGGTCAAAGATGGTCAAAACCGGTTTTTGCCCAAACTTGTTCGGTTTTGAAACCGGTTTCCAAGTGGAAAAAGGATCGGTTCGGTTTGAAATTGGTTTGTAACTGGTTCAGTTTCAACGAAGGAGTTCTAGGTATCAAACCGTCGGTTCGGTTCGGTTCTGTTCGAAACCGGGACCAGTTTATAATAGGTTTCGGTTTAGGTTAAATAGTTTCTGACCCCAACCGGTTCGGTTTTGGTCAAAGATGGTCAAAACAGGTTCTCTCCCAAACTATTCGGTTTTGAAACCGGAAAAGGATTGGTGAGGTTTGAAACCGATTTTTAACCGGCTCAGTTTCAACAGAGTTTTTTTAACCAATATCAAACTGGCAGTTTGGTTTGAAACCAATGACCAGTTTTTGATAATCGGTTTTGGTTGGGGCGGTTTGGTTTTTGATAATCGGTTTCGGTTGGGGTTAAAAACTGGTTTCGGTTCACAAGACGGTTCATATGTTCACCTCTAGTTCATAGTTGTCAAAAGCTATCGTTATGCTCGCTATAGCGAATAGCATAGCGTATAGGTCGAAGGTCACTGCAGGGTATGTAGCCATAAATAGCGGGATTTCAGTTATTTTTTTATTTTTTATTTTTTTAAATATAAATAGTGATTAAATACAACTATAGAAAAACTGGATTTTAGGTTTTTGTTAAATATACATGTAAAATAGCGTATATACCAGGGTATTTTGATATACATATAATTATTTTTTTCTAGTGTATCTCTAGTTATCGCTATTTACTATGTAGCATATATGTACTTTATCGCTATTTGTCGCTATCCGCCATTAACAACTATGGTCTAGTTTCATTTAAGTACTTCATTTAACAATATCTAAAACACCTGCAGGAATGCAAATTTTGTAACGGTTGCTTTGACACCCACATTTTAGTGTAGTACCTGATCATGTTACTTGTTTTACTAATCATAATTTGTAACGGTAAGCTTCCGTTTAGGGTTCTATAACGCCATCCTAAGTGGCATATCCCAGAATTTTTGTTACGAGTCAAAACGGGTCGGGTCAAATAAACATCATCAGTCAATTCATCATTTCCCCATCAACCGAACACATAGATCCGCCCTTGACCGTTATCATGTTTAAACTAATATTTGTATATTTTGTTGTTGTTTATAGGTGTCGTGTATGTGCGGACATCCTGCCCTCATTCAACCACTTAAGCAGCAAGTTCCCAAAACTTTCTTTCGTGTACGCAGACATCGACGAATGCCCAGAAACAACCCAACATATTCGATACACGCCTACGTTCCACTTCTACAGAGACGGTGAGCGCGTTGATGCCATGTTTGGCGCCGGTGAAGAGCGGTTGCACGACCGTTTGTGGTTACACTCTTAACTAAAATAGCCTAAACCAAATGCTGCAATGCAGGTCACTTTTATATATGTAATCTTCATAACAGAACTCTTTTAAATCAAATGGAATTGCTTTATGGTTTATATAATAGAAAATCGTACACTCGTTTCCAACCAAACAAAACAAAAGAGATAACAAGAAACACAACATTTTGGCAAGCTCCGATCCGAGGGGGTAAAACCGTAAAAGTCTCGTTTACTCAAGCTTTCGGTTTGAGAATCTTCGGGGTCTCCCAAGTGAAATCGGGATCGTCGCGACCAAAATGACCATACGCAGCGGTTTTCTGGTACCTGTAATTGCCACCCCGCTTCAAGTCGAGATTAATCGCCATCATCCCGGGCCTGAAGTCGAAATTCTCCTTAATCAGAGCAAGGATATCCTAATCCGGGATCTTTCCGGTTTTGTATGTGTCGACAAACACAGACAACGGCTCGGCCACACCAATAGCATAAGAAACTTGAACAATGCACCTGCGTGCGAGCCCCGAAGCCACAACGCTCTTAGCCGCTTGCCTAACAATATACGCCCCACTCCTGTCCACCTTCGTCGGGTCCTTCCCGGAGAACGCACCGCCACCGTGAGCTCCCCACCCACCATATGTGTCGATGATAATCTTCCTTCCGGTGAGACCCGCGTCACCATGGGGACCGCCGATCACAAACCGGCCAGACGGGTTCAAGTGAAAGATAGTGTTTTCATCAAGATACTTAGACGGGATCACGGGTTTGATCACGTGCTTTTTGAGATCAGCCGCGATTTGATCGTTAGTCACGGTCTCATCATGTTGTGTAGAGATGAGAACCGTGTGAACCCGGATTGGTACCATAGCACCGTTATCGTTACGGTACTCAACCGTCACTTGGGTCTTGCCATCGGGCCTGAGCCACGGGCAAGTCTTGTTCTTTCTAACCTCGGTTAGCTTAGCACCGAGCTGAGTCGCTAACACGTGTGTTAGCGGCATAAGCTCAGGGGTTTCATCGGTTGCATAACCAAAGATGTGACCTTGATCACCGGCCCCGATCTCTTCCGGCTTCTTGCTGAGGTGACCGTGCACACCCTGAGCGATATCCGGGCTTTGTTGCTCGATGTAGACTAGAACGTTGCAATTGTCAGCGTCGAGCCCAACATCAGGAGACGTGAACCCGATGTTTCTACAAGTTGTACGGACGATCTTTTCGTAGTCAACATTAGCCTTTGTGGTGATCTCGCCAAAGACCATGACCATATTCGTCTTCGTGCATGTTTCGCAGGCCACTTTACTTTCAGGATCTTGTTCTAGACACGCGTCAAGAATGGCGTCCGAGACTTGATCGCAGAGTTTGTCCGGGTGTCCTTCGTTGACCGACTCGGATGTGAATAGAAAGGTCTCCATCTCTGTGACAAACAGATACAAACATTAATATTATTAACAGATCTCAAACATATGATTTACTAGAAATCTGATTAGTGACAGTGTGACACAAATAGATAGATGCCCATCTCTAGAGTCATAATTGACATTCTACCATTAATGTTATGTTTGGGATTCCTTCTCAAAACTCCTTTTTAACTTCTACAAAAAAGTCAACAAGTTAAAATTTCTAACTTATTAACTTATTCTCTCACATCACATGAATTCCCAAACACCTAAAAAGTCCTTTTTAACTTTTCAAGAAGTTAATAAGTTAAAAGTAGATGAAAATAAGGAATCTCAAACACCCACTAATCAACAAAATTCCACAACATAAGCTCAAATTCAGGAAATGAAAAATCAGATCACAAAACCAAAAATCAATATAGGGATGAGATCGATACTGGTACCATATCGCATAGTATGGAATACAGATTCCGAAATTTATTTAAAATAAAACTGAATACCATACCGTATATGTTTAGTCGGTGCCGATATCGTACGGTACTGTTAACCGGTACTGTAGTGCATGATACGGATATCGAAGTTAAGATAAATTTAAAATCAAATATTGTACGTATATTTTAGGTCGTTATCGGCAGTGGTGAACCTACACTATAGAGCAGGTGCGGACCTATGTGTCTTGGTGGGTGGGCGGACACACACCTTGAAAAAAAATTTAGTGTATTTTTAGGGCAAAAAATCTGAGCGCACCCCTTGAAAATATGGCTGAACCCCTCATCCGCACCCCTAACAAATAATTTCTAGGTCCAGCGCTGCTATAAATTGGAGGGTGGCCGCACCTCCCAAAAATTGGTGTAATTTATTAGGCAAAAATCTCAATTGTCCCCCTTTAAAAGTTCAGTTGGGTCCCGATTGCCCCCAGAAAATAAATCCTGGGTCCGCTACTGGGTATTGGTACGGTATGGAATATCTCATTCCTAAATCAATACCCGAATCGAAAATTTGCAATTAAATTGATATAATATAAGTAAATTGAACATACCTTTGGTTGATATTGTGAGAGAGATATGAGAAAGAACAACAAAGATGGATGGTTCAAAGTGAGTGAGGGAGTTGTGTGAAATTTATAGGTGTGGATGTGAAGGATATGAATTAGGTGAATGTTGATGTGAGGTTGTACGTTGTGCATTGAAGGTTGTACATTTGGAAACTCAACTACTCCCCATATGGTTGGCGCCTTCACCAACCCAACCTTTTGGTGGGACCCTTTTACCAACCATTTTCACCTTAGTGGTCATTTGGTCAAGTAAGATGTTTACAACCGTTGGATTAACTATTGGTTAGGATTGATGATCAATTATGATCTTCACAATTGTTAGATTAACCATTGGTTTAGATTGATGTTTGGCATGTTTTGGTTTTAGATACCTTTTGAAATCAACTTCTAAGTTGTGGTATTTTTTGGTATATATTTGTAATTTTAATGGATTAATATTTATAAAAGAATTGAATAAATTACTTTTTGAGTTAATGTATTTTAATGGTTTTAACTATTTGAATCCAAAATTAAAAGTACAAGTGTTAAAAAAAGTTGGCCTCAAAACGTTGTAAAATGAACGGTTAGAGACTCAGGGACGAAACTTTTTTTTTATATATATTTTGGACTTAAATGGTTAAAACCAGAGGATTCAAAAAGTAATTTACTCAAAAAAATTATTTGAATTACACAAATCATGTTTATGTTAAACTTTGAATAGCATTGGCATGTTCAATTGACATCATTTTCAAGATTGTCATGTTACAGATCGTATATAGCCTTTTAATTTATGTAAAATTTTCTAGTTCATGTAAGGTTTGATCCTTCAATTCTTGAATTTGTTGGTTGTCAAATCAAGTCTCTTTGGACAATAATATCGTATAGGTCTCATGTATGTATATAATCAACACTTATGTGTGTGTATATATGTATGCACACACACAAATTTTTATACTTTATGATAATAGCAAGTTTCATATCAAGGGTTCTTGTCTATGAGCTACTTCTATCATGTGTAGATTGGCAATTGTATCGGGTTGAATGGATGAACCCAAATAGGATCAGAAAAATTATTCGTGTTGAAGATATCAACTCTAATCCATATACATTTAGAACTAAGTAGCTTGAACATGACTTGTGTAACAAAATTATCTAAACCAGTCAAACAGGTTAACAAATTGTAAACGGTTTCGCGGGTAGTCAAACAACTTATCAAAACGTCGTAATAGCAAGATTAAATTGGAGGTGAACGGATTATTCGATTGTCCATATAAATACTTATAACAAAACTAGGTTAGAAACTCACATATTATATGGGTTGACTAAAGGAAGTATTAAATAGTTTGTAACGAAGATTTAGAAGTTATAAAACAATAATTTGGAATAAAATATGATTGAAATTAGGCATGAGTTATTTATTTAAGAGTGTAATAAGATAAGAGGGAAAAAAGATCTCATGACACATATTATTGTGACATGTGCGCAAGCAGTTAATTATTTATTAGGTATGGATTATTCTAATATAAACAGGTTGGCATGTCGACATGTTTACTTAAACAAGTTTAACACGTTAACCAGAACAAGACTTGTTTAATTAAAAGGGTTAAACATGTCAACCTCGAAGACAATCTGTTTATTAAGCCGGCTAAACATGACTACCCAAAAGTCGATTAATTTAATGTCGAGTTAGTTTGACTTCTCAGGTCATGTTAGGAATTGACACCCCGGTCTTCCTAACGGTAGGCAGGTATCGCGTCCCTCCTAAAAGTATTTACCGCGTTTTTCCAGCTAAACAACGGATTACAGACAACTAACAAGCTCACAACCGATAACCAAAAATAAATCTCATAAGTGATTATAGAAACACGCATTGTTTACAAGCCCCATCAAAACAACCAACAAACAGATAACATGTTCAAGATATATTTTCATTTAAACTCCCCTTACTACCCTTCTCTGCTGCAACAACCTGACATCAATAAAAAAATAAATATGGATTACAATTATAGGCGAACAAATGGGCTTAGGCCCAACACAGGTCCAAAGACACATAAAAAAAGCCCTATAAGGCCCGTTAATCCTGAAGCCTAATCCATAGACCAAAACGACTACTTGTTTGAAAGTTTTAGTTGTATAAACCAGATTGGCATTGACTAATGTGATATGTAAATAAAGAGTAAAGTACAGGGATGATCCATTGGTTTATCAAAATTTTGGATTTACTCCCTAGTTGTACACGGATGGTCTTTGTGGTTTGCAATTTGTAACGCATTTAGTCCCCAGCTTTTTCTAAAAGTACATGGATGTCCCATGGTTTGTACTTTGTAACGCATTTCGTCCGTAACTTGGACCTCTTAAAACCTTTAGATTTGTTGGCTGGGGACTAAACACGCTACAAAATGCAAACCACAGGGGACCATCCGTGTACATTTGGAAAAGGTTAGGGACTGAATGTGTTACAGATTGCAAACCAGACAAAATTCAAAATTTTGATAACGCAATTCGTCCACAACTTGGACTTGCTAAAACCTTTAGATTTATTGGATGGGGACTAAATGCGTTACAAAGTGCAAACTAAAGGGACCCAAAGTTGTTAATAGCGAATAGAGACAAATAGAATAGGGTACCTTATATGCTACATAGCGAATAGCGACAAATAGCCGTCACTATTTTATAAACAGTGATACACTAGAAAAAAAAATATATGTATATTATATCAAAATACCCTGGTATATATGCTATTTTACATGTAACTAGCAAAAATCTAAAATCCAGCTATTTTATAACTATATTTGATTGCTATTTATATTAAAACAAAAAAAAATCAAAGGCCGCTACCTATTGCTACAGACCATATAGCGAGCATGGACCTATACACCGATATTATCGGTGCCGATATCCTGACCGATATTTGAGACTAATATTTTACATGATAATCGATAACCCATATATCATCGATATTAACTGTATAGGATGATGAAAGTACATAATACATACTTCTCCACCATGCTCCAAAATGAACTACATCACTTAACATCTCAATGGAACTGCAAAATCCAATTATGCAAAGTCTTCGGCCCGAATCAAGCCCTGAAACCAATATTTCACACTCATAAATAAGGTTTAAGCGATTGTTGGCAGATAGAATGTGAAGATTTACATTGGTAGCTGGAATATCGAAGAGTGCACCCAAACACAGGCCCTTGAGCCGAATCCATGTAATTGCTTTCCTTACATTTCGGTGAAGTCATCGCCTTAGATTGCTTCTTCTGAACCAACCCAGGAGCCACAACATTTATCAGATTATTTCATAAATAAATTGGATAATTAAAAGGAAACAGGTCGTCAAACTAGTCAGAAGGTCGCCTATAGTGTATGCCCTATGCATACAACCACTACAAGAAAACAGCGGTTTTAGCGGCGACAGGCCAAGTGTCGCCACTATTGGTCGATCCGTGTCCCGGGCCCTCAGACCAAACCCAGCCGTTGATCATTTTCTAGATCTGACGGTTGGGGATTCAACAGGCAATAGCGGCGACAAGAATTAGACCATTAGCGGCGACGGCGTCTCCGCTAAAGGTCCATATTGCTTCTAACCCATTGACCCATTTCGTTGGTCCATTTGTTGCTGATCCGGTTGACCCGTCTTCAATTGTAACGACTAGTGATTCAACGGCTCACAATTTAGGGTCACAATGGCTATCAGTTAGTTTTGTACTTGCCAAGTTAAAAGTCAAGTAACCTTATTTTGCGTTTCAATAACGAAAATTAGAACATTAATGAAAAAACATTGTATATATCAGTCGAAGATCATGAGATGACATCAAACTATCATCATCATGCTCATTCCCATTAATAGCAAAACTATCATCATCATGCTCATTCCCATTAATAGCAAAACTATCATCATCAATAAATTAGAGCCGCCCTATGTTTAATCCACAAGAAAGTATCTTCTTTGACCGCGTCTATGACCTTCATTACTCGAAACGGTAAGCCATCAAATAATTTTTTCGTTTCGTGCTTTCCATATTCTCCAAACAACCACATAACAAACTGCTAAATCACCTGTATTTTTGTGTGAATATACATACATAAGCCACCCAATTAATCAAAAGTGCCCATTTTAAGTAATCACATCTACACCATCACCTTGATGATAATCCATTGTCATGGTTTTAGCAGTCTTTTTTTCCCTTCATCATTGCAGCTTCTAACACCTATGTATGATCATAAAAAAATATGGTTATAAGCATCACAAAAACAATAACTAATTAATGATTAGTGTTATACAAGCTTCATGATTCTAATTTTGACATTCTTTAAAAAATAAGAACTCAACTAACATAATTTAAAATAATCCATCAAAAATAGATAAACATAATAAATTTTCCCACATTTAGATTCAATGGTTTTCCAGACCTTTCTTATCACCTATAAGCTATTCTATTCAATTAAAATCTTAGATATTTTAATAAACATGTTCTATCTGCAAGTATTTTTAAAAGAACAAAATGCCTTTTAAAAAAACATATCGTCTTAAATATCATATTCAACGAAATCGTAGAAACTTTTTATAAAAAATGTTTTTTTAGTAGAAGTTAGGTTTATCCAATAATATAAACATAAAACACCTTATTCGTGTGTTACTTTATTTAAGTTTTATGTTTAAGACTTATTTTCCTTATTCGTGTGTTACTTTATTGCATCAATAGTTTCTTGAAGTGCCAATGAGGTAGTGGTGGAGTGGTTGGGGAATGAAATGGAGTTCCTTATGACTCAGGTTCAGTTCCCACCCTCCTCATTATGCATCCAGGTGAAGAGCGAATATGGGTGGCGCCGGTTCGACTTGGATGGGAGGCGAGGTTTTACCTGTCACACGCTCAAATTACCACTTGCGGAGTCTTACCACGAGGCATGTGACGCACCAGGATCTAGCCACTAATCATGTAGAACTAACAGTAGGTAATATAAAACAACTCATCATAACCATCATGAAATGTTCAGCGGAAGCACTGTAACCACTCTAACAATTGAAATCAAAAGGTTTTAAAAACATAATATATTTAATGTTTGTAATCCAACATCTTGACCCATGACACTCCAACTCCGCAGACTGCAAGTTCCCATGCAAGTTATCTAACGACCTGCAAGCATGCAGAAACAAGTGTATCGACGATAAAGCCGGCGATTTCACAATTTTGTTTAGCATAAGACAAGTAGGTGTTTAGTTTTAAGACATGTTATTAATAAACTCGATATTGGTGTCACGTACGTTTGTTTGCCCTCATCAATGCCTATCAACAATGGCCATGTGGTTAAGGTCTTTAGTTCACGCCCATCCTCCCAGGTACGGTGTGAAGTTGTCAAGTCTAATAGCGCTATCAACTAATACTCCGTTGCCTCCAAGGCAACTAGTTCGGTAGTAAGTGGGGACTTTCATGATAGTGTTGAGTTTATTAACCAACAACGAAACTAAACTACATCAATTGTAAAATGTATTCCCCCAAGGAATAGTAGTTTGTTCCCCGGGAGGCATGCTTATGAAAGAGTAGTGAACTCACCTTATTTTGCTCGGTAATGTTAACGTGTCTTTAAATGTAAGTATGCATGTATGTTGGGTTATGCAATACCCTAGTTGTCCAAGCAACAATGCTCCATGTGATCAGATTATCAGGTTTTATCATACAGTGACATACAGCTTACATATACATAATTCGAAACAGTTAAACACATATTCATTCCAATTTAAATCATTAAATTCGGAACTCTATATAACACATGTACATTCGAACACATATAAGCAATACATGTAAACTCGGAGCATACATAAGCACCTTAAATCCGGAACATGTCATTCTCCTAAACTCGGAGATACCCTCATTATGCATACAAATTCGGAACATGCTAATTCCCATCAATTAAATTTGGACACTCACCTTTGTGAAGTTAAACTCAGAAATTAACCATACATTCCCAAACTCGGACCTCATGTGAACACATAAACTCGGAAATTATAATATTTACTAAACTCGGACTATACTTCTCAATAAATTCGGACTCATGCCTCATTCTAAACTCGGATCACCTGTTCTACAATAAACTCGGATACACACACCTTCATATGTAATAAACTCGGACATCAAGTCTATATGGTAATCCGAGAAGCCACAAACTCGGACTCCTTAGATAATATACAGGTCCGGACATCATTAACTCAACATATTCGGATTCCCGTTTGTGTTATAAACTCGGACATGCTCATCTAACAAACCTGGAACTCATGTTTTAATGTATAAAACTCGGAATGTGATAAAGTCGGACTTTGTGACTTCACAAATTATCTCCGGACTAACAATCCCACAAGTTAACAAGCCAATTCGCAGTTTTCAATAGCAGTTACAGTTTTACGTTCAAAACCCTAATCAACAATGAATCACAACAACATTTCAACAGTTCTAGCATGGCAATCGCATCCTAATATTAGACAACTATTACACCATCAATCACAACCCATTACACTTACAATCAGAACGATCAACTAAACACAGGGCCATTGCTTGGAGGACTAGGGTTTGCATGAAATCAATGAACAAGAATATCCATCAACATATAATCGTAAAGCAAGTACCTTAAGTTGATTCAAGATGGATTGAAAGATCAAGATTGATGTGTGAGAACTTGCGTAGCCAAGAATGATTGAAGAAATAATCGAAGATGATGATTAGAGAGAAATGATTAGAACAGTCGTACAGTGCAATTGTGAGAGGATTAGGGTTATGCAGGAGTTTTATTAGAGTTTCACAAATGCTCTACACACCCCTAACTATATAACTTTCGCGTAAAGCACAAAATAACATGTAATTTACATTTAAAGTGTGTAGTTCACGTATTTGTCATGCAACACATAAGTTTCGTATAAACCACTTTTTTATAATTATTATTCGTGTTAGTTGCCAACGTTCGAGAGTTATCATGTGTGTGCTCCAGTAATTCCCGGATTACCAAAGTTGACTTATTTAACTAACCCTAGTTAAATGTAGTGCTGTGAATGTATGTATTAAATTAATCGTGGTTAGGTTAAAGTATTAACCTGAAATCACAGGTTGTCACATTACCGATTATTCAACTGTCGTGCCTTCGGGCGGGTGGAGGTTGGGTTTCTGTGCATCTGGGGAGAGCCAAGGGGTTGGCGGCGATCGAGCAGTCAACCTTGGCCACAGCCCCCGGTGTCACGGTGGTTGGCACGCCGTTCCTTGTCGTTTAAGAAAAAAAATAGTTTCTTAAAGTACTTGATAATTTAAATTCTAAATTTAATAATTACTAGACATGTGTAACACTTATGTATAAATAATTGTACATATATGTATATAAAGGAAGATTATGGTTCTAAACATGTTATTTCTAGTGTACATATATGTTTGACAGTTCTTCCTCATACATCACATGTGAGTATCATCTTGAACGGTAGAGGGAGTATGTGGCATTCGTATGTCTTCTAACTCAATGGCTACTTCTCTCATTGTTGGTCTATATTTTCCATTCAGATTTAAACATCGCATTGCAAGGTTAGCTACAGTCAGAAGTTGGTCCCTAGTACCCTCTTTAACCACTGTTGCATCAAAAATAGACATAACACGTCCCTCTTCCATAGCTAAGATAAAGTGCGTAGCTAAACTTCTAGTTTCACCAATCTGGTTAGGGAAATGGGCCTTTCTCCGGTTAATAGTTCAGCAAGAACAACTCCAAAACTATACATCACTCTTTTCAGTGAATTGGCTAGTTTGGAAATACTCGGGATCAAAGTAGCCAAACGTACCTTTGACAAAGGTGGTCAAATGAGTTTGCTCTATAGAAACGAACCTTGAAGTCCCAAAATCTAAAACTTTGGCCCGATATTTGTCATCCAAAAGTATATTAGTGGTTTTGATGTCTCTGTGGTATATTGGAATGAAAGTTGCTGAGTGCAAATAAGCAAGTGCTCCTGCAACCTCTGTAGCTATTTGTAGTCTCATGTCCAGAGAAATTGGGAACTCGTGAGTCCCATTATGAAGTCGATCAAACAAGGTGCCGTTTGGAATAAATTCAGAAACAAGCAGAGGGACGTCTGTCTCTAAGCAACATCACAATAATCTGACCACGTTCCTGTGATTTACTTGGGAAAGAATAACCACTTCATTTATGAACTGCTCTAATTGGCTCTCATCGACTATTTTTGATTTCTTGACTGCAACAATCCTTCCATCCACCATCATCCCTTTATATACAGTACCTTGACCTCCTCGACCGAGAATTCTGTTCTCATTAAAGTTGTCAGTAGCCTTCTCCAACTCTCGTGATGTGAAAAGTATTGTTTTATCAACTAAAGACGAGTCCGCATCTTCTTGTTGTTTTAAAAGTAACCAACCATTGCGTTTAAAAAACTTCTTTCTTCTTCTTTTTTCTTTTGCTTTCTTGATCAATTTGTACAATATATAGCTAATTGCAACAAGAAAAAGTACGCCCATGCTTATGCTAACACCTAAATAAGGCCAATACAAAATCAAAAGTCAGTAAGTAGACAAAACCTCGAAGATCATAGTGATTCATACTTAAAAGGATCTTATACCCTTGATCTATATTGAAGTGTTTAAAGACTACGATTTTCTTAAAACTAACCAAAGTTAAGAAATTAAAGTGATGCATTTTTGTAATTGTTTTGATAATAATAAAAAAAAAGACAAAGAATGGTGTATTTCCTAACCAAATCAATGTTGTATATATTTTTGGTTTAGTATTAATTAATATTAATAATATATAAGTGTGAGGTTAATTGGGGAACACTAAAAAAGTGAGGAACTGAGAACACTCTTCAATTTCAACTTAATCATTTTTTTAGTTTCTTTTCGGCTCTTATACTAATAAATACACGTAGACGCATTTTTAATAAAAAATCAAAAACTAAAAATATAAAAAAAAAGTTTTAAAAACAGTTCAAATAAAAATATCTTAACATGTTAAAAACCAAACTTTTTAAAAAACAATTCAGCACTTTTCCTTATAAAAATGGGTAGAAACTATTTCAATAAAAAAACATTTTTGTAAAAAAAAATATTTTAGCCTTTTTTTAACTGTTTTTTTAACATTTTTTTATATTTTTAGTTTTTGATTTTTTTTTATTAAAAATGTTTCTACATATATTTATAAAGAAAAGCACTGAAAATTTAAAAAAAATTGATTTTAAACATGTTAAGTTAAATTTTAAAAATGTTCCCCGGTTCTCACTTATTTAGTGTTCTCCAATGAAAACTCCTCTAATATATAATATATAAGTTACAGGAAATATGACAAATTAAAGATCATAGGCTTGCCTAAAATTACATCCAGGGATATTTTGCTTGGTTTTGCATTTCTTTTTTCATCATAATCACAAGTGACTTTCTCAGTGTATATTGAACCAAAAAGGTAATATGTCCTGTCCCAGTTACAACGACCTCCATTAACAGAGCACTTTCTACACTCTTTCCTTTCCGAAGACTCTTCTATAAGAGGAAGCTCACACAAGACTTAGCAAAGTATCAAACAAACAAAATAAACATATGGGATATTGGATTTAAATAACCTCAACTTTCACCAATTGGTCAATAACACTCCCAACTTTCGATTTGTACAAAACTCTCAACTTTCAATTTATTGGCCGATAACACTCCCTAACTAACTGAACCATAAAGCAGTTAGTTTTTGCTGATGTGACATCTGATGTGGCCCCTTTTGCTGACGTGGCATCTTTTTGATGACATGGCTGTTGATGTGGCATTTTTTGATGACGTGACGGCTGATGTGGCAGCTGACATGGCATTTTTGATGACATGGTAGCTGACATCAGCTAACTGGGTTAGGGTTCAGTTAGTTAGGAAGTGTTATCAGCCAATAAGTTGAAAGTTGAGAGTGCTGGTGTACAAATCAAAAGTTGAGAGTGTTATTGGCCAATTGATGAAAGTTAGGGTTATTTAAATCGAATATCCCTAAACATATAAATGTTGAATACTTAATTACATACCGTCCACATCGCATCCATCTATTAGGTAAGGCGATCCTGTTGAAAATCCGAGGTAGACAAGGCACGTTGAAGCGTCCACTAGAGTACCATTAAACAGTTCCACTTTGTTTTGTTGCGGGGGGCCAATACAACAACTTAGATGGTCGGAGTCTGCTAGAGTCCACAAAAGTGATATGGGAATAGAAGAGGCCTTCCTCCTGACAATAAATGGGTCAGCGGTTTGTTAGTGATCCAAATTTGCCGTTAAAAAAATAGGTCAGAAAAGTAGAAAACCTTTGTTGGCCATATGTAGTTTTACCCGCCAAGAAGGCAGACCCACAACCACCATCTTCGGCATCCAAGTTGGTGAGGTTGATGCTGTAAGACTGGAAATAATGAGGAATTGCATTTTCACGACAATTAGTTCCAAAACAGTTGTTTGTATCACTAGGGGTGTCGTTTCGACAAGCCGTTGAACACCCCGTTAAAAACAAACTTATTGTTTAATTTGGAAAACAAGTAGGGGCTTCCATCAAGATCAACCCCCAAAATCTCACTGCTGATCAGAACTGGATTTCGGCAATCAGTGATCCTTGGCGAAAGAACAGTGACGGTTAGATTACTTAAGTTTACACCCATGACTTCAAGGTTTTTGAGTCAACAGTGTACCAATGGTTGACAGAACAATCTGCGCTGATACCAAAAGGGAATGGAATCTTCACGTTCCCGCATGTATCATTGCACCCGGTTTTGGCGTATTTTGGAACAGCTATTGATGTTGTTATTAATGAAAGGAAGATGAGTAGATGCAAGTGTGCTTGAAATAACTTCATTTTTGTAAGTAAAAAAAGATTATAGGTTAAAATGCATGGGGTGTGTATGTATATATATAATGTTAGCTATATATGATTAGTGGAGGAAGCTAATATGAAAAGAAAAAAATACAGCATACGCGTCTATGCCGCGCATGGAATAATCTAAAGGGAGAATAATCTAAGGGAGAAATACAGCATACAAGTCTACCTTCCCATGCGTATGGCTCCGTGAAACGTCTCTCCCAAGACGTGGGAGGTTGCCATTTTGGAAATAAGGATTGGTCAATGGCTATTTTTGAGATTTTTTCTAATCTGAACTTGGAATATTGTGGGTTTTTTTTTCTATTTTAAGATCACAATGGTTACCAACTTAATATTTTCCACCTATTTTTTCTATTGTAACTTTAATTTAATTTGGCTAAAAATATGATAAAATTCTACATCAAAAATCATGACTATATTTGAAAAAAATTATTATAATACACACAAATCTACTCCATCTTCAATGTAGATTAACAACATTAAGCACCCTAATATCCTAAAAAAATACTAAAACTCTAAATTATGTTTACGTTTGATCTTTAAATCAAACGCAAAGAGTTAAGTGTGGAATAAAACTAAAAATACCAATTTATGGAAGAAAAAAATTGAGACTAAGTAAACGAGAGAAAAAAAATAGAATAGCAATACCAATTGTGGAATAAAACAAAAGAGGATTCGGTTAGCTGGACCAAAAAGATATGGAAAATAATGAGGGGACATATAATTTTCTGCACTTCATTCCTAAACTAAATGAACGACAATCTGACAAACTCTAACAAACTCCAGCTGACAAGAGCCTCACTAATACACTCTAATATGCCCCTTCAAGCTGAATGGGAGACAGCTACGTGAAGCTTGGACCTTAGAGTGTCAAACCGAGAGGAAGACAACCCTTTGGTCAGAAGATCAGCCTAAACTATAGTAGGGACATATCTCACTGACAAAACACGGTCTAAAACCATATCCCGAATATAATGCAGTTGATGAAACACCGAGTTGACTGTAAGATAAGTAGCAACAATGTTGTCACACCAAAGAGTAGGTAGACATGACAAACACATACGTAGCTCATGTAAAAGAGATAAAATCCAACGAACCTCTACAGCATGCACCGAAGCATGATACTCAATCTCTATACTGGACCGAGCAACAGTATGTTGTTTCTTGGAACACCAACTAGTGAGGTTGGGTTCAAGAAAAATACAATGACGAGTGGTAGACCGTCAATCATCATGACAACCGGCCCAATCAGTATCTGAATAAGAGAAATCTGAAAGTGTTCATGGGCTTGGGGTTGGTTTGTTGGAAGTGGGTTTAAAGTGGGCCTCCAAGTGGTTTGAGTTGGGTAGGGGCAAGGCGGTGTGGACCCTAGGTCCCCTGTGAAAACTGTTGGTTCTGGAAGGCCCAAGAGCTGTTTACGGGCTGACTACTGTACCCGCGTCTGCGTGTGCCCCGACCCCGTGAGTTTGACCCACATCCTCGTCCCCGTCCCCTGTAAAACTGTGAACCAGCTGTGATAGTGTGGTTGTTTTCTGTGGATTGAGTAGGTGCAGAAGGTGATGGTGAACTAGTGACAAGGACAGAGGATGAACGTTGCTGCCTAGCCTCCAATCAAATGACTTCATCATGTAACATAGTCCAAGCCATATCCCAATCAGCCTGCTGTGAGTGAATTAACTGAGCCGTAGTGTCAAACTCGGCTGAGAGCCCCCGCACAAGTTTTAGGACCAGATGTTTTTAAAAAACAAGCTGATCGACTTCAGCAAGTGGGTTTGCTAACTCCTTTAATTGTTGACAATAGTCATCAACAGATGTGCAAGAAGCAAGTGTCAGATTAACAAACCGTGTTTCCAGCGCTGCAGCCTTAGCCTTAGCCTCTTTGTTGCTGAGAAAGATTTTTTGAAGTTTTACCAATGTATCCTTGGCTGATGGTTCGGTGTCTAGAACCCGGGTCAGCAAGTAGTCTGAAATTGTGTTGTATATCCATTGAGAAACCAGTGCATCGATTTCCTTCCATGTGTGGTAAGTCGGGTCTGCGGAATCTGGTGCTTTGGAATCATCAATGTGGTCCAGCACCTTATAGGCGATGGCGTGAAATCTGAACAATTTCACCCAAGAAGAATAAGTAACCTTGGAGCCATCTAGGGTTCTGATTTTCGATTGAATGTTGGCTACAGAATAGGCTGGGTGAAGGCTGGATTGGGTGGGTTTATCGCTGCTAGTGGTGCCTTCGTCTGTCTTGGTCATGATTGTAACAGGCTGGAAATGGAAAAAAAATAAAGAGGTAAAATCAGTGCTGCATACGCGTCAGCTGGAAGGAAGAAGAGATAGGGTAGAGATTAGAACCAAGGCTCTGATACCATGAAAGTGTTCATGGTATTGATAGATTCGATGCCCTTTACATAATGCATAACGTCCCTTTATATAGGGAATATTACATGAGAAACCCTATCTCTAAATAAGGAAATACAATCCTATTATGAATACAATACCAATTAATAATAAAGATAAATATATCCCTAAATATATACAAATATATTGGCTAACAAAATCGTCCCCCGAAGATATCTTAAAATGCGCTTGAACACGCGCTGTTTAGAGGCCCCATCAAAACAACCAACAAACAGATAACATGTTCAAGATATATTTTCTTGGATTATTATAAAAAGATACAATTGCCTTGAATCAATTTGATATTCACATGAATGATTAGATACACACTTATTAAAGTTAGTGATATGATACAGCATAAGTTTTATACAGCAATTATTATGTACAAAAGAACATTCATTATTTTAAACCGATTTACCAAAAGTTCCACTGCCAGAAAACCTTGTCAACAATTCCTCCACCGCTACGAACCGCAATCTGAAGTGACTCCGACACCGGAGGTACCCCCCAAAGTAGCGGCACAGCGACCGTCATCTTTAACTTTTCATTTAAACTCCCCTTACTACCCTTCTCTGCTGCAACAACCTGACATCAATAAAAAAATAAATATGGATTACAATTATAGGCGAACAAATGGGCTTAGGCCCAACACAGGTCCAAAGACACATAAAAAAAGCCCTATAAGGCCCGTTAATCCTGAAGCCTAATCCATAGACCAAAACGGCTACTTGTTTGAAACTTTTAGTTGTATAAACCAGATTGGCATTGACTAATGTGATATGTAAATAAAGAGTAAAGTACACGGATGGTCCCTGTTGGCTGGGGACTAAATCTGTTACAAAGTGCAAACCAGAGGGACCATCTGTATAATTTTGGAAAGCTAGGGACCAAATCTAAAATTTTGATAAACCACAGGGACCATCTGTGTACCTTACTCTTATTTAAGTTTTTACATCATTATCACAAATTTAAATGATTAAAAACAAAAAACAAAAAAGTATGGGCCCTGTACAAACCGACCGCCCAATTGTGTTGGTCAAGAACCGCCTTTTTATGACCCGGGATTTGTGCAATGAAAGTTATGCAGTTAATGCAGTAAAATGTCAAGGACCGATATTTGAGATAGCGATTATCTCGGTGAGATTTCGGTGGGATATTGGTAATTTTAATGTCAGGCAGAATTTACACATATAGCAATTTAACACTAACAATTCAGTGATATATCCGTTATATCTGTCAAATATCGGTGATATATTGGTACCGATATTGTAACCGATATTTGATATTTGACACCGATATTTTACATGAGGACCAATAACCAATATATCACCAATATTAACTGCATAGAATGAAAGTACATCATACATACTTCTCCACCGTGCTCCAAAACGGTATCCTCAACTACATCACTTAACATCTCAATGGAACGGCAAAATCCAATTATGCAAAGTCTTCGGCCAGAATCAAGTCCCTGAAACCAATATTTCAAACTCATAAAAAAATATTTAAGAAATTGTTGAACGATAGAATGTGAAGATTTACATTGGTAGCTGCAATATCAAAGAGTGCACCCAAACACAGGCCTTGAGCCGGATCCATGTAATTGCTTTCCTTAAATTGTTGTGCTCTTAGGGAAGTCTTTGACTTTGATTGCTTCTTCTGAACCCAAGAACCACAACATTTATCAGGTTATTCGATTCATAAATCAGATAATAAAATAGAAACAGGTAAAACTAGTCAGAAGGTCTCCTACAGTGTATGTTTAATGCATACAACCTCCTAATTTCTTGTTATTTAAAACAATATAGTATTACTGAAATAATTTAGTGATCGTATTTAACACTGAATTATTGGTGAGAAAGTAAAAGGAAAAAAAAAACCCTGCAAAGGGTGTTTCATGCCATGCAGTTAATATCAGTGATTTACCAATGGTATATCGGTCCCCATGTAAAATATCGGTGTCAAATATCAGTCAGAATATCGGTACCGACATTATCGGCGACGTTTGACCGGTGTATCATTGATATTCCCGATATCAATACCTTTCTTCTTAATTCTACCATTCGTCTTTCTTCTTATTGTTGCTATTAGTGTTTTAAGTCTTAATTGTTAATTGTTAGTGTTTTAAGTCTTAATGAGTTCCTACTTGCTACAATTGTTAGTGTTTTGCAAGTTGCAAAAGGTTAATTTGTTAATGGTAAGAGAGTATACTGGAATTGTTAGTGTTAAATTGCTATATACATAAATTCTGCATGATATTAAAATTACCGATATTCCACCACGATAACCTGTATCTCAAATATCGGTCCTTGACCGATATCCGATATTTTACCCTATGCAGTCAATAGCGTGCTATAGCGGACATTCGATCTCATAGCGGTTCAAATAGCGGTCCGCTTTAGCGGTTCCCTATTAGCGGTGCTAAATGCCGCTATTTGACCGCTATTCTGAAACCCGTATAGCGGTCTTAGCACTGCTTTTAGCGGTTTTTTTATATTTCAACCCAAAAACCCATATTAATCAACTTTTTGTTTGAAATAAACCTAAAAGTAAAGGCCCAAAAGTAAAACTAAACCTAAATCAAGGTCTAAAGTCTTCATTTGCTGGATTCGTTTGACGTTGGTTCTTCAACGTTCAACAAAATTAAACCTAAATCTAGAAATTGTTGGACTTCCACTTTCATGTTTTCATTTTTGATATTACTACTAATATTTTGCATGATATTACTATGAATTCTGATACCACTATCAATATTTTCAAATATATATTTATATTTATATATAAATACATAAATTATGCATGGTATAAAAATTACCGCTATAACACCACTATACCACCGCTGTAACCTATATATCATATAGCGGACCTTGACCGCTATATGATTTTGGACCGCTATAACTGCATAGATTTTACCGCTTAACTGTATAGATACTTTACCAAACGATTACCGGTTTTGACTCGCTACCCAACCTGCCTACCCACCCCATACAACTTCTTAAAATCGTTTTATTCAAAACAATATAGTATATTGAAGTAAATAAATTCAGTAATCATTTTAACGCTAATTACATGTGTGAAAGTTACAAAGAAACAGGGGAAAAGGCTGTTTCTGGCCAACCAGTTACGCTTCGATCTTTACACAAAGGTTACCTGTTACCCAACAGGTCTACCCACCCCAATTTGTCACAAAATATGCAATTTGGAGTGAACACGGTTAGGTTTATGCCGGTACAGCAGTACCCTTATAAAACTTATGGCAAGACGTCATATGGTTTTCAGCTTTAATATAGTGCCTTACAAAACTAAACATGAGCAAGCCGCCAAAAAGGGCGTAGTCAACACCAACAGATTGCAAAACAGCATAACAGTGCCAAGTAATGAAAGACGTATATAATATATAACTATATACTACAACTCTACAAGTGCACTTGGTTCCTACAATCTTACGTTGCTATCATTGTTAACAGGAATAAAGTGAGAGAAGAAATTTGAACATACCTGTGATGAAGAGACACGCTTATGAACCATTAATCCTCCGATTTGAACAAGCCCATCAGCAGTGAACAATGTAATTGTTTCCTGCTGTTCCCATTCAATACCTGTAGACATTATAGATAATTAGATACATTTTAAAGACTCAGGAAATTATGTTGACAGAAAAGGATGCCTAAAATTTTGACACGATATGATGTTACTTGTTGGGATGAGTTTCTAAGGTATGCAATTTGAGCCTACGGAATCTTTATATCTTTGACCACAATCATCATCTGTGCAACATTCTATTTTTTGTTTTTTTGTTCTTTGTTATAAAATGTAATCAAAGTGTCAATGGTTGAGTAGTAATCTGTCACAGAACTTACACCACCAAAAAAAAGCCCTAAATATCATAAAATCAAGCTATAACCTCCACAGTCCCCATCCACCAAAGCTTAAAAATAATCTATGATTGATACAATAGTAGAACACAATTCTGGCACTAGAATAGAACCAATCAAAGGTTTGAAAACTCATATCCATATCGATGTTAATCACAATCAGATTGTCTACCACAACTAAAAATATTTCAACAGATACAACAAAATTAGATCTGTAGAGCATAAAAATTAAACAATTACTTAACAGTGCTAACTGCTAACATTTTTAACCTAAATATCTTGAGATCAAACTAGAACTTCCACTCTTCACAATAATTTCACTAAATTTTAACTTAAGTATCCATGATCTATGACTAACACAGTATTGCCTCTTATTTCAGATATGTATACAACAAATTCTGAAACAACTTAATATCATTATTGATGTTAATTAGAATCACATCATCTACTACGACTAAAGGTTTCTCAACAAACACAACAAAACCAGATCTGTAGAGCATAAAACTACATTGTTACTTACGTACTGACATTTCTAACCTAAAATTCAAGTAACCTACAAACAAAAGAATGTAGAATTATTAACAATTCATATCGATATTGACGTAAATCACAATCAGATCGTCCACTACTACTGAAAATTCCTCAAGAAAATCAGATCTGTAGAGCATATTATTACACAATTAATCACAGTGCTGACATTTCCCACCTAAAATTCATGTAATAATTTTTTGTTCATTCATATTGATATTGACATACATCAGAATCAGATCGTCAATTACAACTTCCTCAACCAATACAACAGAATCAGATCTGTACAGCATAAAACTACACAATTACTTAGGGGGAGGGGCGTCTTGCTAGTGATGGAATTCCATCACTCACAACATCCAATCACCATATGCCACGTCATCGAGCTTTATTCCATCACTAGTGATGGATTTTACTAGGGGTGCCCATCACTAGTGATGGGTTATTTTTTATTTTTAAAATATAAATTAACAATAAAACATCATCATCAACGGTCATCATCAACGGTCAAGAAGCAAGCAACGTTCGAATTTTAAATTTCAAAAAGCGTCGTGTGGATAACGCGTTTAATCCATCACGCATTAACAAATCGACCGGCGGTCGTGTATCACGTGCCACCACGCGTGGCCAGCACTCACAACGGGGACGCCCCGTGTACTCTTACAGTGCTGACATTTCTAACCTAAAATTCATGTAATCTAAGTACAAAAGGATGTAAAATTATTAATAATTCCTACCAATATTGATGTTAATCAGAACCAGATCATCTACAACTAACAATTTCTCAGCCAATACAACAAAATCAGATCCGTACAGAATGAAATCACACAATTACTTATAGTGCTGACACATTTTGAACCTAAAATTCCACAAATTCGTATCAGTATTAATGTCAATTGGAATCAGATCATCTACTACACAATTACTTACAGTGCATGCTATCATTTTTAACCTAAAACTCAACTAATCAAACAAAAACACGAATACACGACGCACAACTTTCAAAAATTCATATCCGTACCGTTATCTCCATAACCTGACTCCCAAGGATAGAATCCAAACGGATCATCACCGGAAAAATCGCCTGACGAATTAAACGATTTGGCGGTGAGTGAAACGGAACGTGACGGCGCGTGGCGATCGGAGAATCTGTGAAGGAGTGATGAAGGAGATGAAGAGGATGACGGAACGACATCGTTGAAGCGAGAAGTGGAAGTGAATGTTGAGAATGATGGAGCAGATGAGGAAGCCATTGTTGTTGTAGATCAGAAAGGGTGGAGAAATTGGGGGGTGGATGAATGAAGAAGAAATGAAGTTTTGTTGTTTGTGCCACACATTGGTTGACACGTGGAATAGTGGACATCTCTTGTTGAGAAATGAAAAGTTATCACTTGAATCCGAGGTTCGAACATGACGGGGGCGAGGGTTTACGGATTTCATATGGTTCACATGCATAGGGGTACCGATCGATGAGTCGACCTTGGACATAGTCCGAGCAGGGTGAGTTTACACGTGAAATTCTTTATCGTTAAAAAAAAGGTGTGCTCGGATTAGATGGTCACCTTATTCTAGGTACGTGTACCTGACCGGATACACCGTCGTCATCTTAGTATCAAAATCGAGTAGTGAATCCATTGAGTAGTTATCGAAGAAAGAGAGAGAGACCTATAAAGGTGTATGGAGAGGATAGATAACAGAGGTGTGCGGGTAGGCGGGAATGTCGTCGCCGGTGGGAGCGATTACCTACGGATAGTTGGTTTCCTGCAAAGGTAGAACCGGGTTGTGGTGTTTTTGTCGATGAGCACCCCTCCCATCCTTATTATTGTTATTATGTTATACACAAAATTATTGTTTTAAACTACGAGTAAAAAATAGAAGAGGTTAACAGGGTTGTTTCTTGTAATTCGGAAATTCCGTAACGCTGAAAAAATAGTCTCTAAAATATAAACTTAAGTATTAAAAAATGATTATGTCAAACATATTTTATTATTTAACTGAGTTTAAATTTTAAGTTTTCTATTAGGTTACATATAGTTGAGGTAAAATTAAACAGGTTTTTGGGTTTAAAAATCATACGCTTTTGTTTAAAAATGATAATTATATGCAAAATATATTAAAAGTAAATAAATATAAAGTTTGGGTCTCATGAAAGTAGGCCATGAGCGGTCGTCCACTTTGCCCTTACTAAAAGTCGACCCTGAATATTAAAGCGAGGACATGTTTATGGGTCAAAGTAGTAGAGTTGTATTATTACACTTTGAATGGTCAAAATACTGCTTGTATACTATTTTTTGTTGGCTATAGTGACTTGCTAGTTGTTGATTTTTAAATATGTTATACTTGTCATTAGAAAAAAAAACGTATTATGCTAAGTATAGAACAAATTTGTTAAGGTGCCGGAAAAGAAATCAGTAAAACTTTATTAACTCCAATTACCAGTATTATTTATTTTGTTACCGCTAACGTTAGTTGATACAAATATCATGTTGTTATCAATACAACTATGTAAATAGGTTATCGGAGTAAATTACAAAATTATCCTTTATGTTTATATCAAATTTTGAATACTGTCATTTACATTTAAAATTGACGGGATTTGTAATTTATGTTTATAACCCAGTTAATATTTGTGTTAAATCACGTCATGCAAGGGTCATATTTATTTAAAAATATTTAGTATATAAACAAAAACAAGTTGAATGTGTATATTAGATATAGATATACATTAATAAAAAAAATCAATATTTCTCTCTTTCCCACATCTTTCTCTCTCACTTACCATCACCACCACCTGACACTGTCACCACCCACCCCCACACCACCTGCCACAACCCATCACAACCACCACTAGCCCACCATCAACCCACCACCACCTCTCCCACCCCACCACCCGAACCCTAACCACCACCATCACACACATCAGCCTTCACAACCACCACCATCACACACATCAGCCTTCACAACCACCACATTTCTTTTCACGTAAAGCCAAGCATCGAGGGTACTATTTTTTAGCTAGGGTTCCACTGCACAAGGCAGCGATGACGGTTCGAGATGTCATTAGTAGTGGTGACTAGCGATGGTGATATTTGAGCCGGCGGCAGTAGTAAAGGGGACATAGTTCCGATCTATGTCAGCGGCGACGGATCTAGAAAATCCGTATAAGGGGTAACGTTTAAAAAAGGGTTAACGAAATCGAAAAAAACGTTAAATTGTTCCAAAATTTACACTACTGACGGAGCGTCAACGGGCAACGGGGGTTAACCCTTGTAACACTATAGGTCTGCCCCCCTGTCAGATATGTTTCTACTTCATCTGCCCACCACACCTTTGTCGGTTCCTGTGGCCCAATCCGAGCATAGAGAAAGGATATAGGGAGAGATAGAGAGAGAAGATGGGGGGTGTGGGTGTGGGGTTTAGGGTTGTTCAAAAAGCTCGCGGACTTGGATTTAGCTTGGAAAAGCTCGCTTGATATGGCTCGTTCTGAAAGTGAGTCGAGTCGGCTCAGCTCGGTTAGAAAGTGAGCCTAGCTCGGCTCGGCTCGTAATGAGCCAAGTTGGCTCGGTTTGGTTCGCTTGTTAGCTCGAAGTATTTTACTTATAATATATTTTATTTTTATATACATATAATATATTACATAAAAATGATTATTATTTACATGTATTTAGGCTTGTAATTTGATATCTATGACATATCTGAAGGTTGATTACCATGCTAATGAACTAATATCGTATTTCCTTGAAATATAAGACTTAGTGTGCGTTGTTGAACTTGATGTTGGCTTGTAATGTATTAGGTTAAACTTATTTTGAATATGTTCTTTTGAAGTAGTGAATAATATTTTAGAATACTAGATTTTGAGAGCTATGTATTAATTTTTCTTTGTAAAATCGAGCCAAACCAAGTCGAGCCCGAGTTTAGATTTTCAGCTCGGTTTCAAATCTGATCCAAGCCGAGCTAGCTCGGTTTATAATCGAGTCGAGCCCGAGCTTGCCCTAGATCGGCTCAGCTCATGAACAGCCCTAGTGGGGTTCTTGTACGTCGGATGTGGGAGGTGGTAGTCACGGGTGGTGGTGCTGGAAATCCGATTTGCCAGGGTGTGTGTTTAGTGAGAGAGATACAATATTTTCTTTTAATTATATACATATAATCGTATGTCGTTTGTTTTTAAAATAAGTTACTCAGTCTCCTTCTACCACTGAGCATGTTATTATCATAACAAAATAAAAAACTCATACAACAGAAAACCTAACATAAACTGTTCAAAAAACAAATAGAAGTAAAAAAATTACCTCCGGAAATCAAAACCACAAACCAAATTAAAAAGAGTTCAACTTCAAGTCCAATCGCGAAAACCTGATACATATCCAAGTCGCCATGCAGAGAATCAATTGTGTTTTGCAAAGAAAAAAAAAAATGTAAATGAAAAAAAGAAGTAGATAAGGTTACGAAAGGGATACTTGTAACCAATACAACCCACAAAAAGCTCCTTTATGTCTTTTATGCAACATGTACACCCATATAAAGCACATACAATCAATGAACCATAAGGTACAACCACACAATGTGATGTCTATTCATGTTGAAAGTTATAGGTTATATAATAGGGGGAAATGAAAAAGGTGAGGAAAAAGACTAAACTACCCTCATGTGCCTTACATATTACCTAACTTAACTAAAAATGTTAACTGGTTTATGACCAAAAGGCGTAACGTACACGATTTTTTTTTAAAATAAAGTACAACGTTAATTTGAAAGCAAAAAAAGAACAATTTTTGAAATACAATATAAACATAAAGGACAATTTTTGCAATTTACGTTTTTCGCTCTATAATTGGTTGGATGTCACATGACACTTTTTAAATGGGTCCTATGGTTTGTATACGAAATGTGGTTTGTATTTGATCATACTCCGTTACTACTGTACATAAATAAACATAAAAAAACATTTTTTTGTAATTTACACTAGGTTTTTCGCTATTACCACTGCTATACATAAAAAGGTTTATATGCTTATGAATGTATACTCATAAGTCATCACACATTAGTTATGAACTTTTATACATATATGATTTGTGCCCTTTTAATACATATATGATAGTGTAATTTATTCCAACACAAATGACGCTTAACTTTTTTTCATATGTACAAATCAGGACAAATAATATGTTGAAAATTGTGAAAAGTGTTAGCCTTGATATTATTTATGTATTAATTTGATTATAACTAATGAAGATTTCATAAGCTTTATATGTTTTAAATGACATCGATAGTATTTTTCTACATACACATGTGCGTATACTCCGTCTACTTTAAATGACATCGATAGTATTTTTCTACATATACATGTGTATACTCCGTCTACACATTGCATATGTGTATACTTCACATATAGGAGAGAAGGTAAAATCAAATAAAAAGTAGACAGAGGGAAAGAAACCATTTTGTAAACTATGAATTTTTATTTTCATTGAAACACAATGTCACATGCTTTATTACGATTCTAAACTAATATTGGTTATGAAATGAAATCCCAAAATAATACACATATATACATCTTAAATTTTGGAACTACCACTTTGATGAATGCTAGGGGTGCTAGACGTGTCGCAGGTTGGAAGGATCCAACTCAACACAAACCTAAAAATCGTGTAAGATATATAAACTCGAACACAACACGTGTACTCCTGATTGACAATTAACATAACTAATATTTTTTCTTTTTTTGCACAATAAAACTTCAAAAATATAACATTACAACAACAAAAATACTAATGTGTATAAAACAATTAGATTTTAATTACAACAATAACAATCGTACCCAGTAAATCTCACATATAGCAAAGCTATCGTTAGAGTCTGGGGAGGGTGAGATGTAGACAAGTCTTACCCCTATCCCAAGGGACAAAGAGGCTGCTTCCAGTGAGACCCCTAGCTCCAAAGTCATATCTAGATATCAAAGTCACATAAAAACATACATAGGCACACAACTACTCAAACAAAACAACGTAAAACATATTGCACTAAAGATATTCTTAGCAAGCTATCAAGCAAGCAATTAGACAAAGCAAATAAAATGGACAAAAAACAAATAAAAACACATAGACAAACAATAACATGTAAAGGCTACCAAAACATATCGACACGCTAAGCTCCTAAGCAAAGACCAACATTCTAAGCTCCTAAAAGCAACATTCTAAGCTCCTAAAACCAACATCAAAGCTAAACCATACTATTATCCTAAAAGTCCTTAACCTTAATCCTATGTTTTCACGAACTTCTATCCTGAACCATGTCCTCAGAGAGATGCAATTCTAACAAATCCTGCCTAATCTGCTCCTCCCACGTTAGCTTTGGCTTGCCTCTACTCCTCCTCCCATTGAGAGTTTCCACGCATCTAACTGTGGTTGTCATTTGTCTCCTCCTGACATGCCCAAACCATCTCAACTTTCCATCCCTTATTTTGTCTAATATACTAGTTACCCCAAATATTTTTTATTTTTATTTTTAAAAAACCTCATTTCTTATCTTGTCTAGCCTAGTGTGTCCACACATCCACCTCAACATCCTCATCTCTGCTACCTCCAGCTTACACGTTTGCGTCTTCTTAATGGCCCAACAATATGTTCCGTATAACATGACCGGTCTAACTGCAACCCTATGTTAATTATAAAGTTTTATGTTAATTTCTCTTTCAAGTAATTTTGGCATACAATAGTCAAGCATGTTAATTTATAACACAAACACATTTTAAAATAAAAAAAAAAACAAATAGGTGAAAGGGGTTAAGCCGCTATCCCCGCCTAGACGGCCTAGTTGACAGAGACATAACCCAAACTAACCCAAGTCGTGACATAACCCAAACTAGCCTGAACCCGTTTATATTAAACCTGAACCTGAAATTCGTTCCTCAAACAAAAAATTTACATGTGAAATGCAAAGTAGCGATTAATCAGATGATAAATTATTTGATATTGCGTAATAGACTGATACCTTGCATTTTTGCAAGCCCAAAAGAGCTCAAAAGCCCGATTTGACTAAAAAAGAAGCCTTGTCATTAAGCCCATGTGATTTTTGAGTTCCTCACAGCGGTTTATTTTATTTTGGTATTGTTATAAAATATATTAGAAGTTAAAATCAATTTGTGTGATGTAAATTAATTTTATTATTCTCCATAATTTTTTTTCCTTTTATTATTTCTCTATAATTTTTTTCCTTTAATTAAATGTCCGTACAAAAAAACAGACCAGTCTGAAAAAGTAATATTTATTATATTTTGGACGCAATCAGGCCCAACTAACCCATATAGTTTGCAAAAGGACCTGAGCTTTTTATGATGGGTCTTTTTCTGGACCATTTACTCATTTAGGACCGAAGCTTTTTCTGCAAATACAATACTTTTAGGATATAGCGATGTAATGTACACACACCCTACAAGATAATGGTTTTTTTATAACCGCAGGAACCCGCTTATACGGTAAACTTTTTACAAGATCATTGTTGAGTTAAGACTTAAGGGTACTACTAGGGGCACAATCTGAAACACTCAAATAAAAACAATCAAAGATGCTAAGTCACCTCTTTAATTTTCCACCATCACATGATCGGGTAGTAGAAGCTGATCCCACTTACCGACTCCAATACCCGAGCCGCCGACGTCGGTGTTGCTACGCGCCGAGCACCCTAAGAGTCGTTTTTTTTCGAATAAGATTATGTGTTTATTATATGAGCTAGGATCAAATACAAAGTCTCCTAACAATAAGAAGTCATACAAAGGGTACCAAATGGACTCTGATTTACCTCATTCAAGCGGCATTGGAATCGTCTCATTGAACTCTACGATATGAGATTTTAGGTTTTCACATTTAGATTTATAGGTTGTGGATTTTAGAATTTTTGTTTATTATCATTGTGTCTTTTCTATATTTGCGTCATTGTGTCTGTTTTGCGACTCATTGTGTCTTTTTTCCTCGGCATTGTGTTATACTTTTCGGAATTGTGATATTTTGCTCGACATGTGTGATCTTTGTGTCTTTGTACATAATAAGTTAACTCTTTATAATATATTCTTAAAGTAAGTAATTTGGGAACAAAATTTAGAAAAAACAATGTTAATGTGTTTTATATTATGAAAAGGGGGAGAGAGAGTGACAAGCAACTAATCTACTTAGAATTTGTGAAAGCAAATTGTGTGGACAATGACAAAGTGTAGTTTCCATCAATGTTTCCTCCAATATATCACAATCACTTTATCAACATGTGCCCCTCGCTTAGTTTTTTAATACCTTGTGCATCAATTACTCACCTAGTTTTTTTAATACCTTGTGGATCAATTATTTGGGAATGTGTTGAATTGTTTACTTAAAAAAATATGTACTCTACTTGTAAAAAAATAAAAATCATGAAAATATGTATTTTGCTATAATTATAGACATGTCATTTTAAACTAGTTATTAAGAATAACTACTTTAAAATAAGCAACTCTCGTATACTTATTAAAAATAACCTATTTTACAGTAAAATAAGAAAATGTCTCACTAAACATGTTTTATGTGTTAATATTTTTTGATAACACGTCTAACATGTTAACATTTATAAATGTTTTATTTAATTTATCTATAACATGCCTTGCTTTTTCGTTTTTAGCCTTATTATACATATCAATGTGAACTCATTTGATGAGTTCATATTATACATGTAAATGTAAATAAAAGCTTGTCATTGCAACACTAAAAAACCCGTCTTCCCAACAGGTATACTACTAGTTGCACAACAGACGCATGATTGACGATAGATTTTTCGTAGCTCTCTATTTTAAGCATAACTGAATTTTGACATGGTTAGCAGTTAAAATAACAATTTCGTAGTGACTAGTTGAACGTTTTTGTTTAATCTTAAAAGCTCGATTATTGATCATAAAACTAAGTATATAGTTAGCGATACTCATTTTATTTCGTAACAAGTAAATATTGTTTTCTTTAACGTGACACATATTTTCTTTAGAAATCACAAGCTCAAGGTGTAATAAGTTACTATATAAGTGCCTTCAATTACAAAACGAGCTTTCGTTTAAACGAGCATTACATCAACTATATAAGTAGAACATTTTTAGCAAAATGAGCTTTCGTTTAAACGAGCATCACATCAACTATATGATAAGCAAAACATTCTTAGCAAAATGAGCTTTCGTTTAAATGAGCATTACATGTAATCAACTATATGACAAGTAGAACATTATAGGTTACATGAGCTTTAGTTTAAGTTTACCTTTATATTTTGATGACTAAAATCCAATAAATTTGGTTGCATTCCTTTATCTGTTTCCACATCACTTTTATAAACACTACTGATATGAATAATATCACAAAAATACCCAAATCTATACATGTATGTTGTTTTCCAATGTGTTATAATTTGTAATGTTATTATTATATTTAGTGATACATTATTCAGTAAATTATTATTAGATTTGAAAAATTAGGCAGAGTTGGACCCAAGGTTGGATATCGGGGTCCTATGACCATGTGTTTTTTTTAATGTCATCTATTATTATTAAGTGTTTTCATTCTATTTATTTTTTATGTGTAGTTTATTGGAGCATTTATATTGAATTCTTTATCAATCAATATTCATATAATTACATTAAAAATAACTATTTTTCTCTTTTATTTTCAATTAAATAATATTTCTTTATACATTTATCATTACATTTTCTCTCTCTTCCACTCACAACCACTTTCAAAAATGTTAAAAAGTTTTATAAAGGGGTGAACAGTATTCTCGTATATTTACAGATGAATAGTAACATTTTCACAAAACCACTCACAACAATTTCTTATAATATAACTAACCCACTCACATAAATATAAAAAATCCATTATGAATGCTCTTAAAAGTGAAACCTGATTTGACACGTATTTTTAAAATGTCGTCATGTCGGTTTACATAGGTATCTAACACTCATTCGCATAATTTACTTAATGTAGGCGGTCTTACCATTCATCAACTTATATGAGCTTAAGATAACCTTTTTGTAAGGAAAATGATAATTACCATTCATCAACTTATATGAGCTTAAGATAACCTTTTTGTAAGTAAAATGTTAATATAGCAATAAGAATGTGTTTAGAAGAGGATCAAGATTCAAGAGGTGTGAGTTTGCTACATAATATGATATATCATCTAGTGGATAATAAACTTTTCGTTTCATTGTTTTGACGATATAAAAATTATGCAACAAGCTGTGCCGTACGCAACCCCCTTTTGAATAGCAAATTCAATTCTACCGAAAATAAAACTTTGGTTCCTTGACGTCCAGAAATTGTGTGAATTACTCACCATTCAATTAATAACCCTTTCATACATAGATTGTATTTTTATGAAAATAACTTGTGGCTTGCTACATAACCTAGATTCATTATGTAACAAACCCTAAAATCCACATTATATATATTTTAAAGGAAATGGGAAGCCATATGGTTGATTCTCGACAAATGGATTCCAACCAGCCATTGTCACTTTTCTTCGAATCATGCATATTTTAAATCAACCACCATATGCAGTTTTGTCATACACACATTCGTGCGCGCACACACATATATATATATATATATGTATGTATATATATATATATATGTATATATGTATCTTCAATCTTGTGTGTGTGTTTGCCAGATTTGCAATGCCAACTAAAAGGTTTCTAAAGTTTGGAGTTTTTGCTTTGTATTGCTTCAATAATTTGATGAAATTGTTATAAATGAGTTGGTAATGATGCAAATAAGATCTCCGCCATTTCCTTTTGTATTACGATGGTCATTAGATTATTTAAATGCAAGTGAGAATACATATTATGTAGTTCATATTTTAAAGGGAATAATGGATTTTAATATCATATTATTAGTCGTTGGTCGACAACGTTCCTAACTTCAAAAATAACCAGTGGTGGTCTCACTTTTCATATATTGTAAACTAATGGACTTTTACTAAAGAACCTTAATTTCTTTGTCTCCTTATCCTTTTCGGTTAAGTAAAGGTCCATTAGTTTACAATATATGAAAAGGCGAGACCACCACTGGTTATTTTTTAAGTTGGGACCGTTGTCGGCTAACGGGTAATAGTTAAGATTATTAAAATCCATTATTCCATTTTAAAGTGACCGTATTTTTAACGGCAAATTTGGATCACCGACGAATCATTTGAGTATCATCGTGCCACCAGCGGAATCAGCCAATCATATCTATCTTCACTAGGCAATAATGCCAATACACCAATTTAGGATGAAACCCAATAAATATAAGACCCCCCCCCCCCCTTTGTGGGAGAGAGTGTTTTTACACGTTCACATCTTAAGTTTTCGTTCCAAGAAATAAATAAAAGTAAGGTATAGAAACATGCTTGTTTTCGGAACTCGGTTTGGAATAGAAGGGACATCATGTGTGATTTAAAGTCTTAACAACATTTTCACGATTTTGTAGTTTGTTTTGTAAAAGTTAACGTTTTTATAGAGAATTTCTCTCTTGTTTTCATTAAAACACGTGAAAATTAAAACCCGTATAGAGCAAGGTTGAAGCATCTCAATGTTCCTCCATGCCGGCTAGCCTAGTAGACCCTTACCTTCTCACTCACACACATTTCCTATCTGTGGATGCACGCCCCATAGACAAATCTCCTTCTCTCTTCTCCATCCATCCGCCTAAGTTGACACGAGGCCCATGGATGATTACGGATCCCGTGTTGGGATGCTCTAATAGCTAGTGTAACGGATACGAAAAGGAGAGGGTTTATGTGTTAGATGTAGATGAATATGTGATGCAAGACATATAGCAAAACGATGGCAAAATGGATTGTCGTTATATTTTTCTTTGTTGTGTCATGTGGAACTTGTGTATATTTTTTATATATAATATTATGTTATAAAACAATATGAACATTCTGATAATGATTTAAATGATTAAGACCGTGGGGGGCTTGGGTTGGGGGCTTTGCACGACACGTGGCGGAGGTGGACTCCACCAGGCCAACCAAAAAAAAGTGGGGTGTGGAGAGGCGTGGCTAGCTTGGCGTGGCCAACTTTAAAGTAGCCAACCATATTGGACAAGTCAATCAAAGCCATCCAGCTCACCCTGCCCCCCTCCCCACGCCAGAGGGGCAACGCCCAGCCCAACGCCAAACTGGGGTGGGAAAGCTGGCGTTCCCCCCCCCCCCCCCCAACCTACGTCCAAACTCCCGCCCACACCCTGCTGTCTAAATTCTATGTTCATGCACAAAATCTATCAAATGCTTGAGTTAATCAAGACCTTAAGAGCTTAAAAGATGACTTTACAAAAAAAGGCACAAAAACTTCATGATCGATAGTGGATTGGCAACGGATCATTCGTAGTGTCTCAACTTTAGGGATGAAGAATATGGCAAAATGAGAAAAGGACAACAACGGTTGATTTTATAGTCATTGATCGTCTAAGGGTGACAACAAACATCAGGTCCATGGTGGATGTCGTTCGACTCTGGATCGATTTAAAAATTTTGAAAACATAACAAGTTAAAAATTTCATATATACAAGTTTTTTTTAAATGATTTTCTTCATTGTAAAGAACTAAAGATTGTACATTTTTGTAATGATTTTAACTCAAGTTAAAGAAAAAGGTATTATGCATGGTAATTTTTTAATCACACACACAAGGTTATTTTGTTTATGAAAATATTTGTTTTGCAAAAATAAAAAATCATAACCTTATAGTTTACATTGCTCAACTAAAATTATGTTCATTTGAAAATATCATGATGGCTCTGAAACGAATAAAAATCTAAAATAAAAACAAGAATATAAAAAACAAAAAACAACATCCTCAATCATCATACATCGTTTTCGCTGTCTTCCACTATTACTACACTGTTTCTGTAAGAAGCACCGAAACCGTTGCAAGTTTAACAGTAAATTATCACACCACGTTTCCGTTATACAACTCATTTTACATTTTATTTAATAAAAAATATATATAAATTTAAATATTTAATGGTAATATATTAAACAAATTTTAACTATAATATACAAATCGAGTTAATTACGTTTTTCATTTCGTTGGTTTGTCAAAAATCACTATTTCAGTCAATTAGTTTAAAAATTGTCATTTCAGTCCCTCTGGTTTCACTTTCGTAACTATTTCAATCCATTGGTTTGTCAAAAATCACTATTTCAGTCAATTAGATTAAAAATTGATATCTCAGTCCTTATGGTTTCACTTTCGTAACTATTTCAATCCATTGGTTTGTCAAAAATCTTTATTTCAGTCAATTACTTTGCAATATTGTGTCAGAATAAATGGATGGATTTAACAAAGGTGGATTGAAATAGTTACAAAAGTGAAACCATAGGGACTTAAATGGCAATTTTTAAACTAATGGACTGAAATAGTGATTTTTTTACAACATAAAGGGACGAAAAACGTAACTAACTCATGCAAATTTCATGTATCTACCAATGGTTGTAAACATCCTCATTAGGCGTCAATTAATTTGTAATTAATTCCGATTAATCAGCAATCATAATTAACTCTGATTAATCTCCAATTAACCGCTCTGGTTAGTCCTCACCCCACCAGCCGACTAACGACTAACGATTTCTACACCCATGAATCCAGCTAATATTTGTGAATTTTCAAAATGTTTTGGAGTGTATAAATATGTCTCATTTTATACTTTTACGTAAAAAGATATTTTCAAACAGATTACTCGATAACATGATGTACTCAAGGAAAAAGGTACAAAGTGGACACGATGTTTTACTTTTGAATGGATATGTAGATAAGGGAAATAACAACGATATAACTTTTTATTTACGTATTTCATGACTATGAAGGTAAAATCTTGTCTCACACATTATTCACCTATAAATTTCTACAAGAAAAGTCTTTAAAGTAGAAGGGATACATCATACACTAAAGTTAGTATAGAAGTGACATAATCACTACTTTTCAACCAAGGGTCGTAATAGATGCATACTAGTTTAAGAACCCGCGAACTTCGCGGGTGGACTAACACACAAATATATAACTTAAATTTGTTGAAATAATCCTTTGAAAGAAATAAACGTTGAAATAATGTCACACCTTCACAATTATGTTTAGTCCTATATCATCTTTTAATTCTACCACTTATGTTATATATAGCCTTCCAATAAAAAAAACACATCTATAAGAAAATGAAACATATTAACAATATGTAGAAACACATCTATAAGAAAATGAAACACATCCATTTACTTACAGAGAAAAACAATATATCATCATCATACCTAGTAAATCCCACTAATAGCAACGCTAAGGAATGTAGGGTCTGAGAAGGGTAAGATGTAGACAACCTTACCTTTACCTCGTAGGAACAGAGAAGCTGCTTCCAGTGAGACCCCCGACTCAAAGAGAAAAAACAATATAACCAATTATAAAAATATGTTTGGATGTTAGATGAAAACCGGTATATAAAGAATAACATGTCAGATTATCTCTTCTATTGCATTACTATTGTGGGTTCTTTGACAATTATAATTCATTATAGGGATTGATAATATAAATTGCAGCTGAGTTTAGTTTGGAAAGAGATAGCAGTTGCTCAATAAAGTCTCCTTTAAATAAAACTGTAATACAAACTCAAAATATGTACATCATAAACATGCCATATGCACAAATTCTTAAACAAAACGAAAAATCTAAAAGGCTAGAAACATAAGCAATTGAAACTGAACAAAAACAAAGAATTGGATAAAAATATATGTGCAGACTGTAAAAGGGGGAAAAGAGCTGACCCATTTGACCCGCTTAACTGCAACTGACCCATTCAGCTCATTTTAAAAAAGAACCTAATCCACCGGGCGCGTTTAACACAGGATAGTTAAAAGCAGTACTCGTTCAGACCAACATTGAATTGAAAGGGAAAAAGAAGTTTCTCATACCATACTTGAAATCATTTAACAAAGATAATTTGTATCGTTTGTATTTTCTTTTCTTTCTTTTTTTTTCCAGTTTCCAACTTCTTTTCATGTGGAGGTTAAAAGAAAAAGAAATTTATCATACCATACCTAACAGCTAGAGAAAGAGAAGGCTCAATCCGGATTTATATATAAGACTATGGGGTATGGGGCGGGGTTGGGGCGTGGGTTGGGTACAAACACCCAAGTCACCCCCCCGGGTGGGCTTGGGTTTCGGCGTGGCCCTTTGGGCGGGGGTTTCAGCCCGGGCGTTGGGCGGGGCTACCCATCTGAGCTGGCGAGTGGACATTTGGTGCACCCTACTCTATGGTTTATCCATTAATTTTAAAAAATAAAGAAAAAAAAAGGAATTTGGCCAAGCCACACCCAAACCCAAGCCCCATCATACCCTCAATTTTTTGGGTCTTGCCAGTAGAGCCCCCCCAGCCCACGTATCAACCCATTGCCCAAACCCTCGCCCCACTATACCCCACAGTCTAATTAAGGATCAAATATATAAGGTGGGTTGCATGCAGTCAAAATTTATATTTATAATTATGATTTATTAACTTGTAGTTAAATTAGCACTTTATTACAAATTGGATAGTTAGCACTTAAAAAAAATTAAGGTTAATTAACATGTAATCACTCACTTTATTGTCACATCAAGAGCTCCAGACAGTCTAAGTTCTTCACTGTATTCAGGCACAATCAGTGAAATAGTTGGATTTGATGCTACCTCCAATTAGTAGACATGATGTTGCAGTACCACTAATGAGTACATCCTTTAGTGTATTCTTATATGAAACATCCTAAATTAGGTAATACACTAATACATAAATTCTAGAATCTAAAAAACATATAGTAAATAATTTTAGCATGATAAAGGTAAACTTTATCCAATTTACCTCCACTCCCGACTATTCCTCTGCTCCCCTGCTGTCGTCGATAAGTTACTATCCAAAACCGAATTTCACAGCATTTCGTTTTCAATTCCTTCGACGATTCATTTATGATCTCCGTGACATGTTCGTGATAGATATTGGCTTATGAAACAACCACAAACCGACTTCCTGCCCATTTCCCCATTCCTTATGCCATACCCACAAAAGAGGGTGTTCTGGTAAATTAACACTAGCCAATAAATTAATAATACTAAAAGTGGAAGTGAATATAAGTGGTGATACAGACCTTTCACAAGAAGAAGGTAAACACGTCCTTGAGTTAAAACTCCCTCTTTCATTGGAAATCCTCGGTTGTCATATCCTCTCATGATTTTGAAAATACAACCTTTGAGTTCCTAGAAGATACTAAGATGAAAGTTAGTAATGAATTTAAAAATAAATCATTAACAAAATTCATCATGATTGAGAAACTAAACTAAATCAAATCAAAGACGATTGGTGATAATTTCTATAATCATTTTCATACTATTAGCATGATTCTGACTATTTAGAGATCAGATCTATCTGATATATAATTTTGAGATAATAATATGATTAAAAAAACTAAGTCTCTAACTTCTTTTCTGATTCTAAACTTACTATAATCACTTTGAAGCCCTAAATATAACAACTTAAGAAACAACAAAAACTACATGCTAGTATCTAGAGGTTGTGCATATCTACAGGTACACCAAAATGCAGCCCATTGTACCAATGCAAAACCCTAAAATTCAATATTCTATGCAATATAATAGTAAAGTAAATAGAAGTTAGTAAACTTATTTATAGTTAAGTGTATGTGTACATGCACTATTTTCTTTAAGCATCATCATTATCATACTCAGTAAATCTCACCCATAGCAAAGCTAAGGTAAGGTCTGAGGAGGGTAAGATGTAGACAACCTTACCTCTACCCCGTAGGAATAGAGAGGCTGCTTCCAATGAGACCCCCGGCTCGATGTAGTTTTGCATCAACCCTTGGACATAAGGCACATATCACTCAGCAATTGAGACAAATGCCGATTAGTGCATGTACCCCTTTGTCTTTCGGCTATCAACGCCACCACATGATGCATGATTAACCATCCCCCTCTTTTAACGTTATTTTCACGAATTTTGTAAAATAACGTCCACACATATATACATTATATGCGCATACCGCAAGTGAGGCGTAAAATTGGATGGGATCTTATCATTTGGGCACTCCAATCACAACCGTTTACAGGGCACTCCAAACACTCCAATCTGATAATACATTATCAAAGCCACCACACATATATACATTTTCTTTAAGAAAATGTTCCAAATAAATCCCAAATAATAAGATCCCAACATATTTAACTTAATCATGCACCATTAGGATATGTTTGCAATAATCATGAGTTTAATAAATTGGATGAATTTTATACCTCAAAAGTGAAAACAAAACAGAAGCAATAACAAAGTAACCATTTACAAATAAGTCAATAAAATTTCTAATGAACTTTAAATGATGCAATTACCTTACAAATAAGAACAAACACACAAATCTCCCCATATCAGTTGCATTCCAATTTCCAAATATTAGCACATATTGAACTTTAAAATACAACAATTAGCTTTGATCGTGTGTAACCAAAACAAATTCCGAAACTAAACACAAAAGCCAAATCAGAAAACGGATGGGTAAAAAAACCCTAATCTGAACAAAAAAATGATGGAGAAGAACACATTTGTAAGACAAAAATCAAATTTAACATAAAATCAATGATCAAATCTGAACAAAAGAAAACCTAATCTGAAAAAGAACCATAATATCAACAAATCAGAACAAAAAACCATCGCCAATAGGGTTTGGTAATCGAAAATGAATGAGCTCACCTTGTTAAGATCTTGGCAACATTGATTCAGATAGAGGACAGATGAACAACCATTCGTCAAAGGTTCGATCTTGCCAAATGGGTGTGTCGTTCAAAACATGCCACCATCGTCTATAAGGGTGAACATCATGATCACCGTTGGATTCAAGAGCGCGATGAAGGAGGAGATAGATGAGAATGGCGTCTATGAGAATTAGGGTTTCTGAATGGTTAGTTTGAAGTGATCCGGTAGAATACGCATATGTTGAAGACAGCGTGCGTGTTTTGAAGATTTTAATTTTAAGAGGAGAATAAAGGAAAAGGGGGAGGAGATGGTGGCGCCTAAAGAGAATTATAGATATACATGCAACAGTGATGATGTAAGAAGTGTAAACAAAGAATCTTTGTGGGACTACTATTTTCTTTATTGTCTCCTTTTTATTGTATAAAAAGCAAATCAAAACACCAAAATTTTAAAAAACCAAACAGAGATCCAAAGTCCTTACACGAAAAAGATAAACAGACAAAAGAGAAAGTGTAGAAAAGAGAGAGAATCAAAATAAAAAAAATATATATATTAAAAAAATGTCATCCAGGAGAAGATAAAGAGAGGAAGAGATCAACACAAATGGTCTGAAATGCAAAGTCTTGAACTTTGTGAAAACCCAAATATACCCTTGGGATCACTGACTGAAGAAGAGAAAGAAACTGAAAGTGATATGGAAATGGAAGGAGAAAAGAGTAAATCTGCAGAGAAAGATAAAGAGGCTTCAGTTGGGTTTGGAGAGTTGTTTAGATTTGCAGATAGATTGGATTATGTGTTGATGGGTATTGGTACAATTGGTGCATTTGTTCATGGATGTTCTTTGCCTATCTTTTTGAGATTCTTTGCTGATCTTGTTAATTCTTTTGGGTCCAATTCACATAATGTTGAAAAAATGGGTGATGAAGTGTTGAGGGTAATAATCTTTTTCTGTAAATTCATCTTTTTTTGTCATAAAAATCTGATCTTTTTTATTTTCATGTTGGATTTTTGCAGTATGCATGAAGGGCAACTTTCCTTTTAGTTTATTTCTCCAAATCCAGATTTTTTTAACAATTTTGATTTTTTTTTTCATATTATTGGTTTTCTTGTGCCTATTGCATAAAGAGTGATAAGTATTGAGGGTAGCAATCTTTTTCTCAAAATTCAACTTTTTGGTGATAAAAGTTTGTTCTTTTTTTTTTAAAAAAAAAAAATTCCAAATTCATTTTTTTCATGTTGGGTTGCAGTATGCATGAAGGGCAACTTTCCTTTTATTTTATTTTTCCAAATCCAGCATTTTTAATATTAACTTTGAATTTTTTTTTTCCAAATTCTTGCATTTTCTTGTTGAATTTTGCAATATGCATAAAGATTAACATTCTTTTTATCACAATTCATTGTCACTCAACATAAAAATTTAATCTTTTTTATTCCTTCTCAGATTCTTTAATTATTTTTGTTGGATTTTGCAATATGCATAAAGATTAACAATCTTTTTATCAAAATTCAATGCCATTCACCATAAAAATCTAATCTTTTTTATTCCTCCTCAAATTCTTGATCTTTCTTGTTGAATTTTGCAGTATGCAATTTACTTTATCATAGTTGGAGCTGCAATATGGGCATCTTCATGGGCAGGTATATGTAACATAACATATGCTCATTTTTTTCATCTTTTAGCAACATGTTTTTTCATCAAATATTCTTGAAAATGACTGTAATTTGACAAATAAGTATATCTATTTTCAGAAATATCATGTTGGATGTGGACAGGAGAGAGACAATCAACAAAAATGAGAATCAAATATCTTGAAGCAGCATTGAGTCAAGACATTCAATTCTTTGACACTGAAATCAGAACTTCAGATGTTGTATTTGCTATCAACACTGATGCTGTTATTGTTCAAGATGCCATTAGTGAAAAGGTAAAAAATAAATAATCAAGTTTTTTTGTGGGATTAAGCCAGGGGTGTCAATTTCTGACACGACCAAAACACGACACGAACCTAACACGGAATTCGTGGGTTTGGGTTGGGTTCGGGTCAGTTTCAGGTTGAACCCGCGACCCGTTTAGCTAAACGGGTCGGGTACGGGTCAACCCGGTCGGTTGGCGAGTCGACCCGTTTAACCCATTTATGTTATATTACATTTTTTTTCAATATGTTTTACGTCATAAATTAAATTAAATGTGTATTTTATGCCATAAGTATACTTTAAAAAGAAAATTTTATAACTTAAATGTGATTGTATTATATACGTTTGTGTTTTTTTAGTAAATTCTAATTTAAATCTTAATTTGTGCAAAAAAATAAAAAAATAAAAAAATTGGGTTGAACGAGTTGGGTCATGTTCGGGTTCATTTGTATGACACAATTTTCGGGTTCAGGTCGTGTTTGGGTTCGTCTAAAATTTTTGGGTTCGGGTTGGGTTGAAGCGCTAACTCATGAATACGATCCGTTTAGCACCTCTAGTTTATGCAAAAATACTTCAAACTTTTTATTCTAATAATGTGAATGTGTGGCAGCTAGGAAACTTTATACACTATTTGGCAACATTTGTGTCTGGCTTTGTGGTGGGATTCACAGCAGTTTGGCAATTAGCACTTGTGACACTTGCTGTGGTGCCTTTGATTGCTATAATTGGAGCTATTCATATGACAACACTGGCGAAATTGTCGTCGAAAAGCCAAGAAGCTCTTTCAGAAGCTGGAAACATTGTTGAGCAGGTGACTTTCATCTAACTTCCCTTTAATAAAAAAAACAAAAAATGGTTTCAAGAAATTGGCAAATTTCCTCTGTTTTTTATGAGATGAAATCAATCTTTTATTTGACTTATCAACTGGGCATTTCCATGAATTTTAGCTATATATATATATAGAGAGAGGATCAGGATCTAATGAGAACCACCCGAGTTGCGAGAATTGAGAACTCCTTGCAAAAAAGGTTTTTTTATAATTTTTTTCACCATTTTTTTAAAAATCATGTAATATTTCAAAATAATAATAATAATAATAATAATAATAATAATAATAATAATAATAATAATAATAATAATAATAATAATAAATAGCCCAAGGTTCATTTACGGTAGGTTTTTGATCGCTTACATAGTTACATTACTGTAATTCTTTTTTTTTTACAAAAACATATGACGTTACCTTTTTGGCGTGTTACACTTATGTAAATTGTGGTACACTAATGTAAATTTCCGTATACGATTTGTTTTTTGTTTTTAACTAATGGCATCTTGAATCTGAGCTAAAGTTATGAAAAAAAAATCAATCTTTTTAATGGTTTTCCTTCTAATTATTGTTGAATTTGAATGAAAAAGAAAATCAGTCTTTCCATGTGAGTATTCTGTTACTCGAATTTAAGCTGAAATCAAGAGACTGCTATTCATAAATTAAAGTTCACTTTTGCTATCTGTGTATGTTCTTTATCCGTCGAAAAATGCAGACAATAGCGCAAATTCAAACCGTTGTGGCATACGTTGGTGAATCTAGAGCGTTACAAGCGTACTCTGAAGCATTAAAGATTGCGCAAAAGCTTGGATACAAAAGCGGTTTTGCGAAAGGTTTAGGATTAGGATCAACTTATTTCACTGTCTTTTGTTGTTATGCACTTCTTTTATGGTATGGAGGGTATCTTGTTAGAAACCATTACACCAATGGAGGACTTGCTATTTCTACAATGTTCTCTGTCATGATTGGTGGACTGTAAGTACTCTTTCTCTCTCTAAAACATATTTTTAGAGTTAATTGCCATTTTCGTCCCTCACGATTTATCCAACTATGTCAGTCCAGACCAAATTTCAAATTTGTACAATTTTCGTCCCTAACATTCTTGAAACATGCCAGTTTAATCCAAAAGGTTAATGGTCGTTAACTTTGACTGTTAAATGAGGGGTAAAAAGGTAACTTTGACTGTTAGATTGGTCAGAAAATTACCTTTTTACCCCTCATTTAACAGTCAAAGTTTGGGCTAAAATTTTGAAAAAGAAAATAGAAATGGAAATTCACCATTTTACTCCTCATCTAACAATCAAAGTTAACGACCGTTAACTTTTTGGATTAAGCTGGCATGTTTCAAGAATGTCAGGACGGAAATGATACAAATTTGAAATTTGGCATGGACTAGCATAATTGGACAAACCACATGGACGAAAATGGCAGTTAACTCTATTTTTTAAAATAATCTTGATCTGTTCTAATGATCAAATTTGACAGTGCCTTAGGCCAATCGGCTCCAAGTATGTCCGCATTTACAAAAGCGCGAGTAGCCGCAGCTAAAATCTTTAAGATCATTGATCACAAACCAAATGTTAACAGAAACTGTGAATCGGGTTTGGAGTTGGAACCTGTTTCGGGTCAATTAGAGTTGAAAAATGTTGACTTTTCATACCCTTCAAGACCAGATGTTAAAATTTTAAGCAAATTCACTTTAAGTGTTCCTGCTGGGAAAACTATTGCTTTGGTCGGAAGCAGTGGTTCTGGAAAATCCACTGTTGTTTCGCTCATCGAAAGATTCTATGATCCTACCTCGGGTAACGACAATGTACAACTTTACATGCACACTGTACAACACAACACATTGTTTGTAAATGTTTTCGGTTTAATTGTTTTCAGGACAAGTTATGCTTGATGGGCATGACATTAAAGGACTAAACTTGAAATGGCTAAGGCAACAAATCGGTCTGGTTAGCCAAGAGCCGGCACTATTTGCAACCACCATAAAAGAAAACATACTTTTGGGTCGGCCCGATGCATCCTTGGTTGAGGTCGAGGAAGCAGCCCGTGTCGCCAATGCTCACTCATTCATTATTAAACTACCTGATGCCTACGATACTCAGGTTAGTCAATTAGTCAAACACTATTTACTAGATCATATTGACAATTTTGTTCAAACATTTAGCATTCGAGCATAAGGTCATTTTGGTCATTTTATGCCGACGTATGTTGCTCACCAGTGTGAGTCACTCAGGGTAACTCTAGAGATTTACATTGGTGGTGATAGATCATTTTGTTCACATTATCAAAAGATAGGCCTTAGGGTAGGGGCATTTTGGTCATTTAATCTTAAGAGCCCGACCAGTGTAGCTCATGTTTTAAACATTGGTGGTGACGGATATTGATTCTTAAATGTTCAGCCAGTTAGTCAAATACTATGTTACATTAATATTTTTAGTGTCTGGTTCCAAGGGTATTTTGGTCATTTTAAGCTTCGAGCCGGCCCGTGTTGCTCATAATGTGGGCCCATCTTGATAACTCAACTTTATACATTGGTGGTGATTGAACTTGAATCTTGAATGTTTAGTCAAATATTCAAATACTACACCATTTTGATAGACCTTTTAGCATCCGAGCATAAGGCCATTTCAGTCATTTGATCTTTAAAGCGCGGCCCACGCCACTTATAGCACCGGCCCCTCTCAAGTTTTAAAGTTGGTGATGATTGACCCTGATTCTTGAATTGAATGGGCAATCATTTTTGTTGAATACCATAACAATTAACATAACGTACGCACTCTTGTTCACCTTATCTTTAAAGCCTGACCCGTGCAGATTATAGCGTTGGCCCGCCTAGGCAACTCAAGTTTTGATTTTGGTGGGAATGTACACGAATGGTCCCTGTGTTTTACCAAATTTTTGGATTTAGTCCCTAGGTTCCCAAAAGTACACAAATGATCCCTGTGGTTTGCACTTTGTAACGCATTTAGTCCCAACTTTTTCCAAAAGTACACGGATGGTCCCTATGGTTTGCACTTTGTAACGCATTTAGTCCCTAACTTGGATATGCTAAAACTTCTGGATTTGTTGGCTGGGGACTAAATGCGTTACAAAGTGCAAACCATAGAGACCATTCGTGTACTTTTGGAAAGCTAGGGACCAAATCCAAATTTTTGGTAATCCACAAGGACCATCCGTATACTTTACTCTAAAGTTTATAGGTTATTGGTAAGCTTAATATTTCATTCTAAAGATTAAATATCAATGGAAACTTTGGTCAAATTTATAAGTCAAATCAAGGTGAAATATTATGAGTGATGTATTAGTTTAGAAGTTTGTTGTGTCAGCATTGCATGTGCAGATTTATACAAGAAACAAAAACTTAACTGCAAGTCTGCAACATCATTGGATGGGAAGGATAAACAAACAAATAAAAATAAATAAATAAATGAATGAACAAATAATAAATATTGAATTCCCCACATGACTGGCAGACTGACAGATTTTGTTTGACTAAAATCATGTTCTAAGGAACCCCTTTGACTGACCATCTGTAAAACTAAGACAAACTGTCTGCATTGTTTTGACTTTCAGGAGTCAAACATTCTACTTCCAGTTTCAAACTTGATGTGAATATGGTTTAGTTTGTGAAGAAAACTCAATAAGGGTACCAAAAAGAAAAAGATAATTGAAATATCACAAGGAATTATTGTTCATGATTCAAACTTTTATGTAGGGTTGCTAAGAAAACGAACGTTCAACGAATAGTTAGTGAACTGTTCGGAGGGAAGTTCGTTTGTGTTTGTACACGAACAAGAAATTTCGTTCGTTTAGTTAAAAGAATGAACATGAACACACGCCCCGTTCATTCATAAATGCTCGTGAACATTCAGTAACGTGTTCGTTTATGTTCGTTTGTCCGATAGTTCGTTAGAGCTTTTAATTTTTACCTTTTATTTAAATAAACGCTTATTTGTGTTCATTAACGTTTGTTTGTGTTCATGAACGTTTATTTGTGTTTGTTACCTAACATTAACGAACAAACACGAACACACTCATTACCTTAATTAACAAACACGAACATAAAATCCCGTTCTGTAATTGTTCATGAAGACCTGAACACATCTATTTCCTTAACAAATGAACACAAACAATGCCTTGTTCGTGTTCGTTCGTGTTCAGCCCTACTTTTATGTGATAACCATATATTTAAAATGTTCCAAGTTTGACTTCAAAAGTCAAACAATGAAAATTTTGTCAAGTGTCGGGTCAGGTCGGGTCACACTTATCAAAAGGTTATGTGCAGGTTGGGGGGAGAGGATTACAATTATCAGGTGGTCAAAAGCAAAGAATAGCAATAGCAAGAGCAATGTTAAAGAACCCTGCAATCTTGCTTTTAGACGAGGCTACAAGCGCTTTAGACTCGGAGTCCGAAAAATTAGTACAAGAGGCGTTGGACCGTTTTATGATCGGGCGGACAACTTTGGTGATCGCCCACCGTCTCTCCACCATACGCAAGGCGGATCTCGTGGCGGTTTTGCAACAAGGTGGCGTTTTGGAGATCGGAACGCATGATGGTCTTATTGCTAAAGGGGAAAATGGTGTCTATGCTAAGCTTATAAAGATGCAAGAAGTTGCTAATGAAACTGCTTTGAACAATGCTAGAAAAAGCTGTGCAAGGTACTTTGGTATAGTTGACTTTTTAAGGTCAGACAAATTCACTACAAAAAATTGTCATGTGACATAAAAGATTAAAAGATATACTAAGCCTAATATTCATGCCTTTTACCTAGGGGTGCAAACGAAACGAGCCGAGCCGAGCCCAAGCTAGACCAGGCTCGAGCTCGGCTCGGCTCATTTGTTATCTATTGATTAATATATTATATAAAAATAATATAAATAATAGACTCGTTTAGGCTCGCTAGCTCGATAAGTGAAGTTCGGGCTCGTATACTAAACAAGCTTATTTTTAGGTTCCAGATCGGCTTGTAAACTAGTTTAAATAAGCTCGGCTCGGCTCATTTACAAGACAACTTTAAATAAGGGGTAAATGTTATTAAATATTAACAAACTAATATTACACTAAGGCTTGACGATGCTAGCGAGCTTCACAAGCCGAGCTCAGGCTCGATAAATAAACAAGATTTATTTTAGGCTCAAGCTCGGCTCGGGCTCGATAAGGCTCGGCTTGTTTCGAGCTTTTTCTTGAGCCGATCTGGAGTAGCTCGCGAGCCGCTCGGCTGGTTTGCACCCGTTTACCCACTTTTTTAAACTTCTGTAAAAAGCAAGAATTTTTACTACTATTTTAACAAAATTGACACCATACCTCCAAATTATAGAAAAAAGTATGAAACATATATTAGATTCATATCTATAACAGTAGTTCATGTAAACATATATTTGGCCATTTCACGTTAAAACATGTATCTATTCCAATCGACGAAGATAAAACAGTTTGACCATAAAAGTCAACCCTGCACACTTTAGACTAATACAACTTTTACTTGTTTATAGGGCTTCCAGTGCAAGAAACTCAGTGAGTTCACCAATAATGACAAGAAACTCATCTTACGGTCGATCACCGTACTCTCGACGGTTATCCGACTTCTCAACCTCAGACTTCAGCCTATCACTTGAAGTTGGATACCCGAACCACCGGCTTGAGAAGCTCCCATTCAAAGAGCAAGCAAGCTCCTTCTGGCGCCTCGCGAAAATGAACTCACCCGAATGGACCTATGCGTTAATCGGCTCAGTGGGTTCGGTAGTTTGCGGTTCACTCAGCGCATTCTTCGCATACGTTCTAAGTGCGGTTTTAAGTGTGTACTACAATCAAGACCACGAGTACATGGTTAAGGAAATCGGGAAATACTGTTATCTGTTGATCGGGGTTTCATCGGCTGCTCTTATTTTCAACACGTTGCAGCATTGTTTCTGGGATGTTGTTGGTGAAAACTTGACTAAACGGGTTCGAGAGAAGATGTTGACCACGGTTTTGAAGAACGAAATGGCGTGGTTCGATCAGGAGGAGAATGAGAGCTCGCGGGTGGCTGCGAGGTTGAGTTTGGACGCGAATAATGTTCGGTCAGCGATTGGTGACCGCATTTCGGTTATTATGCAGAACTCTGCACTCATGTTGGTTGCTTGCACAGCGGGTTTTGTTCTACAGTGGCGGCTTGCGCTTGTTCTTGTTGCGGTTTTCCCTGTGGTGGTTGCTGCAACTGTTTTGCAGGTTCGTTTTCATGCAACTTTTCATCAACCATGCAGTTTCTTATTCTGTCTAGAGTAAAATGTCATTTTCGTCCCTAAGGTTTGGTCAATTTTGTGAAATCTTGCCATTTTCATCTAGCTCGTGAACTCCATCCATTTTTCTCCATTAAGTCAGGGGTATTTTCGTCTTTTTGTTAACTTAAAGGGCAATGAAAATGGCAAAACTGAGAAAATGGATGGAGTTAACGAGCCAGATGAAAATGGCAAGATTTCAAATCTTTTGGATCCAACGAAAAAACAAACCTTTGGATGAAAATCGCAAAACTGGCCGAAACTCAGGAACGAAAATGGTATTTTACTCTTCTGTCTATTTTCTTTCGGGTTTAGTTTGATTGTTGAGTTTTCGTGTTTTCTTGATTTAAACAGAAAATGTTTATGCAAGGATTTTCGGGCGATTTAGAAGGCGCACACGCGAAAGCTACGCAGCTTGCGGGGGAGGCGGTATCGAACATGAGAACCGTGGCTGCGTTCAACTCGGAGTCGAAAATCGTCAACCTTTTTACGACAAGTCTTGACGGACCGCTTCGTAGATGCTTCTGGAAAGGACAGATAGCGGGTAGCGGGTTCGGGGTGGCTCAGTTTTTGCTCTATTGTTCGTACGCCCTCGGGCTTTGGTACGCATCATGGCTCGTAAAGCATGGGATCTCTGATTTTTCAAAGACCATTCGCGTGTTCATGGTTCTCATGGTCTCGGCCAATGGTGCGGCCGAGACACTGACACTGGCTCCGGATTTCGTCAAGGGTGGTCGAGCCATGAGGTCCGTGTTCAACCTTCTTGACCGGAAAACCGAGATTGAGTCGGATGACCCTGACTCAACCCCGGTCCCAGACCGGCTCAGAGGAGAGATAGAACTTAAACACGTGGATTTCGCTTACCCGTCTCGTCCTGACACCCCGGTTTTCCGTGACCTTTGTTTACGGGCCCAAGCGGGAAAGACTCTGGCCCTAGTCGGTTCAAGTGGGTGCGGGAAAAGCTCGGTTATCGCACTTATTCAAAGATTCTACGAGCCATCATACGGACGTGTCACGATCGATGGAAAAGATATCCGGAGATATAATCTAAAATCCCTACGTCGCCACATCGCCACAGTCCCACAAGAACCGTGTCTTTTCGCGACCACGATTTACGAAAACATAGCGTACGGGCACGAGTCGGCAACCGAGGCGGAGATTATCGAAGCCGCCACCTTCGCAAACGCTCACAAGTTCATATCTTCGTTACCGGATGGATACAACACGTTTGTCGGAGAACAAGGGGTGCAGTTGTCGGGAGGGCAAAAGCAACGTGTGGCGACCGCACGTGCGTTTTTACGGAAAGCGGAGATCATGCTACTAGACGAGGCCACAAGTGCACTAGACGCGGAGTCCGAGAAGTGCATTCAAGAGGCGCTTGAACGTGTTTGTTCGGGGAAAACAACGGTTGTTGTTGCGCATAGGTTGTCAACGATACGAAATGCTCATACTATTGCGGTTATTGATGACGGGAAAGTGGTGGAACAAGGGTCGCACTCGCAGTTGTTGAAGAACTATGCGGACGGATGTTACGCGAAGATGATTCAGTTACAAAGATTCTCACACGGACGTGATGTTGTAAACGTTGCGTCGGTTGGTTCGAGTTCATCGACACAAATCTAAGGAAATAAATGATTAATTTGTAATATTTTGTGTTTTATTTCTTTATTTTTGGGATGTACCCTCACTTTATGTTGGTTTAGTATTAGTTTTGTAGGATTTAATGGTTGTAGTAATTTATAAAATAACTTTCTGTACTTTTGAGAGGCTAGAGAAAACTGATATAATCTAAACCTATATATCACTTAGCATAAAAAATTTTTATAAACTACACATATGACTTACTTTTTGTTTTTTTTTTTTTTTGGAGTTTAAAACAAAAGATGGGATAAAAAGTACAAATGTGCTACTTCTAGCTTTGGGAGTTTTCCAAAAAAAAAATTAGAATTTTCCTTTCTAACCCTAAAGTTTCAATATTTGACAATATAAGTCTAAAGTTTCCATCTTATGCAATTTAACCCCTTTGATTAATTTGATTTCTCACTTCTAATTCAAAATTTACATCTTTTACCATTTAACCCCTTTGACTTTTTTTTACTTTTAACCCAAAACTTTTCATCTTTTGCAACTTTGGTCCCTTATACTTTTCATCTTTCGTAAGTTATCTGTTTAATGTTTCGTTCTAGATTTTCCGAGCTAACATGCCACAACATGCGTGTAGACAGTGGCGAAACTTGAGATATTATACGGGGGGTCGAAAACGTATATACCCAAAAATTTCTATATAACCGGGGGTCGAAACGTATATACCCAAAAATTTCTATACGAAAACTACATATATAACACTACCGAGCGAAAAAGTTCGGGGGGTCGGGCGCCCCTCCCGGCCCCTTCTAACCTTCGCCCCTGCGTGTGGAGTTCAAAGTTTTTTCATCTACGTTTTCTTGTTTGACAGGCCCGTTGCATCACGTCTATTTTCCCCCGTTTGATAGGCCTGTCGCAATGCGCGGGTCATAGATCGACTCAGTTATTTTTTTATGTTTTACACATAGGCTTGCGGTCATGTAAGAAACATTTGTCTTTCATCTAATATGATATATAATAACGATACCCGTCGCATTGCGACAAATGGTAATTCTAGTATAACATCACTTAGCATAAAAATAAATTATTATAAACTACACATATGACTTACTTTTTGTTTTTTGTGTGTGGAGTTTAAAACAAAAGATGTGATAAAAAGTACAAATATAATCTAAACATATATAACATCACTTAGACCGGTCGGTATGGGGCACGGCTTAGGCCTGGCCAGGCACTGCCGCATCCATCCTCCCCCACCCCCTTGCTCCAGCAAGTTGTTTGGTCCGGCACACCCGGCTCTTCCCTGCCGCAGGTGCCGTGCCTCTTCCTCTCTCACACATCTATACATACATACACACATATATATAAAGGGGTTCATTCCCCACCCCCTAGATCCATCCTCTTTAACCCCATCCTCCTACCTATCCTACGTGGCGCTGACGTGACGGTCCATCCCCATGAGGATGGGCCTCTCCATACCCTTAGTCTTAGCATAAAAAAATTTATTATAAACTACACATATGACTTACTTTTTGTTTTTGTTTTTTTTGTATGGAGTTTAAAACAAAAGATGTGATAAAAAGTACAAAATTGCACAGTTTTGATTCACGACATAGAGGTCAGGGCTAAGGTCTTAATAAATTATGAGCCATGTTTACGAAGACCCGTGATAGGACCCGGCGACGGTGGGGGTCTAGTGGTCTATTTACCGTTTGGAATTTGAAACCGGCTATGTAAACTGAACTGGCCATTCTAGCATTTATAATATAATTCTTCTTTAGATATATAAAGTTACTAGTTTAATATCCCGTATGTTACACGGGCGGTATAAAGAAAATATTTTTTATACATCTATTAATTTAATAAATTACACATAGATGTAGTTTCTACTATGCTCATAATTGGTTCCCGTGTTATGATTATTAACATACATTAATACTCTCACCCTTTAATACAAAGTGGCTTTTCATTAACAGATAAATACAAAAAAATCACACATTATTTATATAATATATTTTACTTTATTTAATATATAGTATAATTTCCATTTTATAATAATACAAAATGATGCATTAAATATGGAAAATGTTAAATTACAATATACAAGTTTTTTTGTTTTTTGTTTCTGTTGTATATGAGATTTGAAGTATTGAACCTAACACCTTCAAATCTAAGTGTACCTAAATGTTTTTACCTCTGCCCATTGATCACCAACGTCATTGGTAATTACAATATATAAGTAATAAACATATAAGCAATCTATAAATCTCTAAATATTTCTTTGTACCCTACATTTGTCGTCTTATTTGTAAGATTTTTCATCTTTGTATAATATTAGTAACTTAACTTTGTATCTTCTTTTTATTCTTTATAGTGTCAGTGCTCATGAGAAAAAAATTATTCTTTTACGTACAAACCAACATTTAATAGTGATTATGTATGACTTTTATTTATAATCAATGATTAAACATCAAATTGTTGTTTATTTAAGTTATGCAAACATTTTAAATAGAAATGATATGCAATTATCATTCAAGATTTTATTATAATAACAACAATACAAAAGGTAATAATTATTATTATTAATTTATTTAAACAAAAAAAGACACTTTAAACTATTACCATTCTTGAACATAATTAAAAACTTTAATTATTTTATAACTTGAATGCGTTAAATATGTATTATAATATTTAAAGCCAGTTATAATTTCAGTTACAATTACAGATTATATTTTAAAGGTCATTATATTTTATTGAGTGTTTTAAGACTGACGACTTCACAAATGAAAGAAATATGACAGTTATAACGAAATTGCATTTACAATTTAGTTACAGAAATAACTTTATATAAAGGAAAACACAATCTCGAGACTAAGTAAAAAAATATCATAAACATAAAAAAAGATTTGATTAATCTTAAAAAGGAATGTAACTCAAATTTCAATGATACATCAAAATAATAAAAAAAAAATTTAATTATTTAATATAAAAAATACGTATGCAATCGTTATTTGATTAAGATTTATTAAAGAAGGTTTAATAAAAAAATAAATTTATATAATCTTGAATAAACTATTAACATATATATATTGAATGGAAAGAATCTATACTCTCTAATAAAAGACTAAACAGTGGGACACCTGTCACTCTCACAATCATCCCCAACCCTGTTTTTCCCGCCCATTACTCACATAACCTAATTAATTCCACGGATCCTATTTTTAAACCCAGAAAGAAAACACACGGGTATTTCATAACGAACCCATTGTTAAGTTAACCCTAATTTTGTTCCAGCCTCTCTCATCTCTGTGTTCTTGATTTTGTTTGCAACAATTACCTCTTCAAACTCTTGCTTATCGGAGACTCTTCACAGATGGTGTACCAGTTTGATAATGATGGTGAAATTGTTTGATTTGGTTTATGTTTTTGTTTAGGCCCTAGAACAAACATATGGATGGAAGTTGTGTATTGGGCCATGTACTACAAGGGACGAGATTTGTTTAACTATTTCTATCATTTTGATGTTTTTACTTAAAGGTTTTTTAGTTGTTATGGTTGTAGTAAGATTTGATATTGTATAGTGAAGATTGGTTGCTTGATTAGTGTAAATGTATATATATATTTTTATTTAGAGACCTCTTTGGACAATTTATAAAATTAGAGCATGTTGACGCTTTGTTTATGGTTGTGTTGTTTAATAAGAACTTTACTAAAACCATTGCATTTTATAAAATTTATTGTTTATGGCAGTTTATGAGTCTATTTTGCAACAATCTATGTCGTAACAATTGGTGATGCAATTTTGAATAATGATCACTTTGATCGAATTGTTTCTGAAGCAAAGAAGGTTGTTACGGTATTTTATATCTCATTCTTTTATATATATATATAAAAGTTGATTGATTAGCTTATTTTTAGTTTGTTTTATAAGATACATTTCTTTGTTGTTTCATATATTACACATGCCAAATTAAAGCGCTAAAATATAAGATTTTGTGCCCTTATATGTTCTTTAGGAAAAACAACCTTTTTCAGCGCATTGAAATTTCACGAAAGTAGGCTCTTGAGAAGTTTTTTGACGAAGGTTAGTTTCTATCTAACACCTTCAGAGTTTTATTATCCTGAGGACTGCATCACATCTTATTGGATTCTATCTAACACATTTAGAGTTTTATTATACTAAGGCAACATGTATTCACTCACGGACAATACTATGTGGTACTCTCAAGAGTTAAAAGCATGGATGGCTTAAAAGTTATAATCTTCACAATTATGAAAAAATTACAAATAAAAAAACCAATGATGTTTATAAAAGAGATATTCTCAAATTTATAGTTTTTGTTTTGTATTATTTCTTATATTGTCAATGTTTTCTTATCATATGTAACTAGGATTGATACAATTTGCTTCAACTATGTTTTTCCATATTTATTTTGGGTTTTTTAACTGTTCCTTATCTATTTGAAAACATATTATTTTTCCAGTCCCGTAAAATTTACGGGTATTAGCACTAGTATTATTATATGTCAATAAATCAAAGGATACAACTGAACCTTTAAAATAGCATCGAAATTTTCATTGGAAATGTTAAAGTGATTAAATATTGAAAAAATTAATGGATCAACAAATACCTAGTTAAAAATCGATGTAAACTAACTAATCATATGCAGGCTTCTGCAAATAATTTTTGATGAAGAAAATAGTATTATAAAAGATAACAAAGGAAAGTGGATATACTTAAAAAGATGACAACTCCATAATATTTTCTGCAAGTAATTTCTTTAAAAGGAAATAGTCTCCACAAAAAAAAAGTCTGATTTCTTTAAAATCTGTGACAAAAATAAGTGAAACAAAAGGATTGTGTTTTCCCTCCTAAAACAAAATAACAATAAGTATAACAATGCCACGTGACAATTAATAGTTTAAGTAATTGACATGTGACCTAAAATGGTTTTGATTTATTATAATTTATAGATGTATTTATATTAATATGAACAATCATGTCATTAAAAAAAGATAATAATAAAATTATGATTTATAAAAAAAAGAAAATTGTCTAAACCGGCACACACTGTAAAACTATGAAAACCGGCCTGTCCATCCCACCCAACCTAAATGGTTCGGGTTGTACTTTCCCAAGACCATAGTTACCGATTCGACTTAAAATTTTCGTGAAAACCAGTCGAATCGAATCGAATCGAATCGAACTGTGAACACAACCCTACGAAATGATGTCCTAACTAAGCAACAAACTTGTTCCATAAACATCAAAAACATACCTCTTCTTATGTGGTTACGTCTTCAAAAAACATACTCTTCTTGTTCCATCTCATCTCATCATCTGGATTATTAAGCTGATCATAAACAGGTGATGCATATGTAGCCCAACCCTTAAAATTGGGCCGTAGTAATGGCTACTTTTTATTTATTTATTTATGTTATAAAGTTTTGTATGATTAAATGAGTTTTATTGAAGGTGAACAATAAGTTTACGGGTAAGATTATTGTACAAATGATTTTAAGATACTAAATGTAAGAAATGAAGTGATTTTTTTTTTCTCGGTCAAGCATCTATTTTAGTCCTATAATTTAATAAAAAAATATATATAACTACCCTGTAAAGTAACAACACCTTTTTTTTAACTAAACATCTTTGCTTAAGTAGATGGGGACAAAAAATTAAAAACTCTTTACTTCTCATGTTAAGACACATTTGTATTTGATCTTTACCCATATGTATACAATAAATTTTTTTTAATAAAAGTATTGAAAGTTTGAAAACATGTTTTACAAAGGAAGCCAACAAAAACAAGAAAAATTACCGCAATTGAGCGTGGAATCAGGGGTTGCAAAAAAATCTAAATTCTATAGGAAAACCTGAAATATTCAGGATGGTAATAGACAAGTATCTAGGTACGAGATAAGGTATGAGATTAGTTTTACTAATTATAGTGGGTTTAGACTGGTGTGGGATTAGGTGATACTCACCTACTTACCTGAACTCGATTATCTTGTAATTTAAAATGTGTATAAATGAATAGTGTAGTTAAGTATTTAATATTTTAAGTTGATTGTTAAGTTGTATTCAATATCTGTTTCGAGTAATGGGTATACAAACAAGTAACTTTAAACCATATAAGATCATAAACATGTATACCTTATATCCGGGGGTATACAGTGTAGCGCATAAGTATTGAGCAACGGTGATACCTTATAAGGTTGAAGTCATGTATGGGACATGTTTTTTTATAATTGGATATGAGGTTGGAAAATGGGAATTACCAATGCATGACTCAAATGTTTTCCATAGATGGAGTTGGGTGATTGTAGTAAATTTTGGCATGTTGCTACTACAACGATAATGTGAGTAGGTTCATATTGTTCGAGTTGCGTTGATCTTAGCTATTCAAGGACTCAATCATAATGGAGACACATAAAGAACCTAATTATAATAAGAAACTATGAGGTAAGAGGCTAGAGACCATCCTCTAGGAGTAAAGTTAGCAACCAAATGACCAATATATGCCAATTCTCATGTGTGTAGTGTGGGTGGTATGTCATTGGTACTAACTTAAGGTGATCCAACTACCATAAAGCGTTTGCCCTCTCTCGCTGTGGGCTAAATATAACGTCTAAGTGCGTGGGCCCAAAGTCAAATAAAAGAGGGCACATCTACAATCACAGGGTCAACGGTTCGGGTCACATCTGAATAAAGAAGAGGCCGACGATCTGAATCAGATCGAGCGGCGGGTCAACTCGCTTTTGGGTCTACTATGGTGGCAGTTTGAGTTGGAGGTGAGGGAGACAGTCCTAGTCCATAAACCGAGTCAGGATGATCAATGTGATAGATTTTAATTTATTTATATTTTTTATTTAACCAATTTCATGGCATATTCGTTTCAAATTCTAAGTCCCGTTTCTTCAAATTATAAGTCATTTTTCTTTAAACTACGAGTGTGCACAATTCGATTCGGTTTGATTCTTAGCCGAAACCAAAGTCATCATTTAATCAATATTTTCGATCAATCAGTTTTCGATTAATCTCGAATCGATTTCGATTAACGCCTACAAAACGAAAAGCGTTCGAAGTTCCGTATCCAAAGCAACCCCAAATTCACATACTTGCAGTTCAAACCCTACAAATCACACACACCAAGATCCATAACTATTCTGCATATTCAAATCTGCATCAGCACCCATCATTCAACCTTGTTATGGCATCCAAGAAGAAGGAATCTGAAGGCATCGCCTTACTCTCCATGTACGGCGACGAAGAAGATGACGATATGGAAGAAGAAGAAGATGACATAGATAATGATAACAACCGTAACGATGTCGTTTTGGAGGAGAACAAGGAGCAGGGTGAAGCTTTTGCGAATATGGAAGAAGATGATGAATTAGAGGCTGTTAATGTTAATGATAATGATAATGATAATACGACGTCGGTTTCTCCGGCTCAGCGAGTTGCTAGGAAGGGGGGTTTAACGATTGTTGATTATGGGAATGATGAAGCGGCACTGTCGCCTGAACCAGAGGTAATATGTTATGTTTTTTTTTATTATTTGTAAATGTTGGTATTTGATTATTGAGTTTTAATATCTGTATTCGTATGAATTTGGGTTTATTGGACTTATTAGGTTTAGGAACAAAATTAGGGAAAAATTACAAATTACAAAAAAGAAAATAGAAAAATTAAATCACTATTTTGCTCAACTCTTAACAATGAATGCCAGGATTAGGGTCAACTTGTGTATGTTGCGATTGCCGTCCGATAGCATAGCAGATAGATGACGAAATGAGGCAACGGGTGATTGATTACTAATTAGGTTGTTACTTGTTAGGGAAAGGGTTTGTTTTTGGGCCATTAAAATAATTTGACAATAAGAAATTCTTATATTCGAATATGACTTGTTTATTTGAATTTGGATCGAATATCGAGTAATTTGATTGTGATTCGAATAAAAACGCTATAGGGGGTGGGGGTCATAGTTATCGATAGCGGCCATAGCGACCGCTATCGCGAATAGCGTTGCGAATCGATGGGCCTTCACTATTTGGATCTCGCGGCTGAAAAGCGTGAAAATAGCGACCTCCGGCGATGAATTCCGGCGCCGGCGCTACTTTTTGGCTGGAAACCTGTGAGAAGAAGATGCGACCAGAGGAAAAAGATGCAGCGGCGTGTTTAACACTTCTAGGGTTAAATAACTTTTGATATTTTAACATTTATCCCCTCTGTCTTTCACCAGTTTATATTTAGCCCCTAAAACTTATAATATTTACATAAAAAGTGTAAAATTAGTTTGTGTATTTTAACATTTAACCCTCTGTTTTCACTGGTTTACATTTGGTCTTTAAACCTCTGAATTTATGCATAAAAAGTATAAAATTAACATTATATACATATATAAATTATAAATATCTATATTTTTTATTTTTAAAATTTTCTACTACCTTATCGCTATACACGAAATAGCGAGCGCTATTTCATCGCTATTGCTACGTAGCATATAGGTACCTCGTCGCTATTTGTCGCTATTCGCTATCGATTACTATGGTGGGGGTGGGATGTAGGCAAATCGTACTGCAAATTTGGAGGATTTAGATACTGCTTCTAGGGAGATCTTTAGCTACAGAACCCTATCTGGATATGAACGGTTTAAAAGAACCATAGATAATTAAATAGAAGAAGCAGTGAACATAAAGAACTAAAAAAATAATATTAGTAAGCTGTAAGCTACATGTAACAGAAAATGGTGGAAAAGTATAACGGTATAGATAAAACATTATAGAGAAGAAAGTATAGGTAAAGCTAAGCCCTAAGATAAAGCTAAGACAGATATGTACCCTCTTCCTGTAGAAGTTCTAAATCTTGTATCTCTCATGGTTATGAAACATAATTGAATCAGAAACTTAACTTTATTTTAAGTACAGAAGGTATATCACTAGTGGTTAACGATTATTTTTTCCTGTTATATGTAAAATTTTCAATGGAATAGCTAATAAAATGTTGATGTGTAAAAAGAATTAAAGAACAATAATGCAGATAGATAACTTCATAATTCATACCAATGCACAAAGTATGAACTTTATTTATTTCCTCTTGTCTTGTATAAGGTCATACTTGCTCTTTTGGACCCAACTCACTAGTAAGTATCTTTTATTTAGGCACAATCACTCAGTTGCTGCTTTAGAGTGTATCAATATACCATGTAAAGTGCTGTCTCAGTTTCCTGAATCAACTGGCTTTACTATCTTCTCATATAGATTATAGACATGTTATGGCTGTAAACGAACCGAACGTTCAGCGAACAGTTCGTGAACCGTTCAGCGGGAAGTTCGTTTACGTCCGTTCGTTTAATAAACAAACGAACATGAACAAGAAATTTCGTTCGATTAGTTAAATGAACGAACATGAATAGAGGTCGTTCGTTCAATTGTGTTCGTGAACGTTCGGTGACGTGTCCGTGAACGTTATGTTCGTTTATTTATATTGTTCATTATAGATTTTTGTACATTTATTTATTTTATCTAAAGTTTTCGTATTCTTTAGCTGTTATTTATTTTATTACCCTAACAAATATAATATGGAACCTCATTTCCATCATGTTTATCCATTGTTCCTCCTTTCTTCTCATTATTCACATCAATGAATACTATCAACATTTGTTAAACGATTTGGGTTTTACCAAAAATATAAAGTTCCAGCATTTCTCCCCCGCCACCGACCTCTAGCCTCCGCCGATTTAGTTAGTGTTTGTGTTCGTGAACCGTTCGTGAACACGTTCCTTTCCTTAATGAACGAACACGAACATGGCGTCTCGTTTGGTAAATGTTCATGAACCGTTCACGAACACATTGTTTCCTTAGCGAACGAACACAAACAAGGCCTTGTTCGTGTTCGTTTGGTTCGTTTATAGCCCTAGACATGTCATGCCTTCTCTTGTATTCCTATAGTTGTCTACTGGTGTCACGTCATGTAGGTTGACCAATCATGTAGGTTGTTAATCCTCACGGTCACTTTAGTTTTTTTCTGGTTTGCTTACATATTCTCTCCTTACATGATGTTCCTTGTTTGCCGTTATGCATTTTCTTTCAATGTTTTTTTTTTCCGGATCTGATCTATCATCTATGGCAACAAGTCTCTTGATTTATAACTAAACTAGACAGATTTATGAGACAGCAGCTAACGATCTGACACAACCTTCCTGGTCAATTCTTTTCATTCTTGCTAAAGTTTTCTTTCCATTCTGTATTTCTACGGCTTATCATGTATTTATGTCATGGTTGACCTCCAGTCTCTTTATTGGACGTGTATGCATGCACACAATTGTTGTTCTATCGGATTTCTTTCTTTTTTGCTAGGCGTTGTTTTGTCCAGCTGCTCACTACTTGTTCATCATTCTTATGTGTCGCTTCTGACTCAAAAAAGCGCACGGTATACGAAAAGCACACAAAAAGCAAGCAAGGTGCATCTCCTGTACATGGAAGTTTTTGTGCATCGGGATGTTTCACATATAGCTTTTTAGGCTGTATATATAGGCTATTTATGTATAAGATCTTATATGAAGCTTATTAATAGCTAAAATTTGGGTGCTTTTGCGCCTCAGCAGGGGACCCTATTTTCTCAGTGCGCTTCACACTTTCTAAAACCAAGATTCTGTTTAGGTTAGCTGTTGTGTATCTTCAACTAGCATGACCTCAGTGGTCAGCTTATAGACAGGCTAACCCTTAACAGTGTCGTTTTCTTTTTCTTGTCTGATATGTTTTGTTTTTTCTGGTTTATATTGCAGGAAGGGGAAATAGCAGCAGCAGGTCGAGTAATGTTTGGTGCAGAGCTTCAAACTGCAAATGGTATGTGCCTAATATAATGATAGGCTGATAAAGAAGTTAAATTTATATACAGAAATTTGGTAACTTAACATTTGGCATGCAGTGCAAGGTTGTGATTGCCATTGAGACACGTTTGCACATTCTTTGTTGCCAAAATATATACGCCTTTGATGATAACTTGGTAAGGCGTGATCATAATAATAACGTTTGGTGGTAAAATAAGAAAGATGATGACAGGAGTACATATGAGATATTATATACAGTTAAGGTCTTCACACGCTTGAAGCATTTTTATCATTTTCTGCATTTATCAGCATTTTTATAGGCAGCATTTTTATGCATTTGCGGATTAAGAAACAAGCTTCTTAGGTTGAACTGAAATTGGTCTGCTCGGGATTAAGAAACAAGCTTCCTAGGTTGTACTTATTTTTTTAGGTTCTGCCCTTAGACTGTGGGGTATGGTGGGCGGGACTTTGGGGCGTGGGTACCCCACGTGGCTTGGGTGGGCTCCGCTGGGGCGACCCACATGGACGGCGGTATGGTGGGGGCGGGACTTTGGGGCGTGGCCACCCCTATATATATATATATATATATTAACATAAACTTTATAAATACTAAAAAACTTGGAAATACAATGAAATAAAAAAAAACTAAAATTAATAAAAACTTTCTACTTCTTAGAGTATTTTTTCTTTATCTCCTCTTTCGTTTCCAACATTAGTTCCAGCTCTTCTCCTGATAAGTGATCGGTGGGCTGGGCTAGAAATTTCATATCCTCACGTCGTTGTTTTAGGGCGTCCCTAGCTTCCTTGCTTTTACGTATTTCTGCGCTTTGTTGTTGGTATACGTTAAATGTATCCAACTTGGATGCAATGTCCTCCAACTGGTCGCTGTAGACTCCTCTACGCGAGCCCGAACTCCCAACTGATGGCGACGGTGTGCCTGATATGGAACTTTTAGCGCGTCTTTTTGCAGCGTCTCTTCCCAATTCTAGCCGACTTGGTGATTCATCCAAATCTTCTAAATTGAGATCATACTCTTGATCTCGTGCATCTGATTGGGCTTGGGACGAGGGTGTTCTAGCCCTTTTGGATGACGTGGTAGTTTCGCTACCAATGGGGATGTTCACCCATTTTGGATGGTACTTGCAAATGTCCCAACAATGCAAGTACCGGAATTCGGACCCGACATTCAACTTGAATGAAACCAATGCCTTCGTAATGTAGTCGGCTTCAGTTTCACCACTTTTATGGTTTTGCCGTTCCTTATGCAAATAACCACTAAACTTGGTTGTTTGCCCGCTTATCTCGGTCCACTTCGATGACAAGCTATCATTTTCCCGATACAACTCCATTTCCATATCTTGGTGGAATTTTGAATTGATAGCGTCCCACAATCGGTTTCTATGTTGAGAGTTGCCTATTTTATAAAAATATTAACTTTGAATACATTAACGTTAGTACAAGATAAGGTGTAAAAATATTTAAAAAATACCTATAACCGGATGTTGCGATATTTGAACCCAAGCCTTCGCCAAGGCAATTTCCTCTTTAGCGGTCCATTTTTGTTGCTTTTTTTTGCGGTTTCTAAGGCTTTCTTGGTTCTTCTTATGACTTCTCTTCTTGGGTTTGGAACCAGAAGAACCCTCAATAGGAGGTTGGGTTTCGGGAACGGTTTCGGTTTGGGATAGGTTAATTAGGTTTTGTTGATTCGGGGTAGGTATGTTATCGTCGGTATGAGGAAAGTTAGTATACAAACAGTTTCCTATAAAAGAAGCGTAACCGGCCATGTCCGGTATAGGGGATTGTATTGTAAATGGAGGCCTTGGCCGAATGGATGGGGAGCTAGGTGTGGGTGTTTCGTTAAATGCCCACGGATTGTTCAGGTCGAAAACACGGTTGTAAGGATTCATTTTTTTGTTCTTGAGGTGGGTTGAAAAAGAAATTAATATATGGGAGATTGTAGGATGGATGAGGAATTGAGTATTAGAGTTTGATATTTATAATTAGATTTTTTTTTCTCCAACGGCTAGCCCAACGGCTATTTAAAACATGCCAATCAAAAACCGCCACGTCAACCGCCTAGCCCCGCCCAACGCCGGGTGCCATACTACCGCCCAACGGGCCACGCCAAAAGCCAAGCCCCTCCGGGGTGGTGACTTGGGCGTTGCCCGCCAACCCACGCCCAAACCCCCGCCCCATACCCCACAACCTTAGGTATTACATATATTTGTGCTTACCAAGTTGTACCTAAATCTTTTTTAGTTGTATATAAAGCCTTTTTTCTTTTATTATCTTATTTTCAGTGTTCAGATGATTAACAAATTGTAAATAGTATCTATAGTAAGTTTATAAATGTTGTATGTATACTGGGCGCCTCGCGTAAGTGAGGCACGCGTCTAGAACGAATGCACTTATACTTATGGATGTGCTTTTATAGTTGAAATAATACCAATGATCCTATGGGCGTGTGCTAACAATCTAATCATGTACTTTTCATCTTCATATGCAGGAACACCACAAGGAACTACACCACCAAACACACAATCAACTCCACCTCAATCATCTGACCATTCACAATCCGACGCATTGTTAAACTCTAACCGAAACGAAACAGAACGCGCAGAGCCCGAAGAATCCGTCAATGTTACTACCGAAGACGACCGCAATTCATTGGACAAGTTTCTCCTGCCGCCGCCAACGACGAAGTGCTCGGATGAACTGCAAGAAAAGATTACGAAGTTCATTTTGCTGAAGAAGAAAACTGGGAGAAGCTTTAATTCAGAAGTGCGCAATAGGAAAGAATATCGAAATCCGGATTTTTTGTTACATGCTGTCACGTATCAGGATATCGATCAGATTGGATCGTGCTTCAGTAAAGATGTTTTTGATCCACATGGTTACGATAAGGCTGATTATTATGATGAGATAGGTAATTTGCTGTACATGTTTTTGTCCCCCTACCCCTACCCCTACCTAGACGTGGGCAAAAAAACTGGTCTGGAAAAAAAAAACCCGGAAAAATCGGTTTGGAAAAAACCCGGAAAAACCGGTATCAACCCGGCCCGAACCATCGGTTTGTTTACCGGTTTCCCTATCACGCACCGAAAACCGGTTTAAAAACCAATTTAAAAAACGTTTTTTTACAGTTTTAAAAACTGCTTTTTTCCTCCAAAAAAACTGGGTTTTCTAAAGTTTCTACATTGAATTTTTTTGGTTAATTGTTTGTTTTAATTATATTATATATATATAGGATTCGGTTCAATTAAAAACAACTTTGAGTTGTGAGAACTACTCCCCGTGCGAGTTTTGCCACTATTTTTTACACAAAGGTAGATGAAAATGTTACAAAAACATCTGTAAAAAAAAAATTGCCGTGTCGGTACTTATTTTTCATTTACAGTGATGTAAATTTGTTTTACAAAATGATGACGTCACCCATAAGTTTTTTTTACGGTGATGTAAATTTTGCAGGCGACTTTTATTTCTTTCTTGAAATAGTTAAATTTTTTTAAAAAAAATTGGGGAATTTTCATTTACGGTTTGTATCATTTCGGATGTTAATGCATGCAAACCGGTTTAAAAACCGACCTGATTTTTAAAAACCGTTTTTTAATCAAGGAAAAAAACTGGTTCGGTTTGGTAAAAAGAGCAAGAGAAAAAGAAAAAGCAGTGGTCTGCCTGTGTGGTTTACGTGTGATTGTTTATTTATGTTTAACAGAGGCTGATATCAAGAGGGAAATAGAGAGAAAAGAGCAAGAGAAAACGAAAAACCAAAAGATCGACTTTTTGTCGGGGGGAACACAGACTGCAGTAGCTATTCCAACACCAAAAGTCATGCCGGTTCAAGGTAAGTGCACAACAGAGAATGTATTTTCACTTGGCAACGGATTGTTAATGATTAGGCCTGTAAACGACCGAACGAACACAAACACTTAAATGAACGGATTTTCTTGTCCGTGTTCATTTGTTAAGAAAATGAACGTGCTTGTGTTCGTTTATGTTCGTCGTTAATATTATAAATGAACGAACACAAATGAACATAAGCAGATAAACATAAACAGACACAAACAAACACCAATTAAAAGTATTAGTGAGTATCCGAATTAAACTTTATAAAATATTATTATTCCTACATTCAAATGACTGTTTCTAAAATTTTGGCTTAATGGTTATAATATGAATATCAAATTGATTTTTTAATTAATAGTGGTAATAAAAAAATTGCATTAGATTTAAACAAACGTAAACGAATGAACATACATAAACAAACGTAAATGAATGAACGGGGCGGGGTGTGCTTATGTTCGTTCGTTTAATTATATTGACAAAAAATCCGTTAAAGAACTTCCCGCCTAACTGTTCACCGAACGTTCGGTTTTTTACATGTCTATAAGTGACTGATGGATGGTGCTATATTTGCAGCTGTGCCACCGCTAGCTGGCGGTGGTTCAAATCGTGTTTCAGCAACGGGGACTCGAGAGGGTAGACCGAATAAGAAATCTAAATGGGATAAGGTTGACGAGGACCGAAGGCATCCCAGCGGACAGGACCCTATATCAGGTGTCGGGTCTGCATTCTTATCTGCTGGCACAGGGTACACAGCCTTCGCGTAAGTCTTCTGAACTAAATGTGTTTGATTTTTTGTCCAAATTGGAAAATCATTATATCTTTTTGTTCATCTTTATGTATGTAAAATAGAATATTGGCAAAGACAAAATAGATAACAATAATGTGGCATGCTTATTGCCAAAAATCCTATGAAGTTAATCTCAGTGATATATCACCGATATATCGGTTATCGTTCTCCATGTAAAATATCATTCAGAATATTGGCACCGATATTATTGGCGATATTTTCCTATATCTAACCGATATTTGACAGATATATCACCGATTTTCCCGATATCAGTACCTTTCTTCTTAGTTCTAGCATTCGTCTTTCTTCGTATTGCTGCTATTAGTGTTTTAAGGATTAAATGTTAGTTGTTAGCATTAAATGTTAATGTTTTAAGCCTTAATCAGTTCTTACTTGCTACAATTGTTTTAATAGGTTAATTTAATAATGGTAGGAGAGAGTATACTGAATTGTTAGTGTTAAATTGCTATGTATATAAATTCTGCATGATATTAAAATTACCCATATCCCACCGCAATAACCTATATCTCAAATATCAGTCCTTAACCAATATCTGATTTTTTTTTACCGAATTAACTGCTTAGCAAAAAACTAAATTAGGAAGTAAAATTGTACTTAATACTAACCCATGTGGCATGGATGAATTGCAGGCAACAGAGGCGAAGAGAGGAGGAAAGAAGGTCAAGTGACAGGAAGTAGCAAAACGATCGACCGTATTGCTTTAATGCTTTGCAAGTAAGAAACCGAAGCGGGTCGGGTTAGATTGGGTTTTCTTTCTTCTAGATAGGGAGGGGGTTGCCACATGTTTTGTACTTGTCGAATGATATCCGAGCCTAGCATGTAATTTTCTTATATGTGTAACTATGTTACGAGGCGCTTAACTGTTACATCTTGTTTATTTGATACATGTTTTATGACCAAATTAATATGTTACATACTTACATCCTTGTAGTTTATAATCAAAGATTCCATACTTAGTAGTGTTAATGTGTTATACATGTTTGGATTGTATCAGTTTTCTCTAGCCTCTCACAAGTTACCATAAACAATTAATATCATATATATATATCACCACTTGTTTTTTTTACTAATATATAAATGGTAAACGGCATGCTATTATGAAAGGTATCAAATTTGTTTGGGTCGAACTGAATTTTTATGATCAAGGGTAAATTACTTTTTAGTCCCTGTGTTTTAGGAGTTTTAACTACTTGAGTCCAAAAGCAAAAAGTTTAACGCTCTGAGTCCCTGTAAGCATTTTCCTTAACCATTTGAGTCCAATTTTCTAACTCCATCTACCAAGTCTGTTAGCTACAAGGGCACTTTAGTCATTTACACACAAAGTACAACTCTTATATGCACAAAAGGTATTATGAACAAGTCTTTAATGCATAAGATTTTAATACTATATAAAACTAATTACACACACATTTCACACACTCACACTCTGCGCTCTCTTGCTCTCTCTAGAAATCCAAGCACCACCATCGCACCAACCACACCACCACCGCACCAGCCCCACCACCAGAACCACCACCGTACCACCATCACCACCACCGCACCAACCACACCACCATCACACCAGCCCCACCACCAGAACTACCATCACCACCACCGCACCAACCACGCCACCATCACACCAACCCCACCACCAGAACCCCCATCGTACCACCATTACCACCACTGGGTGGCATCTCCCAGCGACTACGACCCAGTGTGAGATCTGGAACTAGAAACGAAGACGAAGATCAGAGAAGAATGTGGAACGAAGCAAGATCTAGACCCGGAAACGGTGTTGGAGGGATCTCCGGGTGGTGTCTCCCAGCGGCTACGACGGCGTCTGGTTGGTTTGGAGTTAGGGTTTCGACGGCATTTTTTAGGTCAAATTTTGTTTTTGTATTTTTATTGTGACCTAGATTTTAGGTCAGATTTTGTTTATTGTGATGGTGGAATTATGATCTTTATTTGGTCCGAATGAATTGCATTTTTTTATTATAATGCATATTTTAGGTTAGATTTTGTTTTTGTAATTTGGAAATTAATATAAATTATTGTCTTCATTGTGTTTGTGGTGGTGTTGGCGGCCGGAGTTTTTATAGTGGTGGTGGCAGCAACGTGGTGGACGGTGGTTATGGCTGCAGGTGTGGTGGTGTATGGTGGTTATGACAGCCTTTAGAGAGAGAGAGTAATAGAAGGTTAAGTGTGTGTGGGAGATAGATAAGATGGGATATTATTTATTTAAAGGGCATTTTAGTCTTTTCATTAAAAACTAACAAAATAATTTAACTGTGTTAAAAAATTGGACTCAAAAGGTTAAGGAAAATGCTTATAGAGACTCAGGGCGTTAAACTTTTTGCTTTTAGACTCAAGTAGTTAAAACCCCTTAAACACATGGACTCAAAAAGTATTTTACCCATAAATATAAATAAGCAACATGTTGGTGCATAAGGGTATTGTACCCTATGCTTAGGGGGCTTTTAAAAAAAAGTGAACATTACATTTCTAACCCAAAATTACTTGAAATTTTTACTTTTAGCCTAAAAGTTTTTATCTTCTCAACTTAATCCCACAACTTTTTACTTTCAAATATGGTCCCCTATACTTTTCATATTTGGCAAGTTTTTCGTTTTACGTTTTGTTCTAGATTTTGCGAGTTAACATAGTACAACGTGCGTGTGTGGTTCAACGTTTTTACGTTTCATTTTACGCTTCGTTCTAAATTTTGCTAGTTAACATGACACAATGTACGTGTGTGATTCAACATTTTTATGTAGTCTATTTTTTTTCCATTTGACAAGTTCACCGCAATATGCAGGTCCTAAATGGACTTAGTTATTATTTTCTATATTTTACGTTTCGGTCTAATTTATTCGCATTAACACACTACAACTTTAATGTTGGTGGTTGTTGGCGGTGATGTGACATTGGTGCTATTTGTCACGGTTTTACGCCCCCACCGCAACGCGGGGGCTTTAATACTAGTTAGAGACTAAATTACAAGTGTTGTCATTTATATCATCACACGGCAGTGTACTTTGACATAAAAGTTGACGAGTTCTATATTTAATGTTTCAAAGTTCTGCACGTTATGACTTTTAACTCTAACTCAATTAGATTGTTTGGTTAAGTATAATTATGTGCCTTGCACACGAGGGCATTCTTGTCATTTCACCTTCTCATGGGTTAATTTGTAAAGAACTAGTAAATTGCGCTACGCGTTGCCGCGGTGTTCCGTAAAAATTTTACGTCAAAACATAGACCAACTGAAAAACGTACAGAAAAATAAACACGAAAACGTATTACATTTGACCTGACTCATTTCCGAAAAAAATTATGTAGAAACGTAAATCAACTTGAAATAACATGTAAAACTCAATTACACGTGCATAAAAATAACATGTAAAACTCGATTACAAAGTTTTTAGAAAGTTAAGAGGTTCTAAGTATCAATGTTAAAATTTAAGGGATAAATTGCAAAAGTAGACAAAACACAAAGACAAAAAACTCAAATCATTATTCACATTGGTCAGTAATTGTATTTCATTAAATAAATAAATAAAAAAATAATTATTCAAGGACCATTTGTACAAAATTGATAAATAAAAAAAACTCTTTCTCTCTCTCTAGGATATCAAGCTTTTTGAAGTGGGTTTCAACGAATGCGATCAGTTGGAGTGTGCTACTAGTTTGAGTTCTGAAGGAGTTAGGGTTATGGGTAGATTTCATCATCTTCAAGGAGAGGAGAAAGTACTCAAGGTTTCTGATATGGATTTACAACATTATGTAACCAAAAGCCCTAATTACATGAAAGTGAAGATTTTACCGGTGAAAATAATCAGGAACCATGCAGAAATTGAACAAAAGATTCGTTGTGGTGATGATGAGCGACAATGAATCCAATCAAATTAGGGTTCTGGCGAGGTCAAACAAAGAAGACGATTATGGCAGTTCACCCGGGTTCTTTGGGGTAAGGAAGTTACGTTCACGACTGCTAGTGCAATCTAGGGTTTCAGTGAACTCTGACGAATTTAACCACAAAATTATCTGGGTTAGGCAGGACATACCGTGCAAGATTTTGAAACATTAAGTACAAAACTCGTCAAGTTTTTACGCCAAATGACACCGTTGGAAAATGGTATATAGATAAAGGACAAAACTTATAATTTACTCATCTTTATAGATATCGAAATACCAGGGGTCTAATGAGGAGGTGAGTTACGAACGAGGTATTGAGATCGGCTCGTTAAATAACTCAAATCAAGTTGAATTTAAACTTTATATCTTTTTAGTTAATATATGAAATATTATTTATTTTTATAATAGTTATTTTTAGTAGAATTATGATGAAAATAATTAAATAATATATGTTATATTGTATATAAAAATAATAATTATAAATATAGACGTCGGTTATCGTACAAGAGTACCTTATCATGCGTTGCACACGCGAGTGTATCAGCCACACATTGATACAATCTGCTCCCCCACTCGATGCGGTGGCAAGATCGTAAATAACAAAGAATATTAGAAATTAAAGAGCGAAAGACATCATTGTCATCTAGGGTTCATACATCCAGAAACTGATTACCAATTGCAAAATTTAAGCCCTAAATCTCGATTGTTAGCTTCGGATTCAAATCGCATCCCAAAAATAGAGATTTGATCATGGCAAAAACAAAAAGTGCAGGTAATCTTTCATCCTACTATGCGTATCGTCTTTGTTTCGTGCTAAAATCCTAATAATCCAAATTGAACACTCTGTTTAATTAAATACCATTTGATCGGGAAAGATGAAGCAAGAAGAACAACGACAAACTACAAGCAAAGAAGATAATTACGATCTGAAAATCTTGTTAAACATTGAATCCATGGATGTAACGTGAGTTTCTAGTTAGGGTTTTTTATAATGTGTGTCTATTTTAATATAATGTGCGTTTATATAAAAGCTATCAAGTTGTGTTTGTATAACGTGCATCTCTAATTTGTATAATCCAGACACCCCATGCTCCTCACCTTCATGCCCGTTATACTACGGATACCCAGGTCCTTAGTGTCCCTCTTTGACGCCCTGTAACGGTGTTTAACACCCTTTCACGATGAGGTGTATTTGGGCGTTAACCCACTATACTGATTCTTTATCAAACTCGGGACTATATATAAGTTGAAAAGAGGCCCGACTAGACTATCATAGTGGCTCGTGGTTGGGCCAACCACGTGGCTACCATTGCCCCCCCTCGCGTGAAACAGAAAACTGGGCTCCCCTTCATTGTTTAGATCACGAGAGAGAGATTGGTTGGTTGGTTTGAACGAGAAAGAAAGAGCGAGTGTGTATATAAAGTGGGCGTTCATTGGTATAGTACTTAATGATGGGTGTGAACCACTACACCGTAAAAATGGTTTGGATGTGAACAACACGTGACAAAAAATAACATTTCACTTGAGTTATCACTACTTATGATCTTGGTCTTAGACCATTCGGTATGGAGGGGCATGAAGAGAGGGCGTTAAGCGTCATGTGGTAGACATGTAAACAAGAGGACGTGGTAAAAAAAAACACAGGGTGGTGTTAGGCGTGAAAAGGGCCACACCTAGTGTTAAAAAACTGACCAATCACAAACCTTCTATCACAAACCACCAATCAACTTGCACCACATCACCAACCAAATTGTTCCCCACAGCGATGAAGAATCCCCGGCCTCACACACAACGCCATAAAAAACATTTAACACTAGGTGGTTTTTTTGGGCGTGACTAGTCTTTACACTAGATTTCTATACCCACATCATACCGTCTTAAATGGCATAGGGTAGAGGGATAGATTAGCACAAGACCTCTCGGCCGACTTAGTAATATGTTTAATTCCAAGACGTTATCCAACCAAAAGTCAAAGTTACCTGAACAATAAGCTAATTATAGAATGTATCCATGACAACACAATTTTGATATTACTATATGTGTATAACAACATATCAAATTATCACTTTGGATAGATTTATACGTTAGGCAGACAAGCTTTAACTTCTATATTATTCATATATCTAGTTTACGTTTTGTGTACGAGCAAAAACTGTCTTTTTATATTTATACACTTTTATATTTATACCCAAGAAACTATCACGTATTTTGCTATGTCTAACAAGTTCACCATATATATTCCAGCAAATCTACAACTATTAAAATAAACGAAAAAAATGAACGTCTGAAATTATATTATACATTTTACAACTAAAAAATAATTTTCATCTACATTACTTTTTAGTAAAAATCCACATCACGTGCTAGACCATTTGTTTAGCTTCCGCTATTCTCACGCTCCTTTAATTATATTTTCACCTCTCTACTTCTGTACGACCTATATAAAGTTATACGAGTCATATGAGAGAATATTGCAAAAAAAAATATGAGAGAATGTTTTTAATCTCCATTTATATGAGCCGTATAACATTATACGACCAATATAGAATGTTATACAACCCATATAATAGTATACGACCCAACCTCATATAACGTTATACAACTCGTATAGAATGTTAGAGCATTCACATTGAATCATCTATTCTATATATATATATAACATTATACGACCAATAAAGAATGTTATACAACCCATATAATAGTATACGACCCAACCTCATATAACGTTATACAACTCGTATAGAATGTTAGAGCATTCACATTGAATCATCTATACATATATATATATATATATAGGGGATGGGTAAAATGAGAACCACCTCCAGTTGCGAGAACCGTGAGAACCACTTTCTAACCATTGGATCTTAGATGATTGATGGATGAGATTAAAAGTAATTAAAAGTAATATTAAATCCTTTTTTCTTATTATGTTTTTTGTATTTTAATACCAAAAAGGTAGTTTGGTAAATTTGTTTTTTTTTTGTCTTATTGTATTTATTATTTTTTATTACTTTTTTGTTTTATTATATTTATTGTTTTTTATTAAAATCAGAATTTTTTTATTAAAAAACATTTTGAAACCGGTTTTTTTAACAAAAAACGATGTTTTTTAAGATTTTTTTTTACAAAAAAAAACATTTTTACGAGCCTTATTTTTACGTTCAGTTTTTTTACGCGCCGTTTATTACGCCCCTGTTTTTACGCCCCGTTTTTTACGACTCGTTTTTTCGCGCCGTTTTTTACGCCCGTTTTTTACGCGCGGGTTTAAACTTTTTTTACACGCCGGTATATTAAATTTTTTTTACGCGCGATTTTAAACTTTTTTTACGCCCGGTTTACACTTTTTTTTGCGCCGGTTATAAACTTTTTTTCGCACGACTTAAAATTTTTTTACACGGCGTTATAGAAACTTTTTTTACGCGCGGTTTTAAACTTTTTTTACGCGCCGGTTTAAAATCTTTTTACGCGCGAGTTAAACCTTTTTTACACGCGTATAAAAACTTTTTTCGCGCCGATTTAAATTTTTTTACGAGTGGTTTTAAACTTTTTTTACACGCGGTTTTACGCGTGCATTTTAAACTTTATTAAGCGCAGGTTATAAACTTTTTTTACGCGCTGGTTTTAAACTTTTTTACGCCGGTTTTTACGCGTGCATTTTAAAACTTTTTTACGCCGGTTTCTACGCGTGCATTTTAAACTTTTTTTACGCCGGTTTTTACGTCTCGTTTTTTACGCCGTTTTTTCACCCGTTTTTCGCCCGTTTTGAACTTTTTTTACAAAAAGTTTTTTATAATTTTTTTACAAAATAATAAAAAGAGGTGAGAGAAATTGAAGAGAGAGAAATTGAAAATACTTTAAAAGTGAATTTAATGAGGAGAGAGAGATGATTTGATGGTTTTGATTAAATGACTATAATACCCTTTTGGTTGTCATTATCTTATTGGTGGAGAGTGGTTCTCGCGGTTCTCGCGGTTCTCGCAACTCGGCTTGGTTCTCTCTTAAACCGATCCCTATATATATATATATGAAGTGTATCGTACAATTCCCCTTAACGTACGAGCGTACGCTAGGGTTGAATTCGCATGTTATGATACCCCTAATATGAAATCGCATGTTCGAATTTTTTTCAAAATCGCATGTACTAAAACAATGAAATCGCATGGGGATGGTTTGCTGATGATTTCGCATGGAAAAAAAATGAATTCGTATGTTATGTATTGTCAGCGTACCAGCGTACGTTAAGTGGAATTGTACGATAACCTCTCCTATATATATATATATATATATTTAATGGGATATTTGTTTTCATTTATTAAAAAACTTGTCAAGTTACATCAAAACAGAAGTTAGACGGCCAACAAGCTGCGCGCCATCCCCTTCTGAATATAGAAAAGAATATAAGAAACAACAAAAAACACAACCACATTGGAATCTTTATAATGGAGAAAATATAAAGACAGTAAGGGCGGACCTAGCTTATATGAAGGGGCAACCCCCGCTACGGCTTGGCGTTTCGACGGTAGTGTAAAATTAGTGTAAATTTTGGAAAATTTTGACGTTTTTTCAATTTCGTTACGGCTTTTTTATAAAACGTTACGGTTTGGCGGATTTTCTAGATCCGTCATTGAAAGAAAGTAAAGTATACCTCTATATTTGGAGGTTCATATTCAACTATCAATAGTATCATTGTGAGTGTGTAGGAAAGAGAAAAAGTAATAAAATAAGTGTTTCTAAGTAAGAAATAGATAGAGATAAAGAGTTGCACGTGAGATGTTTTTGAAAAATTAACAAAATCTAGAGAAATGTTTGTTTTTATATAGATAAAGATGAAGGTTCCAATGTGAATGATGTTATACAACCCAATATTTTCTCTATCTATACGAGTCACGTGGTATTATACAAGTCGTATAACATTATACAACCTGATATTGTCATATCAGAGTAACCTATATGAGCCTCACTCACTCACCCACTCACTCTATCTCTTCATTATCGCCACCAATCACCACCACCTGCCACCGGATCGCCACCACCGCACCACCGCCGGTCACTCCTTCTCATCCGTACCGGTACAACCGACACCTTTCACATTTTTTCCCGCTTTAATCGCTAAATCACTGACCTAGGGTTTTCAACTTTTAATTTTAGCACAATCATTAGATTCACTGTTAATATATTGTAGATAGTAACAGATTTTAAGTTATTATAACATATGTTAGGGTTAGTTAGTGTAATCTATTGATTTGCTGGATTATACGGTTGAATATATCAATTATGTTGAATAAAATTATGAAAAGAGGACAACGGAAGCCGAAACCGGATACTGATGGTTACGGTTATCCGGAATCTGGAAACCGCAATTCTGAATCGGTTTCGACGTCGAATGTTGTTGTTAATCAACCGTTAGGTGGTGGTTCTGCTTCGAGTGCTAATAGTTTGGTTTTCGGTGGAGCTGTGGAAGCTCTGCCGATGTTTAGAGATGTGCCTATGTCGGAACGACAGAATTTGTTTGTTAGGAAGTGTCAGGTGTGTTGTGTGCAGTTTGATTTTTCGGATACGTTGAAAATGATGAAGGAGAAGGAGGTTAAACGGTTGAGTTTAGTTGAGCTTGTGGATTATGTACAGTCAGGTTCGGGGAAGATTAGTGAGAGTAATCAAGAGGAAATGGTTCGAATGATTTCGGTTAATATATTTAGGTGTTTGCCGCCTAGCTGTTATGAACACAAAGGGTCGGAGAATGTTGAAGCGGATGAGGAAGAAGCGTATCTTGATCCGTCGTGGTCGCATTTACAGCTTGTTTATGAGCTTCTTTTGAGGTATGTCGTGTCGTCGGATACGGATGCAAAGGTCGCGAAACGTTTCATTAATCATTCATTCGTTTTGAAGTTGCTAGACATGTTTGATTCTGAGGACCAACGTGAACGCGAATATTTGAAAACTATTTTACACAGAATATACGGGAAGTTTATGGTACACCGCCCGTTTATTAGGAAAGCGATTAATAACATATTTTATAGGTTTATTTATGAAACACAACGACATAACGGTATTGGTGAGTTGTTGGAAATACTTGGAAGTATAATTAACGGTTTTGTGTTACCAATGAAAGAGGAACACAAGTTATTTCTTGTTAGGGCGCTTATACCGCTTCACAAGCCTAAATCGGTTGCTATGTATCATCAGCAGCTTTCTTACTGTATCACTCAGTTTGTAGAAAAGGATAATAAGTTGGCGGATACGGTTATAACGGGTTTGCTTAAATGTTGGCCAATAACTAATTGTCAAAAGGAAACTCTTTTTCTTGGGGAACTTGAAGAAGTATTGGAAGCAACACAAGCTACGGAATTCCAACGGTGTATGGTTCCTCTTTTCAGACAAATCGCTCGGTGTCTTAATAGCCCTCATTTTCAGGTTTGAAAAGATCCATTATCTTATGTTCTAAAATTTTGTAGTGTTAATTAAATGGGTGTTACGAGTTCGCTTTTATGGCATGAAGTATTTTGTTGGTTTGGTGCGAATAATGTTTTAAATGAAGTTAAAAGAAACAACAACGAATTACAAAATCGGTCTGCTTTAAGATCATGCACAATAGGACATAGGAGGATCCAAAGCGGCTCCACGTAAGCACCTGCCTACCCTGTTCGGGCTTTGTCCCTCCCACAGCCAAAACCGTCCCCAAAAACGCACGCTCTTTTTTCTTCTTCTCTTCACTTACAAAACCCGTTCTTGGGTGTTTTTTTGCACAAGAACGCCCATCATGTTCTCTCTCCTAAAAAACGGACCAAAGCCGACTATTGTGGATGCTCTAGTACTCTGTTCACAAAAACATTTATTTAATGTATGACTTTATCTGTAATCTTTTGTTGAAGAGTTCCATAGGATCTTGCTATTAACCGTCTTGTTTATTCATAATTTGTTCTATTCAATCCGAACCACCTTTAATTATTTTAATTGTAGAAAGCAATAGATAACCTTTCGTAATTTCATCTATAATTTGTTTTGGGATAACGGAACTGTTTGATGGTTTCGTATGATAATCTTTCGTAATTCCATTTAAAAATTTGTTTTGTTTGAATGCGGAAGTTATATGAAATCAGGCTGCTAACCTACTTTCACCTTTTTTAGTGAGAGGTTGAGTGATTGACCTTTTAACCTAGGGTTGGTTACACCAAAGTGTAACCCACTTTTACCTTTTTCCATTGAATGCGGGAAAAAATGTTTTCGTCTATTGTATGCAAACGTTATGTTTTTTTCCCCAATATATGCAAGTAACCTTATGGCATCAGTGTTGTGAATTGTGATGCCATGGTTGTACGCCATGTCATCATTTTACCTGCTGTAGAAGCTAACGTGTATACAATTGTGAAACATTAAAAGTGTTTTACAATGGTTAAAAAATAGTAGTATTTATGGTTTAATAGATGTGTTACATTTTGGTGTAATAAACTCTGATAACCATAGGGGTTTTAACTTTTTATTTACATACACATATATTGCTTTGAATCACATAATCATAGTTATTAATGGCGAATAGCGATAATGTACCTATATGCTACATAGTGAATAGTGATAAATAACGATATACTAGAATTTAAAAAAAAATTATATGTATATTATATCGAAATACCCTGGTATATACGCTATTTTAGATGTTTATTTAACAAAAACCTAAAATCCAGCTATTTTATAGCTATATTTAATTGCTATTTATATTTAAAAAAAATAGATTGAAATCCTGCTGTTTATGGCTACATACCGTGTAGCGACCTTCGACCTGTACGCTACGCTATTAGCTATAGCGACCGCTATTGACAACTATGCACATATTGCATTTGTAGCTATTGCTTTGAAAGTGATACACAGGACAATTATGTTAACCGGTTTCATTTCTCTCTCCCCCTACTTATGATCATCCTTTATGCACTATGTACATGCGTTATAACATATATATTTGGTCAAATTCTATTTTCAGACGGCAGAACGAGCTCTATTCTTGTGGAACAACGAGCATATCGTAAGCTTAATTGCTCAAAACTGCAATGTGATCTTACCATTAGTCTTTGAAGCACTCGAGAACAACATTCAATCTCATTGGAACCAGGCAGTGCACGGGTTGACAGTTAATGTCCGTAAAATGTTTCAAGAAATGGATGCAAAGTTGTTTGAGGAGTGCCAGAAGCAATATGCTGAGAAACGGGCCCGCGCCAGCGAGGCAGACAAGCAGCGTGAGCTGACATGGCAAAAATTAGCCGATGCTGCCAACAGAACATAGTGAAAGATTTTACACCGTTGTGCTTGTTTTTTTTTAATCTTCTGTGGTTAAACATCAAAGATTAATAGGTAAAAAAACGATAATTTTAGATAGCAGATTAATAGAAACTTTTTCGTTACAGTCTCTGATTTGTTCTTGCTTTCTGGCTGAATAATGAGTGTCAAATCTTTTGTGTTGGATTCATTCCTTAAAATTGTACATTTTCTTGATGATGAATTTAGGTTGAAATTGTGTTTTTTTAATACTAATTAAAAAAGGGGTGTTTGGATTAAGCAAATAGGTATTATTGTGTTTCTAAACCGCTAATCATCATATTATTCGAGTGTTCGGATTAAGTAATCTGATGATGAAATAATCCGAACGCTCGTATCAGGTTATATTATAGAAGGTTAACATCATTTACTCAACCAAACACTTAACTTTAAACTTGTCACGACTTGTGTTCTTTACTATATATAGTGGATAACTAAACAATTATATAATAGGAATTTTTTTACACACACAGGTTCTAGTTCAAAACTTCAAATGTTTATTATTTATCTACAGTTTAACCTCACATAAACTTACCAATATAATCGTGACATCATTTTCATTTACCATAACATTTTGTCATGCCCTTTCCTTAACTAGAATATTTTAAGGGTGTGTCTAAACGTACCCTTTCTCCTGAACAGGGACGGAACCACAACGTAACAGCCATAGCATGGGCTACGACTCAACCCCGTATTCGTTATGTTTTTTTATCGGTTTTATACAAAGGATACCCCCAAAAAAATACGAGCATACCCTTAACCAAAAAATAAGATACTTGATATTACTAAAATCCCATTTTCTTTAAGCCCAAACATTTTATAACCGAAAACTTATAGAATAAGTAAGCCCGAATGATAAAGTAAGCCCAAATTAACAATAATAAATTTGAAAAAGGCCCCAAATATAATTCATAAAGTTAGCCCAAGACCCAAAACAATATTATAATTGAATAAGTGATATTGCTCGTCTTATGGTGGAAACCGGAACGCATAGTTTTTGTTCTTTGTTTTATCGGGTAGTGAAGCTAACTTGGATTTTACTGGTTGCAACCGCAATCGTTGAAAGATGTTTTTCTAAATTGAATGGGCCGATAATATTTGAACAATGCTATGGTTTGTGAGGTCGAAAAAGAAACTTTTGATAAAGTAAAAAACAACAATGTGACGGAACAATTTTAAGCTATGAAAAAAAGAAGAGGATAAATCTATTAGATATATTTTTACTTTATTTATTGTCGTTTCTTTTTATTATTGATGATTGCACGCTAAACTTTTTTACCAGGATACCCACAAATTAATGGGCTAGTTCCGCCACTGCTCCGAACATATTCACATATCCCCTCACGCAACAAAGAAAATATTTTTTTAATGGTGGGTCTCACCCTCAAATTTGTGAGAGGGGGTTGTTTAGTTTAGCAACAAACATTTTACATGTCCTAATAATATAGAGTGGAAAAACAAAATTTTTAATCGAAAATATTGTGGAGGGGAGAGGATCTTAGTTCTAATAAATAGATTAAGGAATAGGATTACTAATAAACAGATAAAGGAATAGCATTACTTAAAACTAAATACTCCAAATAAAATAAATAAAAAGTCTTTTGAATTAATGGTATTCTTGAAAATCAGGGACGTATAATAAAAATATTTAAGGTTAAAACTGGTGAAAACTCCTTTTTACTTAAATTAAAAGTAAAGTCAATGCGTATGATACAAATCATTGTATTTTTTTTTTACATTTTTGATATTTAACTTTCTGTTGGTTACAGTTTGTCACAAAAGCATTTATTTATTATAATTTTATCACAAAACATTTATTTACATAATTCAGTGACTGGATTTCTTTTACTACACTTCTTATAACAAATTTTCTTTCTTATATAAATAAAGGGTGGACTTTAATGTTATTAATGAATTAAATGTTTCTTTTGAAAAAGCATACAAACAAATTATTAATTAATTCGTCCATTAGTTCTTTAAACTTGTTAAAACAACAAACTCATATTGAAAGTACCTTTGAAAAGCGAAACACTTTGTCGACCTTATTTAATTATCTATATCTACAATTCACATGGCGGAGAATAATTTTAAGCAACCGCTCGTCGAATTTGGCAGTTAACAAATCAATTGATGCCATATGACATCCACTGGTATTTTTGGTGTTTTTCTCGATTGCACTAATATTTAAATATACATGAACATATTTTAACCAAAGGTGTGAGCTGGTGTATTGAAAACTTTGCTTTGTTGTACTACGAATGGACCTGGGTTCGAGTCTAGGGCTAGGCTTCTTCTTTAGTATATGTGTACACAATTGGTACAACTTAGTTATAGGTTTGACTTGTTTGAGTATAATGTAAACAAGCTACTATAAAATGGCCTTTGGATTTGAGTTATAATCAAACCTTTATTTTGGATTTTTACCGTACTATCAGAACCAAATTAATATTTATTTTATATTTTTCTATGAACGTAAAAAATATGCCAACATCGTTTTGCTATATCATGATTTTATTTTTTTGGTTTTCTCTTTCGGTTGTTATACTAGCTGCTAGTACCGTATTGGTGTTATCACGAACCAAACACATGGTCCACTAGATTGGTGACATATGATGTTTTTCCACAGGGAAGCATGGCGGCGAAAACTAGTTTATATAAAAAAAGTAAATTATCGTACAAATAATAATATTTTTTTGTGTGTAGATTGTTCATTGGGCTTATGATGGCCTTACGTAGTTACGGTATCATTGTGAGATTTGACTTTCTAAATGGGCTGCTGATGTCTTTATGAAACATTTGACTTGCCCACTGGGCTAATGATGGCCTTTATTTCCTCTCATTTTCAAAAGCATATACAGACATTTGTAGCCTATACAGACATTTGTATTTATTTATTTATCTTTCTTTTGATTTAAAATTTCATCTATTTCACTAAAGAAGTTGCCAAGTTACATCAAAAGACAGATAACAAGTCATTTTCCCTTTCTTTGATTTTGCCTTTGTTGCTGCTTATCCAGTTACAAACTCGTTTTCCCTTAGAACAACCAAAGGAGAAACCCTCGTGAGGTCCACACAACCATGTTTCCCCCCAACCAAGCCAAAGACGAGGAGATCCGTTGGTTGCAGAGTAGATCCCACTTCTATACGGCCCGTAAGGAAATTCACAGGGGCCTCTTTCTTAGCAGAAACCCCAGCTATTCTCAGGATGTCCCACAAAACATCCCGCACCCAGTCATGCCAATATTTGAACCCAGGGAGCTCTTTACAATAAACAGCGTACTCCCTGTATTTATCCATACAAGCTTTACGACATATCAGGCAGGTTTCATTTTCTCGGTACATAGGTATCATCAACCGGTATTTGAGAATGACTGTGTATTTTACTGCACACATACATTATCCCAACCCCTCAATCGGGAAAACAGTAAAAAAATTCTGAGCATGGGGACCCTTCAGGCACTAAAACACCGCATTCTAGCCGGATGACAAATTAAAAACTTCTTCCATTTTGAGCGATTTTGCTAAATAGAGCATTCGCTAAAGTTTTTTGTGGCTTCGACGGGGAGGTGTCATAATTAGAGAAACCGCCAATATCAAGGTCTGGGAGAGAGGCATTTAAGCGTTTAAGCGCCTGTTGATAGTCCGGGTCAAGCCCGACGACCCCACTGTTTCGAAGGATATGATCCTTTAGTTCCCAAGACTGAGCTCTAGACGCCACAAAGGCATAAGCCCCAACATCTCGAGCTGAAAGGAGGGCCAAACCACCTAGACACATTGGCAGAGATGCCAGACGCCACTAAAAGTCACCAAAGAAGGGCCCGCCACCCACGACTATGTCTTCTATAATCTCCCGGAAGCGATAATCAAACTGAGATACTACATCCACCGTCAAATGGGGTTAACAAATCCGCAGCCTAAAAAGTAACTTAGCAACCCCCATGCACGACCGTAGCAGAAGGAGTTCAATTGGGGATCCCTAAGGCAGGGCAAGGGTTTCATGAGTTCAAACCCCCCCCCCCCCCCCCCCGCCCGAGGCCCTGCCAACCCCCCAATAAAGCTAAGATCACGGCTAACAGCTCCACCAAGGAGCTTAATCCCCCTCTCTTTTCTACCAATCCCTCTCTGAAAAAGCCTGTACTGAACTTTCCGCCCATCGCACGTCGGCCAAAAAACCTATCTTTTCTTAATGTTGAGATAAAACCCCAGAGATCCCTTCCTCGTTGATGACGTCTATGGCCTTAGCAACCTTAGACGCGTTGCCGATATCGCCCCATCACCCAAGTATCAAGTATGAAACAGGAGGTTACAACGGTCCTGAACTCGGAGAATAAAGGGGTGTAAGGCAAGGGCAAAAAGAAGAGGCCCAAAGTGATCTCCGTGTTGCACCGGTAATAGCCCTAATACACTCGTCACCAACATACAACCTAACAGGCTGGGCGTAAAGGAATTGGGCCCACCGATAGATTGACGAGCAACGCTGATGAACCTCTTGGAGAAAGGTTGTGCGGTCGACCGTGTTGAAAGCATTAAATAAGTGCACAATGAGCAAGGCTAAGAATCCATTTGCATGAAAGGAGTTGAGAAACCTGTTTGCACTGTGAAGCACCGCCTCTGCCCCATTTGCGTCCCCACCTCAAATTGAAAGTCCCCCAAATACCCTCCACAGCAATATGTTGAATTCCTTTATCGGGCTTCAATAATGGGGTAAGGGGAGCCGAGGCAACAAACTCAGCAAGCACCTTAGGGCAGGATCCCCCAAGCCATAAGTTGACAACTTCAGTAATGCTCGTAAACAAACACGAGTAAGTCACCGAGCCCTCGCCACCAATGGCATCTAACAGGTGTTGGGCCCGCATCCCGTTCCTACCACAAGACGTCCCTTTAGAAAAGGATAAGATACATTTGAGCACACATTCCTCATCAACAAAAATAGTGGGTTGGGCCAAAGGGTTGGAAGGCAAGGACGGGGCGGCACCACTAGGTGTTTATCAATAAGAGCTTTCAAGGTCGAATTACCTAGAGGGGCAACTCCACTAGAGCATAGGACCTTAACCGCAGCCGTGAAATGTCCATCCCTTACTTTCGAAGACATTGCTTAATATTAGGGTCCTTTCTTTGTCTTCCTACCTCCTGCATTCTCCCCTAGGAGCCCCCACCTCCCCCACTATATCCAATAGGGAAGAGACCAAATCATCAAACTCAGACCCATCTTTACAAACTGTAAGCACGTGCAAGATGTTATTACATTGCAGTCCCGGATCTCCACTCTTGTCTGGAGGATGGTCTAACCACCCGCAAGGTGCAACACGGTAACAAAAGTAATTGGACTCAATTGTCGACCGATCCTAGCGACGCCACCACTTTAGCAAAGCACTTGTTAAAACCTGAGCAAACACCACTTTACGACCGCTCTTGTATTTATTTAATTTTAATATATTAAAAAAGTAAATAACACTATAAAATCAATATTAAAATTTTGAATAACTTGAAAGATTTATCCTTTGAGAACAAGAGAAAGCCACAAAGCAGCTGTTTTCGGATGTTTACGTGACTTCATTCTTGTGTATATACTTTTGGTCACGCAAGACTTAAATCTAACTAATTTGTGGTGTGGCAATTATGTTTGAATGGGAACTATGCGAACTAAGCGAGCCTTTTCGCACATGACTTCATTTTTAGATGGCGTCGATGAAATAAAGTCGGATACGTTGGTAAAGGTAATTACGTGGCAATTACTCGCATATCTCCTGGCTATAGGCAGGGCCTGCTCAAGGGGAGAGAAAGAAAGCAAGCGCTTTTGGGCGCCACTTACTTAAGGCCCCAAATTCTTAATTATGTATACATAGAGATGGTATATGAATCATATGATAAAAAACATTTTTTTCTTTTATTTTTTTTATGAAAAGGGCCTCAATTTTGTTATCCGCTTAAGACCTAAATATATTGAGCCGTCCATGACTATAGGTGTAATTGCTTAAGACCTAAATATATTGAGCCGGCCATGACTATAGGTGTAATTAATCTCTGTAATAACAAATGAAAATTTGACAATTTACATTACTTTCTCTAAGAATAAACCAAAAAAATTTTTTTTAGTCAATCTGATATGTTGTTAACAAAAACACATGATGCTAATTAACTTAATCATGGTTTAATATGATTACATGACCACACTTGTAATTGAATTACAAAACTACTCAAAGGAAATGACAATCTTCATAAACTCAAACAACATGATTAAAACCTAAAAAAAAAACCGAAATACTTATAAAAGTACTCAATAATCCTATAGAAAAAAAGTATATCTAGCTTAAGTGGTCGGACCGGCTAGTCTAATCCGATTTTAAAAGCAATGGATAAAATCATCATATTGCGCTAATGAGCTGTAGTCAATTGACATTGGAGGGGAAGTGAAGATTCGAGTTTGAGGCCATAGATCTCAAGTTCAAATCTGACCCCAACCGGGTTTTTAACCAACGGGCTTTCGGGTGGCGGTTATTTTTTCGGGAGCCGGTGATGGTGGGCTTGAGCTACCCAACGCTGTTTGCGGTCGCAGATGTATCATGTATGGGATCGCCTTTTGCCATTGAGTTACCTAGGTGCCATGCTTTTCTTTCGTTATTAGTTACAAAAATCATATTGTATTAAGTTGACTAAAACATAAATGAATAAAGTTTGGACAGACAAAAACTGGTTTACATTAATTGATATATGAAAGTATAAAAGATAAATCAATAAATTCCTGATTGAAAAAATATTGTTTTACATAAATTGATAAAATGCACATTGACGCAGCCAGGCTCACGGAATTGACCTAATATTTTGAGATTTTGAACTTTGAAGTGAATTGATAGACCACATTTGATAAACCTTATTATAGTATGCGTTGAACTCTGGAAGGTGACTTTCTGATTGGGGCCGCCAATGATGTTTCCATTTGTGGTTTTGTTTTTGAAGAAACACTGGTTCTAATCTGCGTGGCGTTAGAACCAAAGAGCTAGTCTCAACAAGAGGGTTAATCCTTAATCTCTTCTGATCAATGACTGATGATGTCCTAAGAGCAATCTTCAAAACAAGAACACCATGAAGCTCGTTACGAAGAGGAGAGGTGGAGAGCTCCCCTTGTAACCATCCTCTGGCATGAGAATAAGTATCGCTTTAAGAACTAAAACGAGTGTGTTAATTGTGAGAGAGTGAGAGAACATGTCCTTAAACCTTTGGAGGAGTCTGGTATTTATAGCTGGAGGGGGAAGGGAAGGATTGTGGGCTGATGGGCCTTAGCACAGTTGTCGTTGTCGAAGAATATCCACTTGATCCCCCTTGACAAGACAAGTAGTGTCTGCAGAGGTGGATGTGACATGGCGCAACGTGATTGGCTCCACGTCCTCGCCCAAGTGTACCTTCTGTCGGGCCTGCCATTATCCGTTAGTGGAAATCGTGTAACAGGTTCTAATGACGATTGATAGGTGCCACGTATTCTTCCTTTCGTACTTGTTGTCCCCTAAACGATTCCTTCATCGTGGGAGGTGTAATTGTAGAGTCTGCTGCAACTTGATTGGTTGCATGCTGCTGTCAATTGTACTGCCTGTCGTTTACGTGAGATGTCTTCGTGCACATGAGCGGGTGTTCCCATGCAGGAATAACTTTAATCATCACTTGAATGTTTAAGTATTAACTATGGGTACGGTTGCTTACGCGCATGGCCATGCGTGCTATCTGAGACCATACCCCTTCAGTTCTTATACCCTAGGAGCAATTGGATAGTATTAAATAGAGATCATAAAACAAATTACTTATACCCTTGAAGTGAAATAGAAGGTTTTTTGAGACCACTAGATCAATCGTCTCTCTCTCGTGGTTGGTTTGTGATGTCTAGATCAACTACTCATACACAATGACGGGCCCTAGCCATAGAATTTTATTCATCGAGGTCACTAAGTTTCGTGGTTCGGATTTATATCAACTTGACTAACATAGTTTTCAAGTTCGTGTAATAGAAAATATCATGACATTCTAATTCATATTCTCATGACTAACAAATTGCTATATATATAAATACACTAATCAAGAGAACAATATTTCCGTCGCCGCAAAATAGCTAATAGTTAATAGCATAATAGTCTATGGACCGCCGTCAATCCCGGAGAGTGTCCAACGTCGGATTACAAAACTTTTAGTAACAAACCTTCCAGAGGGATGTAGCGGTACAGATTTGGCGAGTCAGGTTCGTTCTTTCGGTCAGATTTTCGATCTGTACATTGCGAGAAAAAGAGATAAAGGTTTGGTTTTATCTCCATGATTGATGTTAAATGATGTTCATGTGGAGGCCAGGAAAGGAACGTTTGATTCCGGGGAAAGATATGCTCATGGGGAAGACTGTTACTGTTGACAGTAAGATCAATGCGTTCCGTTCGTTGCATGGGAGAGCGATAGTTGCAAGGATGGTAGACCTTCAAGCGTTGAAAAACATAATAATTATTTTGAGTGAAATTTGCCCTGGGCTAGGGAGAGTCCAATATCTTGGAGGATTAGACATCCTTTAATGATCCGGAAACGGCTGTAGCAGTTCGGAATGCAACCAAGTCGGTAGTGGATAAATTCTCAATGGTCAGCATTTGGGTTTCGAGAGATTGGCGTGGTTGAAAGTGCAAGGAATTCCCTTGCATTTGTTAACTAATGAAGTTATCGATGCTGTAGGTGGTAAGGTGGTGCACAAAGCGAAACGATCAGATTCGGACCTCGATCTCTCATGGTGTTCTGGTGGGTAATGGGAAGAGAGTTTCGGAGGAGGTAGTATTGAATTGGAAGGATCGTAAGTTCCGAGTTTGGGTGATGGAGGAGTTGGGAGAGTGGATTCCGGACTTCGTTGAAGAAAAACCTCGCCAGGAGTCTGACAAAGAAGATGATGAATCGCTCAGCCATCGGAAGTTGAACCGGAAAGTATGAAGATCATCAAAAGGTCCAAGAATGAAGACTTATTTGGGCTTGAATAATAGTGAATGTGAATATGAAGGTGAGGTCCAGGGGGATTTATCTGCTGCTGTGAAATCGAGCACTTTTTACTTGAATAGTCAACCAGGAGCCAATGAATATATCGAAGTTGGAGATACAGCTGTAATTCCCGAGGACCCTCTCGAGAATGTTAATCGGATACAAGCTGAAGAATTAAATGCTACCATAGTCTTGAAAGGGATGAAATATACGTATATGTCTAATAGAAGAGGTGATTGTAAGCTGAGTAGAATCGACAGAGTGTTCGTTTGTGACAATGTGTTTAATAAATGGCCTAATGCGTGTGTTAGAGCTCTTAATAGAGAGCTCTCTCACCATTCTCCTTTGATTTTTTCGGTGAATGATACAAATTTTGGCCCGAAGCCTTTTCGGTGGTTCGACTCGTGGTTGGATTGTACGGGATGCAAAGACATTATCACGTCGGTTTTAGAGGGGTGGAATAATACGGGGCCGCCGGATACAAATTTGCATAATAAGTTGAAGAAGCTTCGGTTTTGTTTAAAAGTTTGGTTTAAAAAGCATTGTATTAAAGAAGCTGAAGATGAATCTCGGATGCGGAAAGAAAAGGAGGAGATCGAGTTACAAATGGAACAAAAAGACTTTGATGAGACAGATCTTTGGGTGTGGTCTGAATGCAAGAAGAGTCTTGAAGAAATCGAGCTTCATAAAGCGCGTGATATTAAACAGAAATCTCGGGTGGCGATGAAAACTCGAGTTTCTTCCATAGAGTTGTTAACGGGAGAAAGGCGAGAAATTCTATTCCGGGCCTTGTGGTTAATGGGAAATGGGTTTGTAAAGCCAACTTTGGTCAAGAGAGAAATAATGCGATTTTTTAGAGACCATTTTAAAGAGGATGTTCCGTTCCGGCCGGAGTTAGTATGTTTGGGCTTGAAGAAGATTAATGATCAGGATGGGTTGTCTTTGGTTGCTATGTTTTCTAAACAAGAAATCAAAGAGGCGGTTTTTGATTGTGGCTCAAACAAGGCGCCAGGGCCCGATGGGTTTAATTTTCGTTTTGTTAAGCGATTCTGGAACTTGCTGGAGGAGGATTTTTATCGTATCTTGGTGGAGTTTCATGGGTCAGATATTATTAATCCTGGATGCGGGTCGTCTTTTATTACTTTGATTCCTAAGATTAAAACGCCTTTGGGTCTCAAAAATTATAGACCTATTACCCTTATTGGGATGATTAGTAAAGTTATTTCCAAAATACTTGCGAATCGTCTCAAAAAGAGTATGGGTCATGTTATATCCGAGTCTCAATTGGCTTTCTTGTCTGATCGTTCTATTCTTGATGGTCCTCTTGTGGTTAATGAGGTGATAGATTGGTTGATAAAAAGAAATAGGAAGGCTTTTCTTTTAAAAATAGACTTCGAGAAGGCCTACGACAATGTCAACTGGAACTTCTTGATATCTATTATGTCTCAAATGGGTTTTCCTCCGATTTGGTGTGGTTGGATTAAGGGGATTCTCGAGTTATCTAGAGCCGCGGTCCTTGTTAATGGTTCGCCAACCTTCGAATTTAAATGTGAAAAGGGTCTTCGTCAAGGCGACCCTATTTCGCCTTTCTTATTCTTAATTGTGATGGAATCTCTTTCATGGTTATTGAATAAAGCTAAAGAGATCGGCGAATTCAAGGGTATTAATTTCTCGGATAATGAAGTGGATATTACTCATCTTTTCTATGCGGACGACGCCCTTATTTTGGGAGAGTGGTCTCGCGAGAATATTCAGAGTACGGCCAGGATTCTTCGAATTTTCTATCTATGTTCCGGTCTTCGAATTAATCTCCATAAGTCGAATTTATTTGGGGTTGGTACCGAAGACATGGAGGTTGATAACATGATGGAAATCTTGGGTTGTAAAAGAGGAGGGATTCCTTTCGTTTACTTAGGAATTCAAGTAGGGGCTAAGATGACTCGTATTAGCAATTGGACCTCGGTTATTGAAGTTATAAAGGCTCGTCTTGCGTCTTGGAAAGCGAAAACATTATCTATTGGGGGCCGGTTAATTCTTATTAATCGGTTCTTGAAAGTTTACCAATTTATTATCTTTCGCTTTATAAAGTCCTAAGGCGGTGATTGATATTATTGAGGCTATTATGAGGCGTTTTTTGTGGGCGGGTTCTTGTGAAGAAAGAAAGATTCCTTGGGTTGCGTGGGATATAATAACTACTCCGAGAAAGAAAGGTGGTTTAGGCGTTGCAAAACTACAAGAGGTCAATGAAGCGTCTCTTCTAAAATGGACGTGGCGATTCAAAAAAGAAGGTAATAGTTTATGGAAGAAAATTATTATGGGGTGTCATGGTTCGAGTAGGCCTTGGGCTATGTTACCTTGTAGCGCTTCGGCTAGCGGTTGTTGGAAATAAATCGTGAAAGTGGGGGAGAAAAAACTCCCAAATGGCAAGTCTCTTAATAGCTATTTTGTTGGTATGCTTGGTGATGGTTCTACTATTAACTTTTGGGGAGACACTTGGTTACGTGAAGAACCTCTTCGAATTACTTATCCGACCCTGTTTAGGCCGGAAAAAAATAAATGGGTCAAGGTTTCAGATCGGCTTTGATGTGTAAATGATGTTAAGAGCCTTGAGTGGGATTGGAGATCGGTTCCTTCGTCGTATCAGGAAGTAACTGAACTGTTTCAACTCCTAGGTGACATCCATGATTTCAATTGGAGAGGAGGAGTAGATGAATGGAAGTGGAAGACTGAAGCGGATGGTATTTTCACTGTGAGCGCTGCAAAAAAATTGATCGCCTCTACTTCGCAGGCAGTTAATAATTCGAAGGTGAAATGGAAAGGATGGGTCCCTTTAAAATGCAAGATCATGGTCTGGAGGGCTGCTCACAACCGGCTTCCAACTACTTCGGGGCTGCTTAAACGTGGAGTTAATTTGCAAAAACCCCTCTTGTGTTCTTTGTCAATCGGACCCGGAAACGGTGATTCATTTTTTCACTGGGTGTTTGTTTTCGAATGAGGTTTGGAGTAGAGTTGGTGCGTGGTGCCGATTGAGTCCTATATTTGCTTTCGATGTGACGGACCTTTTGCAAGTGGCGGAAACTCATACAGTTTCGAAGGAGACGAAATACATTTTAAGAGGTATTGTTTTTACTACAATGTGGGCATTGTGGAATGAACGTAATGCTCGCATTTTTAAAGACAAATCTCGAAGACCGATTGAAGTTATGGAGAACATAAAATCATCGTCGTATTTTTGGATTCGGAATAGATCTAGGTGGAAAGATATAGATTGGAATAATTGGTGTAAATATCCTTTGGATTTGATGTAATGTCGTTTTCTTGCCTGGGGTTCTTGTTTTGAGGCCCGCTTGTGGTGTTTTTTGAATGAAGTTTTCCTTTAAAAAAAATCAAGAGAACATGATGCATCATAATTCATGCATCCAATTATTTAGACAACTAGCAAGTTGAGCTTCCAACATTATTTTGTTAAGGATGCTTGATTAACAATTAACACAAATATAATTAATAAAGGGTACAAACTATTGAGTAGCTCTCTCACATACCAATTTTGTAATTTTGTAACTGACATGTATTAAATCAAGTAATAATTGTAACATAAGTTTGGTATTGTGTTCGAACCCCATAACTAGTAGAGTTTACAATAGCATTCAAGAAATAACAGAATCACAAACACATGAGCAAAAGAGGAAAACAAACTGCAAATACAATAGAACTTGGTAGGTGTTTATAACAATCATTTTTCTACTAAAATGAAAATGTATTATTACACACAAGAACTAGAGATTACCAACGTTAATATTACATTGTTAGGTTAGCATTGGTCCAAATTAAAGGTAAAGGATCATATACAAGACAAATGATTTGTATGAAGTTAGTGATCAACGGAGGAGGACAAGTGTCTTTGCCTTGAAGGACAATTTTGTCATTTCTCACTTATACAATTTTTTCCATTGATTTTCAAACGGCTATAACTCTTTCATACGTTAATATTTTTAAAAAGATTACACCGTATTAACGAGCATTTCGTTCTCTTTAATTCGAGCACCCCATTGCTGTATTTTTCTTAAGAAAATTTACAGGATTTTGAATACCCGTTAGTTCATTACGTGATTACGTGATTTTGAATACATGTTACGTGATTACACATTCAGTATAAATCCATTACGTGATTACACATTCAATATGATTTGTTATAATTGATGTTATTACAATTATGCTTATTACGTAATTACACCATTCAATAATAAAAACTTGATTGTTTATGCCTTTATTACGTGATTAAATCTCTAATATACGGCATTATGTGGTTATTATAGGTTGATTTGACTATTGTTTTGTATATAATTTATCCTTAATACGTGATTCGATCTGAAATATTTGGTATTTCATATGAAATATTATTTATTGTAATTAAGTAATCACTCAGTAGGGTTTCATATAAATACTATAATGAAATCGCGTACGAAATGAGTTATTTAAAATCATATAGTCACGTAATAATATATAGTCAACTACTGTTACGTAATTACGCAATCGCTTACTGGGTATTCAAAATCACGTAATGGCTATTCAAAATCCTGTAAATTTTTTTAAGGAAAATATAGCAATATGCTGCTCGAATCAAAGAGAATGAAGTAATTTTTATAAAAAAAAATATTAACGTATGAAAAAGTTATAGCAGTTTGAAAATAAAAGAGAAGTGAGTTTATGAGTCAACAATATTGGATTTTCCTATTTTACCCTTTCCCCACTTGTTTCCTTTGTTTTTAGTTATGTGAATTCTATATTTGAAGACCACTTAATTTCAACCATTAATACTGCAAATCAAGGGCCAAACTTGTCTCCTACACTTCGTACAGTTCTTTCCTCTTGTACAATAATCTCTCTCCCAAATTAAAACGAAAAACTTATATACGCTTCAATCTATTAGAAGTAGAGAAAGTATGAACACTAACAAAACGTTAAACATAAAAGTTAGATTATATATGTTGTTTGGATTTATGTGTTATCAACTTGCATTTATAGTGACAACATACGACAGTGTTGTAACCACACCACATATATGCCTGTACGTGAAGTTATCAAAGGCGTTTGAACCAACCCTCTATAATCGCCTTAAAGACAGAGATTATGCATCGTTAAATTAATTAAAAAGTCACATAAAGAAAGTTAATCGTTTGTAAAGAAGCATAAAAGTGAACAAAGACTCCACCTTTTAGAGTTTTCCGACCATGTGTCACAACACCGGTCATGCTCTCACACTTAGACTGTGCGTTGTGGTTGTCGCTAACACCCCACCGCGAGCCACGTCGTCATCCCCTCGCTCGTGCACACTGCAACGAGGTGTCACGGCACACAAGTGGTTGTGGTAGTGGCAGATTATAGCCGTTGATGGTGGGACCCCCAACTAGCCGTTGGACTTTTTAATAAAAAAAAAATCCAATTTTTAATTTAAAAAAACCTATTTAAACCCTCTCAACCTTTAAAAAATATCCACTTTCTCTCTTCTCTCCACACCTACCTTTATAAAAATACCCATCTTCCACCACATATAAAAAAACAATGAATTCTTATTTGTGGGGCTCGAATGCTTACTGGGTTATGTTAGAAAATGATGAAGCCGAGGAGTACGACACGGAGTTGGAGCATAACATGAGTCAAATGCCGCCTTTTCCTCTCGGCTTTGTTATTCCGGATACGCAAGTCGATCCGGTTCAAGGTCGAAAAAATAAAAGAACTCAAAAAGGCTCCAGGAAAACCGGAAGAGATGGAGCTTTCAAAAAGACGGGAGAAACATCCGGACCAAAACGAGTCACGACTCCTTGGACAAAAGAAGAGAAATTGCATTGTGTGGGGCTTGGATTGAAACATCGGAGGATCGACGTGCCGGTACGAGAGGTGTTCTACAAGCAAGTGGGTAGTGACGCACGTAATCAAGATTTGATATCGGAATGGTGGTCTGAAATTCGCAAATATGTTGGGCTATTTACGAATCTTCATAACAGAAACAGTCATCGAATGCGACCGGGTGGGAGTGATGATCTTCAAGTTTACCAATTCACTTGTGAAGAATGGAAGCAAGAGGTGTTTCGCAAGCACAAGATTTGGAAAATGTTTGACGAAGACCATTTGTGAACAATTTTCGAAATGGACCGAGTTAATTAGCGTAGATGAAATGGGCAACTCGAGGCCAAAGCGTACGAAAACTAATTTGTCCGGGGTATTTGTCTCCTCTAGTAGCTTGGATGCTCATGTACGGGTTGATCTAAATACCGATTGGTATAAAGCGGCATAAGAGGCATCACGTCATTTAGCCGGAAAGGAATAGGAAAAAACAACCACAGAAGCCGATAATGAATTTTGTGCTGAGATTCGGAAAATATCAAGTAGCATCGCGGCAACGTCGCAAGTGAAAAAGAAAAACAAAGGTTGAGAAATTTGGACTTTCTTACCAAGGACTTCAACAACCTATCACCAAGTCGCCGATTGATACTTGAAAAGGAGCAGAAACTAATCACAAAGGAGCTAGAGAAAGATTAAAGTACGACAAACTAGATTTGTTTTTTTTATCGGTGTCTTTTAAAAAAAATGTTTGATGTTTATTTTACTATGTTTATTTATAAAATTTATCTTTTGAATTTATATTGTTTATTTACATTTTTATTAAACAAAAGTTTCTGAAGCCACTACTTACCTAAACCACAACAGGGTCATGAGGCTTCAGCAGTGGCTTTAACCAGTGCCCAGTCAGCGTCCGGTTAGCGCTATGTGGAGCAATATTAAAGAATGAATCTGAGTGTTAGCTTGAGCCACAATGGGTAGTCTCACTCTCACATGCTGATAAGTCAGTGGTGTTTTGCTCCACGAGTCATGCAAATTGAAACCAGGTCATCCGTGAACTAAACTCGTCATGCAGCCCACTCTTTTCTTTCTGTAGGTTTTATGACCTCTTATATTATCCCTTCCGATAAGTTGAGAACGTTACATAACACTAATTTAGTAGAGATCTCTTATGTGCTTGTCTCCGTCATAGATAGATAGATAGAAAACTGAAGATCCAAAACAATGATCTCTTTATGCATTCTTTATATGTGTTTTAATAAGTTAGTATAATTATAAGTTAATTTCATGCCAATAATGATCTTGGAGCTGTGTTCTAGACTTAAACCTTGGTGTCTTAATCCATCATTAGCATCCTAGAAATTTCGAAATCCCAGCATACCAAATTGCCGATTAATCTTTAGGGTGTCCGGGTGCATGGGGAGGTGAGCGGAGAGTGGAGTTGCCGCAAGGGGAATGTGCCGCCAACAATCCCGGTCCATGCGGTAAACTAAGAATTCGGTAACTTGTTACAACATGCGGGAAGAGGAGGGAGAGGGGGTAATGGTGGACCCCAATCTCTTTCAACCAACCATACATTTTCCCTTTTTTCCAATGGTCTGGATGAAACCACCCCTTGTGATTAGTGATTAAGGGAAGTTGGAGAGGGGAATTGACATGGATGAATTTGATTGGCTCCGGTGAGGGGAGTTGAGGGGAGCACCCCTCTCACCCTTAGATTGCTAGTGACAGTAAGGGGCTGTTTATTTACCTCTTAATGAGACTCTTAATGGTTCAGACCTCTTACTGGTTCAGTACTTAATGGTACATACTGTTTGTTTCACGAGCATATGTCTGAATGGTCCAGACAATTGCCTCTAAATGGTTAAGTATTATACAGAGTCTGAAAGGTTAAGCATTATATTGGATATTAATGGTTCAGACCTCTTAATGGTTCAACACTTAGGGGCCGTTTGGCAACTTCTGAATGGTTAAGTGCTGAACCAGTAAGAGATCTGAACATTAAGTGTTGAACTAGTAAGAGATCTGAACTATTAAAAGCCAGTATAATGCTTAACCGTTCAGAGGCAAATGTCTGACCAATTCAAATTAGAGGTCTTAACCATTCAGACTCAGTATAATGCTTAACCATTCAGAGGCAAATGTCTGAACCATTCAGACATCTGCTCACGAAACAAACAGTCTGAACCATTAAGTGCTGAACCAGTAAAAGGTCTGAACCATTAAGAGCCGTAATTAAAGGTAAACAAACAGCCCTTTAATAGTTCAGACCTGTTACTGATTCAGCACTTAATCATTTAGAAGTTGCCAAACAACCCCTTAATATTTATGTTACCAATATCTATAAATGTTCAAACATTAATAAAGTGTTTCATCAAATATTATTTTACGACGACATTTGAGAGTATTTGACAATTGAATATCCTCAAATATTCATCATTTGATGGAATATGACATGTCTTGAAAGCATTGCACAATCAAATTTATTTGAATGCTGAAAAATTTCTTTTGAACCGTTGACTACGTACGCATTGGTCCTCCTATCAAAGTTTCTGGAAGACTGGAATCATTGGACTAGCTTATTTTAATGTGGTGGGTTATAAAATTGGATCACTGACGGACCACTATAGTATCACTGTATCACCAACGAAAGTAGGGTTGTAAACGAGCCGAGTCGAACCGAACCGCCGTGGGCTTAGGCTCGGTTCGTTTAAAAATCGAATCGAGCCGAGCCAACTCATTTTTCTTAACGAGCTGGATAGTTGGGCTCGTGGCTCGGCTCGTCAAAAGCTCGAGCTAATTTGTGGATCGTCGAGCAAGCTCATTTGTTTAAAAAAGTTTATATTTTTGTATTTTTACGCATAATGATAGACATAAACAAAAAAAATAACTAAAACATTATTTAGGCTAATAAATAATACTTTTTGGCAAACTATAAATAAAACGAACAAGAAAAAATTCTATGTTACATGCCTAAATATATTTTTTTAAATCAATATTACTAATTAAGACTATAGCTTAATTTTCGATAAAAAAATAACCATGTTACAAATGAGTTATTAGATTTTATCATCCCTAACTATTGGCTATTGGTCGCTACCACCCTTAATTATCACTTTGACACCCGCCATCCCCAACTTAACACTTAGTGTGTTCTGTCAACACGTCATTAACTGATCACTAACTTTTGATCCTGTTACTATACTTTTGGTGGTGTCCTAAGATCCCTAAAATCTTCCTAAGATCCCTATGACACCCCCAAAAGTATAGTAACATGATGAAAAGTTGGTGATCAGTTAACGACGTGGTGACAGAACACATTAATTGTTAAGTTTGGGGTGACGGGCGTCAAAGTGATAGTTGAGGGTGGCAGCGACCAATAGCCATAGTTAGGGGTCATAAAATCCAATAACCCGTTACAAATTAAACAACAATTCTTCAATATATTAGAATATACACGAGCACATACACATATATAATTTGGGGTTTAATTTAAACGAGCCAAACGGGCGAGCCAACGAGGCAACTAATGAGCGAGCCACGAATCAAACCTACATTGACTCGGGCTCGGCTCGTTTACAAACCGAGCCGAGCCGAGCTAGCTCGTTTAAAACCAAGCTGACTTCAAACCAAGCTTTTTTCGGACCTTTTTTGAGCGAACTTCGAGTGAGTCTCGAACCATGGGCTTTTTTAACGGCCCTAAACGGAACCACCTGATTATATCCAACTCCCCTAGGCATAATGCCTATACACCAATTCAGGAGGAAACCCATTAAATTACGGGGAAAAACTCCATTGTGGGAATCGAACCCAGGACCTATTGGCAGGGGCGAAGTATAGAAGGGGCCTGGGGGGGGGGGGGCGACCCCCTCGAACTTTTCGCTAAGTAGTGCTATATATGTAGTTTTCGTATAGAAAATTTTGGATTTATACGTTTTTGACCCCAGGTTCTATTGAATTTTTGGGTATATACGTTTCCGACCCCCCGTCGAAAATCTCAAGCTTCGCCACTACCTATTGGTCCCAAATCATTATTCCACCCCAAGATGCCACTAGGCTATAAAGCCATGGAATTTACAAGTTATTTTTGTAAGTTTCGTAGTTTGGTATACTTTACATTAATATTAAAATTAAAATTAAAGTATACTACTCTAGCATGTCCGGTCTTGAGAATTTAGGTGTTCTGTTCGAGCCCAGGAAAATGTGCCTCATGACGGACGGTGGTGGTTATCGTTGCCCAGAGGCTTGTGTCTTTTGATTTTGGCTAATCGCATTCGTTGATGCTCAATGCTTTACGTCGCGGTGATACTGAATGGGTGGGCTTTTTGCTGCTCGTTATTATTTTTTAAACTAAAATGGGTACTGGGCTAATACTTAATGAGCTTAAGTTATAAATTTTGAGATTGATAGTTTTAAATAGGCATAAGATATAAGTTTATGTGCCCTGAACGGAGGTCCTCCCCGCTCACCCAGGGCTGACAATGAACTCCAGAAAAAACTATTTTGATGATACTCTAGGTATCTTAATCGGATAATTTTGAAAAATCAATAATGAGTATGTGTTTCTTGTTTTAGACTAAAAGACTTTCATTTAATAGATGAAAAACCATCACAGCATTAGGTTGGAACAACACAATGCTCCATCTATAAAAGAGTGTGCCAGTTGGCGTTGAAACGTTTAACAGTTAATTCGGTTACCGTCAGCAGGTACTTTGTTAGCAATTAGTTAGTTACCGCTCATGATTAATTTATGTATGTAGTAACTTGGTTACTATTAATCGACATGTTATTGTAGATAGCTCAGTTGCTGATCAAACAATTGTTGTTAATACTATTGATCACTTACTTCCTACTGATGATTAAGTTCAACTAGCCATATTGGTTGAAAAGATATCTGCATTAGTCAACTTGACGTTCAAAATGTGGTTAGTGTACTTTCAGATGTACATTCGGCTATAAGTTTTATCTAGAGTAATTTAATGATACAAAGTTGTTTTACCTTTTGAATGATGGATAATCTAAGGTGTTATTTGTTTTTTCAGAGGTAAAACGTCTGAAGTCTGTGGACCACATCTGCGCTGAAGAGATGGACCAAACCCCTGCAGTCTGCAAGAAGAAGACTGTTTGTTTATTAACTTCTGCACCTAAAGCTCGTTTAATCGATTATCATCTATTATTGTTTCATACCTGACAGATTATAACAAACAGCACCTAAAGCTCGTTTATAACAAATTAGCAATCTGAAGAAGCTCAATACAAAGTAACAAAATTAATAGTCTAATATGTCAATTGGAACAACTTCAAATCTTCAATAAATGAAATAATTGAACATAATAATACCTGTCAATAGTTGAAAGTTGTAATATTGTAACTCTATACTGGTAATTCGTAACAAGAAAAACCCTAAGAGGTTGAAGAAAGGGGATCGCAGGGTTGGACGAAAAAAAAAAAGATGGAGCAGGTTAAAATTTTGAAGTTACCTGCTGTGGAGAATCGATGGAGGTGTCGGCACTGATGAGCGTCGCTGCCGTGGAGATCTCGACGGAGGTGGGGAAGAATCGATGGAGCATTGTTGCTGTGGAGATCTCGACGGAGGTGACAGCTGTGGAGAAACGATGGAGCGTCGCTGTGTGGAGAAGAGGATACTAGGGTTTTGAAAGAGCAGAAGAGTTTAGAAGAGTTGTGAAGATGTGAGGCCAGGTCTGTTTGAGGACGAGGTTTGGAAAAGGTTTTTTAATGAAATCACTTCCAAAAAACAAACAACCTGCAGACTCAAACGTCTGCGCGTGATCTGCGTGGGGCAGACATAAGAGGTTCTGAAGTGTTTTTCATAAAAAACAAACACACTGAAATCAGTCATCAAGTTGTGTGACTCCTCTACAACCATACCCCATGGCATATCGATGATTGTGGGATCAGGGGAACGATAAGAGATTCGAGTGTGTGAGAGATTGAGGCGAGTCTCATATGAGGTACCAAGTGAGAGCATCATATCGATGGTTACAAAATTTATTCTCGTAGTTGGAGTTAATTACAAATATAGTCTTTATGGTTTCAAAATTAAATAGAATTCATTTTACATAATGTACCAACATTTAACCATAAGTTAATGCCAGATCCGGAAAGTGTTACAATAATGAAACTAGAAATGCCAAATATAATACTTTTCATAGCTATATATATTACCAAAATACTTTTTTTTATCAAACCACATAAATAAAACGATTAATGAACACATTCTTATATATTATTGAATTATTTTTACTTAATATGTTGTTATTTTTCAGAAATAGAGCTCAATTGGAGTTTAGAAATAAAGTTCAAAACAAGTTCAGGTTTTTTGTAAGGTATACACGCTATACACACTGAGCTCGAGCTTAGTCTAGCTCAGTTTGACTTGCTCGATTCATTTACGCCTCTAAATTTCACAAGCAGAACTTTTAGAGTTTAAACACCGACGCGAATAACAAATTTAGAGTAATTTGCCTTAAATAGTTTTATATTGTTGTTCTTGGTACTCCTTGACTTTCAAATTATGGTAGACACGATCGACACGTTTTTTCTCTTCGTGAAAAACAATAAACCAAAAGATGCACCGGATTCACTTCTACAGCTGTATATGATTCTTAAATTTTCTTACCTTCTTGGTACTATCACACAAGAAGCTTCCACCTACTTTCACACACATTAGGTGCTATCCGTGTGTGTAATATTATATAATATATATGTATATATAGCTAGTCCTTATATACAACCATAGAACAAACCACATATTCATCTCTCTAGATACACACATATATACATCTTTCTTAGTTGTGAAATATGAAGAATATGAAATTAAACTCCATTTTGGTAGTTGGTTTTCTTTTGTTTATGCTTATTTTCTCTCATCCTTCATCAACTCAAGCTCAAGAAGTTGGTAATGTTTACTCAGAATTTGATTATACATAATATATATCATATATGCTCTACAATGTGTTTTCTTTTTTAACTTTAATGATCATTGTGTGTAACTATATATTCATGTGTATGTGTAGAGGATGAAAGAGAATTTGATTATGCTAGAGGTAGCAAGATGGGACCGGAGAAATGGGGCGAGATGAAGGAAGAATGGTCGTTGTGCAGCAATGGGACGATGCAATCGCCCATTCATATGTCGAATCAAAGGGTGGAGATGGTGGTCAGCTCTAAGAAGCTATATAGAAACTATAAGCCTTGTAATGCTACCATCCTTAACAGAGGCCATGATATTATGGTAATTACTATTTCATATATATTTGATTCGAATATGGTAAATTACGAATTCTAATTGTTGAGGTAAAACATGTAACCTTTGTCTCCATCGCTGCAAATGAAAGACGGGGCCCCCTTTTCCTCCACAAGGGAAGAAGGCTCATTGGCAATACTCCCTCTCTACTTCCTTCTTCACATTTCTCATTAGTGGAAAGAGGGCCTCGCTCTTTCATCTCACAACGTTAACGTTAGAGATGGTCTAAGGTTACCGTAAAACGTAAAACACCCCACGCAATATATTAATAGTTTTTACTTTTCCGATAAGTCGTGCTATCTTTATAGGGACCTTTTATACACTGTTTTCAAACTGGCGTTTGAGGTTGCATTGAACGGCCGTTCCCTACTATATATACTACCATTTGAGGATTTATCAAACAGGTGTTTGAAGGATTGAGCTTGCATCATAGCTCCCTCTCTTTAAACTCCCTATCTTTAAACGGCCGTTAGAGTTTTTCGATGAACAACCATTTGAGTTCGGAATTTGGGTATAGTAGGGCCCTGTATATACTTTATTATCATAACGGTCGGCCATATTCTTGGTGGCAGACCAAAGACCTACCTCACAATTGGAATAAATTACATAACTAATCGGAATAAATTACATACCTAATCATTTGGACACATGTGTATAGTTGGCTAGGCGTGATTCATGGTGTCATTAGTCATATCAATAAAAGTTTTATATTCTCTCAATAATACATTCCTCGTATATATTATTGTTTTACCAAGGATCAAAACCATTATAAATATAGAAAAAGTTTAAAATACAAAAGTCCTTAACATGTGAGGTGTACGCGAGGAGTAGTATAACGTGCATGATTATGCTACAATATGCGTAATTAGGGTTTCTCAGCATGCGTGATTTTTTTTTTTAACCATGCGTGATTTTTGTGGTCATTGTAATTAGGGTTTGTAAATTATAACATGCGTAACTTGCTCGCGCATGCTTCACACGTTAAACAACTATTGTACGTTAACTTCCCCTATAAATATAAATATATATATTTTTTGCTTTTTATAATAAATGATAATTAACTAGGTGATTTTACAATACAAGTATTCCAACTAAAACATTTAGATTTAGTTTATCAACAATGTATATCTAGGTGAGTTACTATTCATGATTTAATGCTGCAGCTTCAATGGGAAGGAGACGCAGGATCAATCCTCATCAATGACACTGAGTATGTTTTGAAACAAGCACATTGACACTCGTCGTCTGAGCATACCATCAATGGAAGAAGGTATGTAAATGAGTTGAGCCGAACCAAATTTAATTAGCTTTAAATTTTTATAGAAAAATATGAACAAAGTTTAACTTATTTTCCAAAATAGTAGCTTTAGTTGTTGAGCAAACTCCCAAACTCATGAATATTTAAACAGGTATGACATGGAGCTACATATGGTCCATCTCAGCATCGACAATAAAATAGCTGTCATTGCTGTTCTTTACAATATTGGCAAACCTGATCATTTTCTTTCAAAGGTAGGTAATTATTTTCATGTGTACTCCAATTTACAATTTATTATATGGGTGTTAACGATACGAATTTAGTTAGTAGTTTTTAGTAGGGCTGCAAACAAACCGAACAAACACTTGTTAAGGAAATAAGGGGTTCACGAACTATTCATGAACACTCACCGGACAAGATCTTTTGTTTGTGTTCGTTTGTTAAGGGAATGAACGTGTTCTTGTTTGTTTGCATTTGTTTGTTAGTTTTAGGTACCAGACTAAAGTGAACACACACGAACGTTCGTGAATACACGAACACAAACGAAGGCAAGTAAACATAAACAAGTGTCCATGAACATAAACGAACACAAACCACCCCTATCTTGTACTGAGAATGAGGAAGAACACGAGCGCAAATAATTTATAAGTGGGAATTTTGAAGTACTTAAATAAAAAAATTTAAAAACCCTAACAAATTGTCGAACATAAACGAATATGTTACCGAACATTCACGAACATAAATGAAAGAACGCGACCCCTATTCATGTTCGTTTGTTTAACTAAACAAAAGAAATTTCTGGTTCGTGTTCGCTTATTTATTAAACGAACGAACAAAAACGAACTTCCCGCCAAACGGTACATGAACTCTTCGACGAACGCTTAGTTCGTTAAGATACCTAGTTTTTAGGTTAAATCGTGATCTAAACTGTCAATAATGGTTTTTGACCATTATAAACCAAAACCAAAATTTTAAAACTGAAAGCAAATCAAATCAAACAATTACTAACGGTCTGGTTTCATGGTTTAACCTTATTGAACCTTTATTATAAACAACTGTATAAGATAAAAAAAATAGTAATAAATAAAGGAGTTAAACAAACTCCTAATTTGTATTGTTAAGTAAAACTTAATTACGTGTATTAACGGTAAACCAATTAGTTCGGTACGCTTTGAAGATTTCTAAACTCACCTGACCGATTTATAGAAACCAACTATAAAGCCAATTCGATGACCATAATGGACGGTTTCATGGTTTTAAATCTAATCATGAAAACCTCTTGACATAGTTTCAAAAAATATCATATAGCAAAGATTTTTTTTTTTCAAATACAAGTTTCATAATTTTTTTTCCACAATTACTATTTGATTTGCAGTTGGCTGTGAACATATCTTCTATGATAGATGAAAAGGGTATGCATGGACACAGTGGGATAATAAACCCTAGAGAGATTCAAATGAGCAGTAGGAGGTACTATCGATATATCGGTTCACTAACGGTCCCTCCTTGCACCGAAAATGTTATTTGGACAATTAGCAAAAAGGTAGTACACGCGAAATCATTTATTTGCATATAGACTAATGCTTTATGTTTATACAGATAAGAACAATTTCAAAAGATCAAGTTAAATTACTTCGAAAGGCTGTGCATGACGTAAGTATATATTAGTAGAAATCAAACGAAAACTAAGTCTTTGTTGTTTTCTTTTTGTTAAGTGCTAACATATGTTTATGTTGCAGTATGCAGAAAATAACGCAAGACCAATACAACTAGACAATCAACGAGACATTCTTTTATACGGTCCAGCGTCGAGATAGAGATAGTAAATAAAAACTACTGCACACATGCCAATGTTATGTAATACATGAGATCTATATATCTTTAATTTTTGTTAAATTGTTTCAAATTCTTTGTTTTTCACTTGTACACTATTTAGTAGGTATATGAAAATTATTATTATTTTTTTTTTAAGAAAAGAAAATTAACTTAAAAGGTGTAATGATACACGTAACAAGTGATGTTTCATATTCATAACTTTGAGTTATGCTATGCATATAAGCATGCCTGCTTTAAATGTTTTGGTCTTAATGTCTAATATCATAACTGGTGGAACGACATTTTTTTCTAAGAAGTTTGAAAATTTTCGGGTGTTGCTTGTCTATTAGTAATTTTAATCTTTTTAATAGACCCGGGTTGACCGGACTCATATAACAACAAGATAAAACCAGATAAAGCTTCATATACAAATTAAAGTACATTAATTGTTGTTAGAAAATGCATAGTTCATTTAGTGCATTTAAGCTCCGATCGATTCAAATTTTTAGCAAGCTGATCTTGAGTTGCTCACGAGCGGCTCAGTTCGTTTACACCCCTAGCGACATACAACTCCGAAAACAATGACTCTTCCGAATTGGGAAGTTAGAGGCTTGGGGCGGCAATGCGGCTATGGCTTCTTATCGACCAATCGTTCGTTCATTATGACAACATTATAACTTAATTTTTTATTAGGTTAATTAAGTGTGTTGAAAACGGGTATTGGGTCATATGGTTATTGGGCTATGGAAGTAAGGTGCTTAAATTTTTAAATTAGTTATTGAGTTTATAAGAATTAGTGGGACAATGGATGTTGATCCACTTAAATAATTAGTTTATAATTCTTTTATGTGTTATTAGTTTTAATAGCTTTACACATTTATTTTTTTTAAATCTTAAATTAATATTTTATGGGGATCGTTGTCAGTATTTCTTAGGATTGGTGTCAAAATTCATGGGATTCAGTGTTGAAATTTCTTTGGGGATTAGTCAGGATTAGGTTGTATACATACCAAACAAAATAAATTCATAGAGGTCCACAACGCCTCGTCTCAAATATGTAGTTATGCCACTAAGGTGTCATTTTATGTCACATTAAGTACTAATCACAAGTCATTTATGTGTTAATGACATACATGGTAAAATACAAATACTTGAACTATTTGCACTATAGCATATTTTCGGATAAGATAAATCTTGATTTCAAAGAAATAGTCATTGTTTATTGTTAAAACCTTGATATTGAAGAACCCAAAGAAAAAGAAAAAGAAATTTATGCACATGGGAGAACCATACATGCATAGGAAATCATCTCTTGGATTAATAACCATGGTAATAAATTCAAAAGTTGGGGAAACCTAGCCTATATACTTATCAAATTTCGTCCTGCATCTGTTTTATACAAAGCATTTGGCAACAAAGACTTCATGACAAGTTGGTATAGTGGTTAGTCACTTGGTTTCTCTCCTTGAGGTCCCAAGTTCAACTCCCACTAGCACAACTTTGAAGGACATTGGTGGTGACTATGAAGTTTAGAACTAGACTTCTTTGGAGGTCGCGAGTTCGAAACCAAGCCGAACCGGGTTTTACCGCAGTGGGCCTTCGGGCGAGCGGGTTTTCCCCGGAACTGGTGGCTTGGTGGCTCGGGTATGCATCCAACTCTGACCGTTATGAAAGAGGGGATGCATTTGCTCGCCAACCCATAGCTTTTTTTACCGTTTTAATATGAAAGAGGTTGATGCTTGGTTGCCATTTATAGAAAGTTTGTGTTGCTATATATGGGAGATGTTACTGATGGAAGTTCTAGTCGCAAATTAGTCTCACCGGCATACGACTTAAATGGCGAAAAAATCATCTTTAATATTCCTGGTGGGTTACTCAAGGCACATCCGTCAGTCCACTTTCCCACTCACCAAACACCTGAAAAGACTGTGCGAGAATCTTATCCGAAATCTTATCTTTAGTATAACCAACACATTACCAAATAATAGTAATAGTTCACACATGCACGACTTGATTTGAATTTTCAGTTGGTGGTTCGCTTGGTAATATGTCCGTGATATTCTATATTTCTTGGATTATGTTATATGTCGGGTAGTTGAGAACAATATATTAATTTTTCACTTTTTAATTTCTTGTTTTTATTTTCAGTGAAACTCTTTGCTGATCCGTAGGAAATTACCGACGGATTTTGACCGTCGGTAATATTTGCTTTATACTAGTGAGTGGTTTTTTTTGAACAACGAACACACACGCTAAAATCTAGTTCTAAAACTCACTTATTGCGAATTTTATGATACTTGAAAGTTCATCACTTTAGTGGAAATAAACATCTAGTGCCACTAAACTAAAATGTCATCGGTGAGATTGTGTGAATAAAGTGTCATTAACTTTTTTCGGGTCCTGAGTTGAAATTCTAGTTTGAGACTTTTCAGAAAAAGAAAAAATAGTTTAACATGTCCTTCCTCTTTATTCAGGTTACAATGATAAGATAAATGATTTATAATTGAAGGGATTGTAAAATTCTACATTATGTATTCAGATTTTTAGATGAAATGTAAAAATATAGTTTTACCTTGCATATATTATAAAATAATACTTTTTTTTATAGTTGTATATGTTACCTATTAGAGGCATTATTACAAACATCAAGTTTTGGTTTTTAATTGTAAGCCAATAAATTGTCAATGTATCATGGACGGATCTAAGAGTGCTTTAGGCATTCCTGAGAACCCCATCGGTTTGAAAAAAGTGGAAAAAAAATTAGTGAAAACCTTATATAATTTGAAAAAAAAAATAGTGAGAATTAGTAAGAATCTACCATAAGAAATAGGAATATGGTGATTTTTTTTTTGGATCCACCACTGCCATGTATATTGGTGGAATGATGATAGTATTTATGAATCGATTTGGAGTTGTCTGTCCATCTTTTTTGTTTTTATTTCCAACACATTATCAACACTCTTGCTCTACAGGTAAATATTCTACCATTCGCGGTTGAATTCTAGTAGCTAGAAAACACCACCAAGCTGTCTATTTTCTCTATATTGTTGCAATTGTCGTCAAAACCATCGACAAAATTGCACCATCTGTGGCGTCTCTTGCTAGACTTTTTAGTCGCCATCACACAAAGTTTGTGCAACCAAACAACAGCCGCAATTCCACAGACCCTGTCGACTGCATCACAATGAAGCACCATCAATTTCTCCCTACTCCGTTTCTGACAGCAGTCACTATTACACATCCAACGAAATGATCATCATACATTATTTTCGAAAGTGGGGTTATTATAAATGGTCCCGACTCGCTCGAAAAAACTTGTCTAAAAAAACTAGTTTGTAAATGAGCCGAGCCCGAGACAGGGTTGGCTCGACTCATGGTTCTCTTGGCTCCTTGGCTTTGCTTGATTGACTCATTTAAATTAAACCCCGAGTTTTAATATATCCATAAAAATAAAGATTACAACATATAAAAAATAAAAATAAAAATAAAAACAATTATAATACATGTAAATATAGTTAGAAAAGGAAAAAAATAATGAGTCGGCCTGACTAGCCCCTAACTGGTTCGAGCTTTTTACAAGCTGAGCTCAAGCTTGATTTTTCAACTTGATAAAATAAAACGAGTCGAACTAATTTGGCTCTTGTAAGTTTGAGCCCGAGGCGAAGCCCAACCTGGCTCGTTTCAGTTTGAACCATTTACTGTTCTGTTTTGTTTGATTTGATACTGAGGTAAACCTTCGGTTTTGGATTTGCTTCTAGTTAGGGCTGGCAATTCTGACACGAACACGATAATACGACACGAACCTACACGAAGTTATCATGTTTCGTGTTTGACCTTAACATGTTTCGTGTCTAAAACAGGTCGACACGATAAGACCTTAACAGGTTTCGTGTCTAAACAGGTTAAAACCCGTTAACCTGTTAAGACCCGTTAAGTACATGTTAATAACTAAAAAAATAAATTATATGTGGGTGTAGACATGGGGTCATTAGTCGTGGGACCTGGGATGAATTATACACAAACATACACGGTTCTTTTTCCACAAACACCACCATTCCCCGATTCGGTTCATAGCTTCCCCAATTCGGTCGTGTTCGAGTCTTAAGCAGGTCGTATGACACGTTAGTAGTTTTTTCGTGTCTTAACAAGTCGTTTCGTGTAACCTGTTTATTAACAGGTTCGTGTTCGTGTTTCGAAAATCTGATACGATAAGATTTCGTGTCGTGTTCGTGTTTACATGTTTAGGGTTCGTGTCTTATCGTGTGTCTTATCGTGTTCGTGTCTTAACAGATCGGGTTGACCCGTTATGCCAGCCCTACTTCTAGTAATAAATCTGATAATTGGGAATTTGAATTAATGTTGTGGGCTAGCTTTATTTTGTTAACCATCAGTTGATTAGCCCAAGGAAAATAAGATAGGATGATTAGCCCAAAGAGAATAATACTAATACTACAACCATTGAAATTAAAATAACGGGTTCAAGATTTTATTCTATGGTTCACGTACGTTCACATATAATTATAAGCCCATAGCTCATGTGACATGTCCCTAAAACTCATTCAATAATTTTGATTATATAATTAACTTTAGTTATATGAATTTTTGTAAGTGACGCATGTTAGTGTAAATTTTCTATTAAAATAAAAGAAATTACATAAGAATTGAAAGATTGACATGTTAACAGTTAACAAGCTGGCATGATTGTTACATGTATAAACTGTATATAGGAATTCCGTTCTTAAATCAATTAGTATTATACTATAAGACTAATATACATACATTGACGTTGCATAGTAAAAAAAATTAACACTTAATAAAATATTTAAATTACTTAGTATAGTCAATCATTTAAATAAGGTAATACACAAATAGTCTACAAGCATTAAAAATATGGAAACCTAAATCACAACAACTAGGTGAATAAAAATATCAATAAAAGTACGGTTCTATTTGCTGAGAACAGAACTAACGTGTTCCTGAGTTTCATTTAACGAAGGAAAAGAGAGGATTTGAAGAGATTTAGAAAATAAGTCGTATTCCAGGATTTTTTTTAAAGAAAGAAATAAAGAGAAATGTAAGAAAAACTTAAATAATTTTCCTTCATTTAAAATCCTTCCAAATTGGAGAGATTTGGAAGAAAAACATTTAAACACATAAAATCTTTAGTTTTCTTTTCATTTTTCTCGAACTCGGGAACACGACAGTTAATTAAATCTTTTCTTCCCACTCATTTTCTTCTCTCTCCTTAATTCATTTTCTCTTCTTTTCTTTTGTTCATTAAACTCGGGAACATAGCACAAGAGTTCTTCCAAATGTATACATAATCAAACCTTTTATACCAAATTGAATATTTCGTTATAAACAAAATGTCAAATCTTTCAAAAACTCGACTTTGTTTTACTCGACTTCTCCATGCAAAACTACCTCCCCTCGACCCTATGTGCCAAAAATCCACCTGGTGGAAAATAGCTTAGGGAGAGACGAGACTTACCTCCAAGCGACGTTTATAAAGTCATGCGTCTTCTCCACCGGCACTTTCAGGAATACCTCACCGTTAAAGACATTCTCTATCTTGTCAAGGAATCCCAAAAACATATTTTGTCGCTAGATGTTGGACCTCCTCTTAAAAGAATACTATGTATTTTCTTAGAGATCATATCATGTCTTATAGTCATGGAGAAAAAAAATACAAGCTCTTACTTATAAATACCAGACGCAACCAACCAATTCTAGCCCATTCCCTGAAGTGATTGCGTGCTACATAAAGGTTGTAGGTGTGGATGAAACAATTTAGTGATTCAAGTCATAAAGCACGAGGTGACCATTGAATGGGTGGTATTACAAGGGGTAAGAAAGTATTTGCTATAAATGAAGAAAGATTAACATGCCGCCTGGTTGAGCTAAATCATAAATCAATGAAATACAAGATAAAACTAAAACAAACCTCACTGAAGGCACCCTTACTATTTTGTTATCATTCCCTCATTTGGATACTGTTGATTTTTGTTGGATAACCTTGATGGTTCTGGCCGAGTACGGGTCAAGTCGGTAACGAGTCATGGATATGAATTAGTCTATGTTGACCGAGTATTGCGGGAGTGGAGCGGTCAGCTGAATAAAAGGAGGAATAGGAATGTTGGGTTAGTTCCTGCCTATAAGGAGGAGCACGTGGCTTTTTTGTTTTTGTTATTATAAATAGGGAGTAGTAGTAGATAATTTTTCTTGTACTCCATATTCATTCGATAACATAGTTCAAGCATTCAGTTTGTGAGTGTGTTCTTGGGCCTGAATCAACAGATTTTAACTATCAGGTGTGTTGGAACATGACGAAATTTTCGTGAAGCAAGGGAAGAAAGGAGTTGAGAGAATGAGGTTAAAACGAAACTGAGTTACAACTTAATATCAAGGGTGTGTTACACGTGAGAACAAAAATGTCGGACGTGGGGAGAAGTTGTCAAGGGAAACCGACCAACCCCCCATCTTGCTGGTGATTTGAGTGTTATTAGTGTCATTTTAGTATAAGTAAAATAATACAAAATAGAAATTGATTTTTTTTTTGATACGAGTTAGAAGGTATGGAATACACATTCGATCAATACCATTCTGATATAAAGCACAATGGAACCTCTTAGAAGTCTAAAGAGTCGAAACCTATCGGCGATGGGGTTTCAAGGTCCCATTGTCTCCTTGGTGGGGTTCGGGGTAGTACCTAGATGGGTTTAAGAGGCCACACCCATGGCAGGTCCAAAGGGCTTAACCCTTGGCAAATTTTAATTTGCTTCAAGGAAATACTCAAGATTTGAATGGATGAAAGAAAAATTGCATGGGAAATAATCTTTTGTACTAGCTAAGATCAGTAGTTAGTTGAATCATCAGATAGAAGCAAACTTTTTACTAAGGGTTTGTTTGGTATGAGATAATGTAATGAGCAGGAGAATGGAATGGACTAAGGAATGAAATGGATCATTTTATTAATAATAATAATAATAATAATAATAATAATTATTATTATTATTATTTTTATTATTATTATTATTATAGATGTCTTTTCATTCCTTGAAAGAATGAAAAAAACGCGCCTTACCTAGGATTGAATATTCTTCTATTTATAAGAAATTACGTTCTTATGGAATGATCCATTCTATTATTGCGTGATATCAAACATGTGTTTTTCATCCCATACTAAACACTACCTAAAAGAATTAGAAACGAATTTGGGATGGAATCCTTTTAAATATGATAAGGTGTTTGGTTTGTAAATACGAATTTCTTTTAGAACGTTTTAAAAAAGAAATTTACAAAATTACCCTTTATCTGATGTTCTTCTCCGAATGAATGAAAGCAATCAAGCATCTGTTCGATTTTTGTGCAGTTTATGATTTGTTTTTCAACCAAAAATGGAGTGGTAAGTATTGAGCAATGACAAATTACTGGTTAGTGGTAAGTAGTACCGTGTAATATTCTATCCTGATTTATATAATAATTTAAAAAAGATGGATAATTGGGTCCTAACGAGTCTTTACATTTCTTTTTACATTTTACACCATAAAGGTTTTCAATTCGAAAGCTTTGCCATGTATGACCATGCTTAAACTTTCCAAATGTATAATCCCGTGGAAAAAGCGGTTTATGAGTGTTCGGTTCTTTGTGTGCTTGATCGTCCATCCGTCCGGTTCCCGCCTTAATGAAAGCCTGTCATAAACACTAAAACAATTAGTATTTAAGTTATACGGTCAAACGTTGGTAATCGAAACATTTGAATGAAAACATTAAGCAAACTTTTTTTGTGTCAGCCTTCTTACCCGGCCGGGTCAGATTTCTACCCGGCCGTGTCAACTGAAACGTGTCTTTTTCTCAGCACCCTTACCCGGCCGGGTAAGGTTTTCACTCGGCCGTGTCAGCTGAAAACGTGTTCACTTTTCAAATCACTCTTTCGGTTTGAAGTTAATTACCCAACCGACCTGTAGGAGGCATTTCGCAATCTAATTCATACCTCTACTTTCACATTACTATTTACATTATATCTTCCACCACAACTTTATTTGTGGTGGGTTATTCTAAGAAAACTTTTATATTCAATTTTACCTTTCGATATGACGTTTTACAAAAACGATCCGTTAAGAGACATAAACCAAAAGGTCTACGCCTTTCACTTTAATATTACCAAAAGACCAACCCAATTATGCAACCTAATTTATTTTATTTTTTTAATCTACCCATAGGGATAGTTTGCGCGATCCATCACCCGGGCATTTTAGTTCATTTAGTCCATTTCCGCATAATCAACATGCCCTTGATTCGAATGACCTTTGTACCCAAAATGCTAATTGCATTTCACTTTTGTTAATCTATTACCCAAATTTGACTCATCCTCTTTAGTCGAGTCATAAGCCCTATCGATAGCATGACTTTTTATACATACCTGGCGCGAGTCAAAAACATTAACCCGCTATCCATACCTTGCGATTTTTTATTTCTTTCGAATTCGTGGCAATGCATGCCCATAGATTATGCTTACCTATAAGCATGAAACTTGACAAAACAAAACATTAAATATCGGGTTTAATGGTGATCACCATTTGACCCGCATGACACGTTTGTCCTTTTGACCATTATTGGTTCGCCATTTTGGCATCTAAATAAATCTTTATATTGATTATCACCAAAACGCCATGCTTGCGGTACGTGCATATAATATATATATGTGTGGGCGCTCATGGGCAAAAGTGAAAGTGCACTAATTTTACCTTTATTTTACTAATTACATGAAAATAACGTTAAAAGACGGGGATGATTAATCATGCATCATGTGGTGGCGTTGATGGCGAAAGATACGGGAGTATATGTACTAATCGGCATTTGTCTTAATTGTTAAGTGTTATGTGTCTTATGTCCAAGGCTTGATGTAAAACTAATATCGAGTCGAGGGTCTCACTGGAAGCAGCCTCTTTATTCCTACGGGATAGAGGTAAGGTTGTCTACATCTTACCCTTCTCAGACCTTACCTTAGCTTTGTTATTGGTGTGATTTACTGAGTATGATGATGATGTTGATGATTGATTATCACCAAAAATTCATTTTTACTTATTTGACATGTTTTGGTTCGCATCAGCAAGCGGTTACACCAAAAACTCATATTTACTTGCTTGACCAGTTTGTAGAGGTGTACAAATCAGTTTTTTTTTTTGAAAACCGGTTACGGTTTTTAAGCGGTTCGTTTTTTTTTTGGCCCAAAAAACCGGTTTCTCAATAACCGGTTACGGTTTTAGCCGGTTTCAAACAATAAAAAACCACAACCGGTACTAACCGGTTCTAACTGACTTGTAACTGGTTTTGAAAACCGGTTTTTTAACTGAATAAATTAATTGATTAAAAAAACCCGGTAAAATCAGTTTCGCAGAAACAGAATCAGAATGCAGTTTTTTGCTGTTTTTTATAGTTAAATGCAGTTTTTTATATAAAGGAAAGTATAATAAGTTAAAACATAATATCATTAAGTCTTCGAACATACGGTTGTACATAACATACAGAAATAAGAACGCTAAAACGTAACAATGAAAATACATAAACTTCAAATATTAATCCACAAGAAGGTCCACACTAATATATATTTTTTTAGTGAGACGACAATAGTAATATATCTTGAGCCGCGTTTAATCTTCTTCGCACGAACCCGAACTCGAACTATTTCGTAGGAATTCATCTAGTTCGGCTTCTTCTTCGGTCATTGGGGTTGTCAATTCGGCTTCAACCTCGTCCTCGTACACTTCGGCTTCGTAATCTAATTCTCCCTCGAGTGAGCGTATGTGTTGACATCTCTCCGCCGCATCCAAGTAATCTTCAAGCAAATCGACATCTCAACCGCCTTTACTGTTAGTCGAGTCCTCCTTATCGAAACCACCCTACCACTTATAGAAAAAGCACTTTCCGAAGCTACTGTGGAAGCTTGGACCGTTAGTAAATCTCGGGCCATTGTGGCTAAGTTCGGAAAAAATACCTTCACAAATCGGATTGTACTTTGATCGTAAAAGCGTTACCGAAAGCGTATTGTTTGAGGTGTTATTAAAAGCTATTGAAAAAAATCTTTTTTTCCAATTTGTATGTTGTAATACATTTGTCGATAGCTTTATATATAGCTTCACCGGTGTGAGGTAATCAAAAAGTTTAAACAAAATGGTGCGTTTCATCATTTGCCACATCGTCGGTTCAATCCAATGGGCGGTGACACAAATATACGAGTCGGGTGAACCGTGCGGTGCGGACCAAACGTCGCTAGTCAAGTTAACACCGGTTTCTAATTTTTCAAAATATGAGATCAATTCTAGTTTAGCATTTTTCCACAATTTTAAACAATCCCTCCTAAGAGTAGCATGACTTACATAGGTATATCGTGGTTGAGAGTTCTTTGAACCATCTTTGTGTAGCGTTTGTTGTCAAAATGGTTGAACGGCAAACTTTCTTGGATTACAAACTTCGCCATTTCCACCCTAGTCATATCCAAATTGTAGGCGAACAAACTAGCGCCTTCACTTGCCATTAAAGCTTGACCACTAGCGGGTTGTTGTTTCAACGACTTGCAAAACGGTTTTTCGATGTTTTGTTTGCCCCTACGGCATAAAAACCATTACAATGATGACAACGCGCTCTTTTCCACTCGTTCGCCATCTCGCACAAATCTAAATGTGACCAAACTTCGGGGTTCCGCTTCGTTGGAATAACACGAACCACCGTGTCGGTTGTAGCCAACATTGACCGAATCATGAGCACTAGAGCTTGCCATGCTATCTTAAGAAATATCGAACAAGAAAGTGAGCATTTTTAAGAGTTTTTAGAGATTAGAGAGCGGTGTGATTGAACCTAAGCACCCACCACCCTTTTAAACAACTTGGAGATTAGGCAATAAAAAAACCAAAAAAACGGCTACTTTTGTATCCAAACAGTAATATTACCATTTTCTGCATCTGGCACAAATAAACCGGTTTTTTCCACTAATCAGTTTTTTAACCGGTTTTTTCCACAACCGATTTCCCAACCTGTCACACCCCAACCGATGGCGGAAACATCGGGATGAGACGGACAAATTGCTCAAAACGTCATAACGCTACTTTGCGACAATATTTAGCAACACAAATTTCATTGATACTAAATTGATATTACAACAGTTCAAAAGGGAAATACAACAAGTTTCAAATGAAATACAACATAGAACAAAATACATTAAATTAAATCTAGGTGTGTATCTAATCCACCCTAAATACGTTCTTCAACAACATCGACTAGATTCCTGCAACATGTATTAAAATAATATATATCAACGAAAAGTTGGCGAGCAGACAAGTTTATTACATAGAATAATAGTGAATAAAGTTTGACTCATATGCAACATGGTAATCATGGCATACAATTGTTACAACATACTAAACATGTGATTTTATATGTCAATCCAAAGTCTAACGCGATCGTGTTTACCTAAATCATCGAAACAAAAAGGGTGTAATATAGTTTACTTAACAAAACCACAAGTTTACGGGCGGTGGCTTACTCCTATAGCGCTATATTTGTTAAGGTAGGCTAGTAAAGTTAATGAGCATATAACACAAGTCTAATGTAGCATGCGATAATCAAGCATATGGATAAGTATCATGTTAATAACGAATAGAGTAAATTGTGTAAACAAGTTTTATAGTGATTTGTGATTTATACATGTTGCACCCAAAGTGTTCAAAATGGAAAATGGGATCGAGTATACTCAGGTTTTGCAAAAGTTTTCCAACTAGAGAAATCCGCGAGCTTGTGGTTGATTAAGGATTGGCACCTATATTTTCTATACGAAGAACATAGGTATGAGTATGGAGATTAATGGAAGACTCGGAGTATTTGAGCATGAATGATGAATAATAAAGTAAAGTATGTAGGTATAAAAATCATCACGAAGGTCTAGCATTCGTTTTAGACACTATAATAACCCGCAAGGGTTTGATGTGATTTCATAGGTTGGAAACCTATTAGAATCGTAACGAGGAACTACACACTTTGGTGATAAACTTAATAACTTGACAAGTGATTAGTTAGTCATTATCAAAGGTTCGGTTTTAGGTTCATTATATAGTCCATAAATATACATATATATTATTCTACAACTAACAAGGATAATCATAGAAGTCATGTAAGAGTAGGAGGTAGAACCATCCATTTAGGAACCTCATATGAGTTCACCACTACACAAGTTGTCATAGACAACATGGAGGGTCAAGAACAAGTAATGATAATAAAAATGGGATACATATCTACCACTATATCAAGTGGTCAAGTAAGCTACAACTCGGTGAGCCGACGTCGACACAAGTCGAAGGCTAGACGGGGTTGTGTTACTTTCATCTAGCAAACCACATTGAGATAGTGACGAGAAATCATCAAGTGATGTGTGGACTTAGTTGTAGGATAGCCCAAGCTAACCGGGTAGTCACACTAACATCAAGTTCAGAACTTGGGATCACTTGGAAGCTTAATGCTTATGTAAAACAGAAAGTTTGTGAGGTTTTAACCTCTGATTTAACATGTCTCAGCCTTGTTTTTAAGCTTAACTAACCATAGATAAGGTTATAAGCATTTGGACATAGGTTTGAGATGAGTTAGACTCAAGTTTTACTAAGATTAACAAGTTTAGATGAAAACAGAAATGAACACTCCACTTTGGAGCCTTTTTCTGGACATTCCAGAGCCTGGTTTTCCGTGGAAAACCAATGGAAATGTTCCTAAGGTTAATCCAAGCAAGTGGGAAAAAGAAGGGAGCAAAACGAATAAGATTTGAGTGAGTTATGCTCACTTTTGTGAAAGACGATAGATCTTCTCAAACTTGCAAATTGCAGCTGATAATGGAGGATTTGAGAGTGTTGTAGGTGATTAGAAAAGTGTGAAATGCTTGGAAGGCACTTGGGTTTTATAAGAGGTGAGGTAGGGTTAGTTTGGTGGTGTATTAATGGTGTTTGAAGGTCATTGGAGGTGGTAAAGATGGTGGGATTCGTGCAAAACGCGACTGAGTTTGAAGTTGCTGCCCGCCAGTACCCCTTATGTGTAACATCCGTCAAAAAAACCGGATTTACCAAACCCGCTCCGTTTATTAACCAAACAATCAGTTAAAAATTTCGTTGCGTATTTAATGCCCAAATTAATTTTAAACGATACATAATTAATAAGTATATTGGAATATATAATTTATATTTGAAAAAGTATTTAAAATAATGAAATAAAAATAAAAGGCTGCAGCCGGGTTTCGAACCTAGGTCAACCGGTTATCAGCAATGCCTTAACACACACGTGCTCAACCACTCCGCCACTTGTGTTTCTTGTTCATCATTGGAAACAATTAATACATAACATAAATCTCGAATTCAAAACTGACGCGCCCAATCACAGTCGTCGGAAATCCCGACGATTTCGCCGAGATTGGACGGTTTCTTCTGTTTTAAACCGAAGCCTTAACTATTACATCGGTTATAACCGACGTCTGAAACCCGCGACGCAAGTCATAACCGCCGGAAAACTTATTGACCGACGAATCAAGACGGAAAACGGACCAAATTCGTCGATGTTCTGCCCTATAAATACACCCTCTAACTTCTGTTAGCTTTTTCGCTCACAATCACACTCTTTCCCGACGTAATTTCACTCGCCGGAAAACTTCTGCAACTCGCCGGAAAACCGAGCCCTTCACCTCTGTGCCTTACTCTAAAAAAACTGAACACCCAGAGCTCAGACCGAAGCCACCCACACTCATCTCAAGCTCCCTGAAGACCCTCTGCCGCAGGACACACGTCGCCGGAATAATCTGCTGTCATCGGAGTTTCGCCGGCGAAACAGAGGAGCCCTGTTCGGTATATCTTACACTTAATCTCTCATTCTTTTTATTAATCTTACATGTAATTAATCACAACACCCTAAAGAAACTTGATTAAATCGTCGAATCAGTCAGACATTGGTTCTGGCTGAAGCTTAACGAAGAAGATGAAGTTTTCAGTATTATATAAGTTTAATTTAAATCAAGATATATCTTGGGTTAGACACACAGTCCAGCGGTGGACTGTGTGCAAATAAACACGCATACGTCCCGAGTTCGATTCTTGTCCCACGCACACTCGCCTTAATAAAAATGTTCTTTTTTTAAACTGAACCGGATTCATTGCAAATAGATGTTAAGTTTAATAAAAACCGGAATAATAACCAAGATAGACATGTCACACCCGACCCGCAGCGGAAAAGGTGATCGGGGCATGATTGGGTTATCATCAAAGCTCATGACATTTATTTTAACGTTTCATATTCATTAATACAATTTAATGGAAATTTACAATCATAATTACATCAATGACCTAAACATCAATCTAAGCTTCTTTGTTTTCTTCTAAGGCATTTCCTATGTTTTTCTTGCTTCATCCTGTTCACCTGTATCATGTGTAAAAGGGTTTTTGGGTCAACAAAAAGTTGGCGAGTGAATCCTATGGAAAACATTTGAACAAGTTTATTTAATTGATTATGAAATAAAGTGCACAACCACACATGAGTAAAAATAGATGTAAACTTATTCATAAATCAATTTAATATTAAACAATACACACATGAAAAATAATGGATCGTTTAGAGGCACGCGTTGCTCAACTCGTCTCTCACGAGGAACTGATGGGCCTAATGAATGAATTGCATAAACATGATAATATGAAAGACATAACTACAAGCAATATAAACTCAATAATACACACATGAACAATAATGGATTGGTTTTGAGGCACGCGTTGCTCAACTCGTCTACCACGAGGAACTGATGGGCTTAATGAATGAATTTCATATAAGTTGACAAAATGAAATACATAATCACAACAATATAAACAATCTAAGTTTAGATCACGATATGGTATGGCACAAGTTTAAATAAACGAGTTAATTATTTTGTGACACATGACACACCCCAAAACGTGTAATTAAAAAGGGGGAGTTGTAAGATTCACTCACAGTGGGTGCGTTCGGTTGATGATGTTGAATGCACGCGAAGTGGTTTTAACCACGAGTGAAATTAACCTAGATAAATAGCATTATGGTTCGGTAAGTAAACGGATTTTATTAATCCATTTTAGTAGGATTGTTGGGTGTATTTTTGTGAGTTTAAGGCTATTTTCTAACCTTAAAAATGTTATTTTTAAGTATTTTTAATTGATTTTAATTAAAATAAATAAATAAAAATAATAAAAAAAGTTGACTTTTTTGACCGTTGACCGTTGACCTTGACTGTTTGACCGGTTCGTATGCATGTAAGTGTGCGCTGAGTGAGGCTCGAACCCGAGACCTCCCGTACGCGTGCACGCAGCTCTACCAACTGAGCTACGTGTCTAACCCGAAATATTTCTGTTTTTAATTATATTTATATATTAATTAGATTAATCCGAAAATTAATTTATTTCTAAAAAGATTTTACTGAATCGGACCGGTGCTCTCCACAGGTCTCGAACCCGGGACCTGTGGGTTGAGTTAACACACAGTCCACCGCTGGACTGTGTGTTTAACTTGTTATATAAACCGATTTTTATTATACTTAAATACAAACTAAGTATTTTCATTTCTGACTTATTTAAAAAGTTTAATAATTATCCGAATCGGTGCAGAAGACCGGACTCGAACTCGTGTCCTGTGATTAAACATACACACAGTCCACCACTGGACTGTGTGTCCAACTTGGTTATTATTCCGGTTATTAATAAACTTAACATGTAACAGTGGTGACTCCGGTTCGGTTAACAAAAAAAGGCATTTTTATTAAGGCAGCATGCGTGGGACAAGATTCGAACTCGAGACGTTTACGTGTTTATTGTGCACACAGTCCACCGCTGGACTGTGTGTCTAACCCGAGTTATAACTTGATTTTAATTATACTTAAACATTACAGAACTTCGTCTTCTTCGTTGATTTTAACCAGAATCGGAAGTCCGACTGGTTCGATGTTTTAATCGTGTTCGTTAGCGTTTTTCAGTTAATTACAGATGAGATATGTAAAAAGAAGGGAAGATTTAAGCGTGAGTATACCGACTGGATTCCTCTGTTTCTCCGGCAGAACTCCGGCGACAGCAACAGATTCCGGCGTCGTGTGTCTTGCAGCAGCGAGTCTTCAGAAAGCTTGAAAAGGATGTGGGTGACTTCGGTATAAGCTCAGGGGGTTTAGTAAGGCTTAGAAGTGGAGGGTTTGGTTTTCCGGCGATGAGCAGAAGATTTCCGGCGAGTGAGTTTTCGCCGAGAAAGGGTGCGGTTTTGAGCGAAAAAGTTTGCAGAGGTTCGAGGGGGTATTTATAGGGCAGGTTATCGATGAACTTGGTCCAATTTCCGACTTGATTCGTCGGTTAGAATTTCTCTGGCGGTTATAACTTGTGTCGCGGACTCAGACGTCGGTTATAACCGATGTAGGTTTAAACGTTTACGTTATAACTGAAGAAGTCGTAAATTATTGGCGAGTTAGTCGCGATTTCCGACAACTGAAATTTGGGCGCCGGTTTTTGAATTCGGAAAACATGTTATGAATTAATCGAGTCTAACAATTACCAAGAAACACTAGTGGCGCAGTGGTTGGAGAGTTGAGTGTTAAGTTGTGTTGACCGGCTGACTGACCCGGGTTCGAAACCCGGCAGTGCCAAATTATTTTTATTTTCTTATTTTTGACAGTTTTTCAAAAACAAACTATATATTCAATATAATAATTAATTATGTATCGTTTAAAATTAATTTGGGCATTAAATACGCCACGAAATTTTAAACTGATTGTTCGGTTAATAAACGGAGCGGGTTTGGTAAATCCGTTTTTGACGGATGTTACAAGACACACAGTCCAGTGGTGGACTGTGTGAACGTTTAAATCACACGTCACGAGTTCGAGTCCAGACTACCGCACCGGTTCTGGCAATTATCAAACTTTTTATATAAGGCAGAAATGAAATGATCTAGTTTGTATATAAGTATAATAAAAATCAGATTATTTACCAAGTTATCAACCTAAGCCACAGGTCCCGGGTTCGAGACCTGTGGAGAGCACCGAGCGAGACATTAAAATCATTTTTGAAATAAATGATTTTCGGATTAATTCAATTAGTATATAAATATAATTAAAAACAGAAATATTTCAGGTTAGACACGTAGCTCAGTTGGTAGAGCTGCGTACACGCATACGGGAGGTCACGAGTTCGAGCCTCACTCAGCGCACACAATTACACAATCAAATCGGTCAACAGGTCAACGGTCAACAAGTCAACGGTCAAAAAGTCAACATTTTTTTATTATTTTTATTTATTTATTTTATTTAAAAATCAATTAAAAATACTTAAAAATAACATTTTTAAAGTTAGAAAATAGCCTTAAACTCACAAAAATATATCCAATAATCCTACTAAAGTTGATTAATAAAATCCGCTTATTTACCGAACCATTATGTTATTATCTAGGTTAGTTTCACTCGTGGTTAAATCAAACTTTGTACGCATTCAACATCATTAACCGAAAGCACCCAATGTAAGTGAATCTTACAACTCCCCTTTTTAATTACACGTTTTGGGGTGTGTCATGTGTCACTAAAATTAACTCGTTTATTTAAACTTGTGCCATACCATATTGTGATCTAAACTTAGAATGTATATATTGTTTGTAGTCATGTATTTCATATTGTCAAGTTGTATGCAAAACTCATTCATTAGGCCCATCAGTTCCTCGTGAGAGACGGGTTGAGCAACGCGTGCCTCAAAACAATTTATTATTGTATGTGTGTGCATTATCTGATATTAAGTGTTTTACGAATATGTTTACATCTATATTTACTCATATGTGGTCGTGCACTTTATTTTATAATCAATTCAATAAACTTGTTCAAATATTTTTCATAGGATTCACTCGCCAACTTTTTGTTGATCCAAAAACCATTTTTACACATGATACAGGTGAACAGGATGAAGCAAGGAAAACATAGGAAATGCCTTAGAAGAAAGCAATGAAATCTAGAATGATGTTTAGGACATGATGTAGTTATGATTGTATATTTCCCATTAAATTGTAATAATGAATATGAAACGTTATAATAAATGTCATGAGCTTTGATGATAACCCAATCATGCCCCGATCACCTTTTCCGCTGCGGGTCGGGGTGTGACAGATTGGTATCAGAGCCATGACTATATGGATATAGGATAGGTTATTAGACCCTTAGAGCCTATACTATAGTTGACTAGATTTTAATAGTCTATGTGGTTACATGCAAACTTATGATATTTATTTGTTTCATATTTGTTTATACTTACAGTCAAACATACATACCTACATACACATTCATCATACATATTTCAATGTTCACATATTCAAATCATCTTCATACTTTCGTTATTCAAAGATTTTGTCGCATTTTTCATTTTTCAAATCTCATCAAAGTGAGTTCTGCGACGGGCATGTAGTAACTGGAAGGGTACAAGTACCGTAGTCGGAACGTCCTGTCTAGGTTGGCATTCGTATAAATCCAATATAACGGACCAGTTTGCCTACCTGGGGACTAACGATGAGAGTACGAAGGACCTATTAGGCCAAAGCATGCCACACCAAATGTCGTTCGAACTAACCCCACTTTGAGGTGTCACCGTGTTCATACCTGGGCACATTCCGAATATCATACGTTATATACATATTTCTCGATTTTCTCCGGGTTTTAGTGTACGTAACCAGGCTAACACATGCAACCATATGAAAAACCCGGTATTCATGGGGGCCCACATGATTACGAAGGTGAAGTATGGCGGCATGCAAGGCCCAATTACGAGCAAAGCCCAAGACATCCTATGGATGTAGTAGATTTATTATTTTATATTTATTTTATGAATGTTCATTCCTAAATACGACCCATGATCCCAAAAACATCCAACTCATACTCTTGATATGTATTTCTTGTAGATGTCTTCTAGCTTCGCTCGTAGGAAGATGAGAGCAGGAAAAGCCCGCGAGCGCATGGCTGCCCAAATCGCTCAACAAATGGCTGCCGTAATACCCAACATTATAATTCAAGTCCAACAAGCCCTTACCGCTAATCCCGTCAATCAAGAAGATCAAAACATTGACAATCCTTCCCCAATTACCACCAAATGCACCTACAAGCATTTCAAATCCTGCGACCCTCAAAAATACGAAGGGACTGAAGGTGTCACCGCTCTCCTCCATTGGTTTTGAAGAAATGGAGAACACTTTTCTAAATTGCGATTGCCCCGATGATCGCAAAGTGCGATATGCTACTGGTCGTTTATATGGAATAGCACTTACTTGGTGGAATACAGAGAAGGCCAAACGAGGTGTTGACGATGCTATGACTTTGACTTGGGAAGAGTTGAAGGAAATCATGACAAGACGGTTTTGCCCAAGGAGCGAAATCAAGAAATTAGAGGATGAGTTCTATTCGTTGAAGCAAAAGGAAGGCGACCACACCACATACAACAAAAGATTCCTCGAGTTAAATCAAATGGTTACAAACTTGTTCACTCCCCTCTACCGTTTGATCGAGCACTACATTCGAGGTCTTCCGTAAAAAATTCAAGACTCTGTAATAAGTACCACACCTGTAACCTTGGAAGCCGCAATGGAGTTAGCTACAGAGCTCACCGAGAACCGCATCCGGAATAAAGACTTCAAGGAGGAGAAGAAGAAGGATAAAGCATCGACTGAAACTTCAAACTCCAACCAAACCGAATCCCCTTCTCAACCCATTTTTAAGAGAAAACGAGATGGGCAACTTTTCGCTGTCACCCAACGTAATCAACCAATTTCACAAGCCATACCCATCCAAGCTATTCCCATCACTCAAGTAGCACCCAACTCAACTTACCCAAATAAGAAACCATACCTTGGACCTCACCCTCGATGTAACACCTGTTTTTATCACCATCCATCTACCTTACCTTGTCGACTATGTGCGAATTGTGGACGCTATGGTCATTTGAGCAAGGCTTGCCGCACCTCTCAAAACCAAATCTCTCCCCCTACTCAAAACATGATCCAAACCTATCAACAACCCCAATACCCCATGTTCCCATATGTTCGAACTTGTTTCAATTGTGGCGACCCTACCCACTTTAGAAACACGTGCCCTCGATTGGTTAACATCATAAACGCCCAAGCTCAAGCAAACCCAGTTAACCAAGCAAATCAAGGAAACCTAATCGCTAGGCCACCAGCAAGAGGAAGAGTTTTCAACATCAATGCCAATCCTGTTGAAGATAATGACGGCCCAAACGAAACCACCCAACTAGTCCCCTTCACCGAAAATCAAGATTCAACTCCAACCGCTTAGTTTTTATGTTTTTCTTTATGTTATCTCAAGCTTTGGTTGATTATGTTTGTTTATGTTTTAGAGTCACATAGAACTAATCATAACTTACTGATAAAACCAATGAAAATTTGACGAGAATATGGTGGATACGCCGCTGGTACTTCCTATATATAAGTATTCTTGCCAAAGGATCAGAGGCATTATCAGGCGATTATGAGAAGTTCCATGTAGGATTTAGTATTGTCTTGGTTGAAATTTGTGTTACATTCACTGATTTAGCATTCATATCACCTCATCATTTAAAGAAATTGGATTGTGTTCCACTTCATCATAACAAACGAGAGAGGTACTGTCATCATTCAAACATGTATACTATCAGAATTAAGACTCAAGCTTTGGTTGTTGTGCTTGTTTATGTTTTAGAGTCACATAGGACTAATCATAACTTACTGATAAAACCAATGAAAATTTGACGAGAATATGGTGGATACGCCGCTGGTACTTCCTATATATAAGTATTCTTGTCAAAGGATCAAAGGCATTATCAGGCGGTTATGAGAAGTTCCATGTAGGATTTGGTCGTAGTTTGTTCATCATACATTTCAACGTATTTCAATTTCATCATTTAAAGAAGTTGAGCTATATCTCACTTCCACAAGGACTAACCTCTCCATCATAACAAACGAGAGAGGTACTGTCATCATTCAAACATGCATGCTATCAGAATTGAGACTCAAGTTTTGGCAGTTGTTTTTGTTTTAGAGTCACATAGAACTAATCATAACTTGCGGATAAAGTCAATGAAAATTTGACAAGAATATGGTGGATACGCCGCTGGTACTTCCTATATATAAGTATTCTTGTCAAAGGATCAGAGGCATTATCAGGCGGTTATGAGAAGTTCCATGTAGGATTTAGTAATGTTTTGGTCGAAATTTGTTCATCATACATTTCAACGTATTTCATTTTGATCATTTAAAGAAGTTGAGCTATGTCTCACTTCCACAAGGACTAACCTCTCCATCACAACAAACGAGAGAGGCACTGTCACCATTCAAACATGTATGCTATCAGAATTAAGTTGATTGTGTTTATTTATGTATTAGAGTCACATAGAACTAATCATAACTTGCGGATAAAGCCAATGAAAATTTGACAAGAATATGGTGGATACGCCGCTGGTACTTCCTATATATAAGTATTCTTGCCAAAGGATCCGAGGCATTATCAGGCGGTTATGAGAAGTTCCATGTAGGATTTAGTATTGTCTTGGTTGAAATTTGTGTTACATTCACTGATTTAACATTCATATCATCTCGTCATTTAAAGAAATTGGATTGTGTTCTATTTCTACATAAACTAACCTCTCCCTCATAACAAACGAGAGAGGAACTGTCACCATTCAAACATGTATGCTATCAGAATTTGGACTCAGATATTGGTTGTTGTGTTTATTTATGTTCTAGAGTTACATCATAGAACCAATCATAACTTACTGATAAAACCAATGAAAATTTGACAAGAATATGGTGGATACGCCGCTGGTACTTCCTATATATAAGTATTCTTGCTAAAGGATCAGAGGCATTGTCAGGCGGTTATGAGAAGTTCCATGTAGGATTTAGTAATTTCTTGGTACATTGGTTGTGGTGTTTATTTATGTTCTAGAGTCACATCATAGAACCAATCATAACTTACTGATAAAACTAATGAAAATTTGACAAGAATATGGTGGATACGCCGCTGGTACTTCCTATATATAAGTATTCTTGTCAAAGGATCAGAGGCATTGTTAGGCGGTTATGAGAAGTTCCATATAGGTTGTAGTATTAGAAATTTTGTTTTAGGATATAACCTTATCTTTCCAAACATATCAAAACTCTTGCGCAAGAAATCATACTTAGTGAATCAACTCTGCTTATCAATATTTTTAACGTAGGCAACAAAAAGCGATTCCTGTAGCAGGGTACTCAACCCTTACAAGGAACGTTACCGCCTCACACAAAATTTAAACCCTTACTCTTTTCTAAGTATGTAACCGTCAAATTAAACACCATCCTTTTTAGACAAATATGTCACTACTTAAATTTCGGGACGAAATTTCTAAAAAGCAGGGGATACTGTAACGTCCATCAAAAAACCGGATTTACCAAACCCGCTCCGTTTATTAACCGAACAATCAGTTAAAAATTTCGTTGCGTATTTAATGCCCAAATTAATTTTAAACGATACATAATTAATAAGTATATTGGAATATATAATTTATATTTGAAAAAGTATTTAAAATAATGAAATAAAAATAAAAGGCTGCAGCCGGGTTTCGAACCAGGGTCAACCGGTTATCAGCAATGCCTTAACACACACGCGCTCAACCACTCCGCCACTTGTGTTTCTTGTTCATTATTGGAAACAATTAATACATAACATAAATCTCGAATTCAAAACTGACGCGCCCAATCGCAGTCGGCGGAAATCCCGACGATTTCGCTGAGAATGGACGGTTTCTTCTATTTTAACCGAAGCCTTAACTATTACATCGGTTATAACCGACGTCTGAACCCGCGACGCAAGTCATAACCACCGGAAAACTTATTGACCGACGAATCAAGACGGAAAACGGACCAAATTCGTCGATGTTCTGCCCTATAAATACACCCTCTAACTTCTGTTAGCTTTTTCGCTCACAATCACACTCTTTCCCGACGTAATTTCACTCGCCGGAAAACTTCTGCAACTCGCCGGAAAACCGAGCCCTTCACCTCTGTGCCTTACTCTAAAAAAACTGAACACCCAGAGCTCATACCGAAGCCACCCACACTCATCTCAAGCTCCCTGAAGACCCTCTGCCGCAGGACACACGTCGCCGGAATAATCTGCTGTCATCGGAGTTTCGCCGGCGAAACAGAGGAGCCCTGTTCGGTATATCTTACACTTAATCTCTCATTCTTTTTATTAATCTTACATGTAATTAATCACAACACCCTAAAGAAACTTGATTAAATCGTCGAACCAGTCGGACATTGGTTCTGGCTGAAGCTTAACGAAGAAGATGAAGTTTTCAGTATTATATAAGTTTAATTTAAATCAAGATATATCTCGGGTTAGACACACAGTCCAGCGGTGGACTGTGTGCAAATAAACATGCATACGTCCCGAGTTCGATTCTTTAACTCGCCTTAATAAAAATGTTCTTTTTTTAAACTGAACCGGATTCATTGCAAATAGATGTTAAGTTTAATAAAAACCGGAATAATACCCAAGATAGACACACAGTCCAGTGGTGGACTGTGTGAACGTTTACATCACACGTCACGAGTTCGAGTCCAGACTACCGCACCGGTTCTGGCAATTATCAAACTTTTTATATAAGGCAGAAATGAAATGATCTAGTTTGTATATAAGTATAATAAAAATCAGATTATTTACCAAGTTAGACACACAGTCCAGCGGTGGACTGTGTGTCAACCTAAGCCACAGGTCCCGGGTTCGAGACCTGTGGAGAGCACCGAGCGAGACATTAAAATCGTTTTTGAAATAAATGATTTTCGGATTAATTCAATTAGTATATAAATATAATTAAAAACAGAAATATTTCAGGTTAGACACGTAGCTCAGTTGGTAGAGCTGCGTGCACGCATACGGGAGGTCACGAGTTCGAGCCTCACTCAGCGCACACAATTACACAATCAAACCGGTCAACAGGTCAACGGTCAACAAGTCAACGGTCAAAAAGTCAACATTTTTTTTATTATTTTTATTTATTTATTTTATTTAAAAATCAATTAAAAATACTTAAAAATAACATTTTTAAAGTTAGAAAATAGCCTTAAACTCACAAAAATATATCCAATAATCCTACTAAAGTTGATTAATAAAATCCGCTTATTTACCGAACCATTATGTTATTATCTAGGTTAGTTTCACTCGTGGTTAAATCAAACTTCGTGCGCATTCAACATCATCAACCGAAAGCACCCAATGTGAGTGAATCTTACAACTCCCCTTTTTAATTACACGTTTTGGGGTGTGTCATGTGTCACTAAAATTAACTCGTTTATTTAAACTTGTGCCATACCATATTGTGATCTAAACTTAGAATGTATATATTGTTTGTAGTCATGTATTTCATATTGTCAAGTTGTATGCAAAACTCATTCATTAGGCCCATCAGTTCCTCGTGAGAGACGGGTTGAGCAACGCGTGCCTCAAAACAATTTATTATTGTATGTGTGTGCATTATCTGATATTAAGTGTTTTATGAATATGTTTACATCTATATTTACTCATATGTGGTCGTGCACTTTATTTTATAATCAATTCAATAAACTTGTTCAAATATTTTTTCATAGGATTCACTCGCCAACTTTTTGTTGATCCAAAAACCATTTTTACACATGATACAGGTGAACAGGATGAAGCAAGGAAAACATAGGAAATGCCTTAGAAGAAAGCAATGAAATCTAGAATGATGTTTAGGACATGATGTAGTTATGATTGCATATTTCCCATTAAATTGTAATAATGAATATGAAACGTTATAATAAATGTCATGAGCTTTGATGATAACCCAATCATACCCCGATCACCTTTTCCGCTGCGGGTCGGGGTGTGACATTATGGACCGTATGGGGTATCCCTTGCGGTCCGCAAGGGTCCGGCCAGGACAATAAAGTTTTATTTTTTTTTATTTTCTTGATTTGCAACATAATTAAAGGTTACAACTTGTTGTTTTATGAACAAATAAAGGTTTCTAAGCATAATTAACATGTGCCAAAGGTTTCATATGTAGAAATTGAATAAGATCAAGTATAAATATTGCATATAAGTTTTGTATTGAACATGTAAGTCACGTATTTTGCAATTTTGTCAACGTTGTTGCATTTTGTGGATCAAGTATCACATATATAGAGTATAAATGAGTTTATCATGACAAAAATAGGACACGTGTTTCATTATGATTTAACTCTCGGAATATCGATTACAACAAAGGTTAAATACAAAGATTACAAAAGTTTCTAATAATAGAAATACAACATGAACTTTCTAAATATAGAAGGTTTGAAAACGCAGGGCGTTAGACAACCGATTTTACAACACCAAGCTACAACCGGTCAAACTGGTTACTAACCGAACCGGTTATAAAAAACCGGTTTTTAGGTTTCGGTTACGTAATCAGTTTTTTGTATATCTCTACCCGTTTGGTTCGCGTCAGCAAGTGTTTAGTTACACCAAAAACTCATATTTACTTGCTTGACTTTTCTGGTTCGCGTCAGCAAGTGGTTACACCAAAAGCTCATATTTACTTGCTTGACTCGTTTGGTTCGCGTCAGCAAGTGTTTACACCAAAAACTTATATTTACTTGCTTGACAAGTTTGGTTCGTGTCAGTAAGTGGTTACACCAAAAACTCATATTTACTTCTTGATCCGTTTGGTGACCGTCAGCAAGTGGTTACACCAAAAACTCATATTTACTTGCTTGACCCGTTTGGTTCGCGTCAACAAGTGGTTACACCAAAAACTCATCTTTATATAAATAAAGTCTTAATCTATTCGGATAATATTCAACTTACGTTTTAAGTTTATATATATATAGGATTCGGTTCAAATGAGAATCACCACGAGTTACGAGAACCGAGAAAACTTTTTGATCCGGGGCGAGTTGGGCAAAAAATTTTTATGCAAAAAACGTAGAAAAAAATATTATAAACACATCTGCAATTTTTTTTTTAAATTGTCGAGTCGGTAGTTTTGACTGATGCAAGTTTTTTTACGTCTGGTGTAAATTTTTATCTGTTCGGATAATATTCAACTTACGTTTTAAGTTTATATATATATATATATATATGGTTAGGATCATGAGTGAACAACATCCTTGGTTATTATAATTTTTTTGAATAAATTACAAGTTTGCCATCAACCTTATTTTTTATCATCTAAAAAATGAAGAGCCAAGATCTGTTCATTTTGTTCACAAGTTAACACTTGTTTGACCCGTTTCATGATTTACACCATGGGTTCTCTTCTTAACAAACTTTCATGTGTCACCAACATTAGTTCATTTTAATTTGACTCGTTTTGACCCGTTCATGGTTTACACCATGGGGTCTCCTCTTAACATTTATCCGGCTAACTACATCTAAACTAAAGTACTTCCATCACATACATTGCGATTCTATTCTAGGAGGTGTAAGCTTTACTTACCTTACATCCGATCATGCATTCTCACATCTTTGAACCGCTTGACTCGTTCCTTTCAAAGCTCACACCTAGCTTGTCAAGAGTCTAATACAATATCCGCAAGATGGTTAGATTAGTCATCATATACCATGACCATCACCTTATAGATTTTTATACAATCTTTTTCATTCTAATCTATTATAGGCCAAAAGTCAAACTGTCAATTGACATATACTAATGCATTAACAAGTTCAATAAACTCATTTAGGCATTTTATCAAACACTTGGTGGACATCATTTTTAGGCCATCATATTAGGCTATTTTATCAATACTTGCTAACAAACATTCATAGGGTTTAGAGGTGGGGATCCAAAAAGGATCCACGTGTTATATATTCTGAATCATTAGTTTGAGCATCATTTTGCAATGCAGAGCATTCACAATGAATCTTTATCCATATCCATATATTTACACTAAAAACAACTATTTTTTCTCTTTTGTTTTTCAATTAAATAATATTTTTTATATATTATCATTACTTTTTCTCTCTCTCCTCCACTCACAACCATTTCTAAAAATATTAAAAATTTTATAAGGTTCTCTCTCTCGAGAAATTTTTTCCCATATATCTACAGATGAACAGTAATATTCTCATTTATTTTCTTTATTTTCCACTCACAATCACTAAAAAACACTAACAACCTTACCTTATAATATAATTAAACTCAGTCACATATTTTAGGAATCATTAATGCTCTTAGATATAAATATAGATTTAAACGTACATTTTTTTTTCTACATTTCTTATCCGGATATGGTTTTTTATTCACAATGGAGTGTTAGATTAAATTGGTTAAAATCACAAGGTTTGTGATTAAGGCGAATGGTTAGATTGACTAGAGTATATGATTTAATTAATGAGCATCCCATTATGTGTTATTTAGAGTTGATGACACGTTAAATTATTTTGAATTTAGAAAAATTGGGACCGTTTTCCCAATTAAACTTGTGTGTATAGTCTTAAAATAATGGACCTTACTTGTTTTGTTATAAATTTTATGTTGAAATTTCTATTTGGTTTTCATTGGTAGCTGTCGTTGATGGTGAATGATGGATGGGGAAGCTAATTGATGTGCTCGATAACATTCAATAAAATTGTTAAGCATTTGACATTATATTACAAACAAAAAAGTAAAAACTTCTGATGACCTACAATTAGTAGGCATTTTTTTATACTAGCAATCAGATGCCATTTAATTTAAAAAAAATAAACATAGATACTTATAATTGTAAAAAAAGTTTAGTATTTAAAACTGTAATAGCTTTAATGCAATTTGTCCTCTTTGTAACTTTAATGATTAGTCATATATCGAACTTAATAAATAAAAGTAAATGGTTGAAAAATGTCATAATTATGTAGGTCAAAATTATTTTTCTTCACTCGTTCGTATATGTTTCATATTTTAAAATTTTTAAAAGGTTAATTAAAAAAGTTTAGTAATAAATTATAATATATTAAATTATCAGTATAAAACCTCTTCAAAAATATATAATGAAACTTTTAAAATTAATCAGCAAAATATCGTTTTATAGATCCTAAATTTTGATATTAACTATTTACGACTTTTTTCATATAACTTGTATAATACAAGAAGAGTTGTAACCTAGTTTGTGAATATATAATTGACAACAATCGTAATTGAGCACCTAAAATGCCTCATTGCATAAATGCAATATTGCATAACAAGTTAATAAAGTAGTGGTTGTGAAAATTAGGAAAATAAAATTATGAAATTCATGATCAATACCAATTAACAGAAACAGGAAAAAATAAATCTAAGTGTATAAATAAAGAAACTATAAATAAAATAAATAAGTATTTATTATAAACTTTAAACAGATTGAAATAAAAGTATTATATCTATAAACAGTTGTATAGTTTATCTGTAATATTTATAAAAAACTATAATATTTGTAAGTATTATATTTATAAGTACATTATTTAAGATTTAAACTTATGTGGTTTTAAGAACTTGTATAATGTAACTATAATATTTGTAAGTCTTGTAATTATAATTACATTACTTAAGATTTAAAATTATGTGGTTTTAATAACCCTTCTTGTATAATGTACTTTTATAATATTTACAAAAACTACGTGAGTTCAAATGCTTAGGTTTAAAAACTTGAAATAAAATTGAATTGTTTAAATAAATATAACAAATCGTAGGAAATAAAGAAAAAAAATAAAGTGTCGGTTGAAAGAAAAGATACAAGAAAAAAAGGATTAAAGAAGTCAAGTGAAGGAGAAGAATGTAAACAATACACCATAATTTATGTTTCTTTCTTTCTTGCATGCCACCGTTAGACTCACTCGAATTCTAACCACCACCAACATCTGTATCACCTCTCGATTTTCTGGCGAAAACCCGCCATCACGTCACCAACACGAAATACCTCGTGAATTTTCAGCTACCATGAACCACCACTATAAATCTTATAGGCTGTAACTTGTTAACTAAGAAGATAAAGACAGTTAAAACATTAATAGGTATCTAAAGTTCAGTTGTAAGACATCTGTCTTAATTAAATTAGTTGCTTGCCCAACTGTATTTAAAGTTCGTTTAGTAAATCACATACATATTTGTCTAAATTAATTTTTGGCGTTTTTCTCGATGGTTTTATGTACAGTTGTACTAACAACCGGGATTTTTTCTAGCTTCTCGCTAGCCTTATATGATATAACCATTGTTGTCGCTCGAAAAAAAAAACAATTTAAATTAAAAAGTTGCATTATTAATTATTGTTAGCATAGTGTTTATTGATATAATTTTTCCCACTTATCATATAACTTATCAAGTTCTGAATCTAAACGATGATAACCATTGTATATCAAATAATTAAAAGTAAGTTACATTAACATAACTTAATAAATTATGTGCATGATAGCAAATGAATAATCTATAAATATACAATTACATTTATTAGTAAAGTTTGGACGTAAAAGGAACAATATTTATTAATTGAAAGTTTAACTAAACTAATTTCTAATGTCTCATTGGTCGTCGAAAATTTGCTAACATACAACCTAATAAACCACATTTTGAATCTAATATGTATAATTATAAATACAACGATATTGTAGGGTTCATGACCGTCTAAACGTAATTAATTATCTCAGTATTGTAATCATCGTTCAAGGTACAAATGGTATTAAACCATTTTGCTTTGATATGTGTCATTTGGCGTTCGGGCATTGTATTCTTAAATTTTATAGTTTGCACCATGTTTCTTTACGAAAATATATGTTTTTATTATTTAAAAACGCTATGAAAATATTTTATGTTAGTTATTCATAAAGGGATCGACTCACTTTTTAATAAATTTAATTTTTGTTCCAGCATGTTGGATGCAGCCTTTGGCTTTCAAATTGTGGTAGAGAAAATCGACACGTTGTCAAATTAAACAATAAACATCAAATGATGCGTTGGATTATTTCTAAGAACCACACATGAAGCTTCCATGTAATTTCCCACATACCAGGTGCTCTCTGTGTGTAATATTTATACATGTATATATAGTCCCTATGTACAACCATACAACATACCACATATTCATATTCATCTCTTTAAACACAATATATCAAATCTCTCCCCTCTTTCTCTTTAGACACACACACATATCTCTACTAGTTGTGAAATTTGAAGAATATGAAATTAAACTTCATTTTGGTACTTGGTTTTCTTTTGTTTATGCTCATTTTCTCTCATCCACCATCAACTCAAGCTCAAGAAGTTGGTAATGCTCGGAACACAATTATATATATGCTATACATTTAGATCAATGGTTTTTAGTTTTATAATATCTAACCTTGTTTCTAAACCTAGCATTAACTTAAATTATTTGTGTGTGGGTATATATGCATGTTTAAAGGTAGAGAATCAAAGTGGATTTGATTATTTGAGAGGTAGCACGATGGGACCAGATAGATGGGGTGCCGATGAGGAATGAATGGTCGTTGTCCAGCAATGGGACGATGCAGTCTCCCATTGATATGTCGAGTCGTAGAGTGGAGATGGTGCTCCATCCTAAGAATCTATACAAAAACTATAAGCCTTGCAATGCAACCATGGTTAATAGAGGTCATGACATCATGGTAATCACTATTTCATAATTAATCCATATATATAAAGCCTTGTATCATCTTTTGTTGTTATTGCATGTTCTGAAATTTACAATGGATTTGATGTTGCAGGTTAAATGGATTGGAGATGCGGGATCAATTATCATCAATGACACCGAGTACGCTTTGAAACAAGCACACTGGCACTCACCTTCCGAGCACACCATCAATGGCAAAAGGTTTACTTCGCCTTCTGTGTATATATTTTTTTTCAACGATTAAACGTACTTTTAAACATCTTTTGTTCATTACGGGACTTGACCTCTATAGACACTCTTATCAAACATCTTGATACTCCTAGGCTAAATACCTTTGGTATCTAGCATAATTTATTGGCAGTTGTAGATAAGAAAATATGGGCCCAAGATTAATTTATTTCCCAAAGATATAGTTTTAGGTGTTGAGCAAATTAACTCATGAATTTATCAACAGGTTTGACATGGAACTACATATGGTCCACCTCAGCATAGACAACAAAATAGCTGTTATTGTTGTCCTTTACAATATTGGCAGACCAAGCAATTTTCTTTCCAGGGTAACCTATTAGATTGACTTGCTAAAAGCTCGAAACGAGCCGAGCACGAATTCAAGACTAAAATAAATTCGTTTAACTAACGAGCTCGAGCATCTTTAATCAAGCTTGAGTAGGCTCGTGAGTCTAGACGATCTTGTTATTTCTATAATTTTTACGTAATAATAACTATTATTATATAAAACTATGACAAATAATAATTAAAATGCATATAAAATTATAAATGCAATTTAAATAATTGATATCTGAGCCGGAACTTTAGATCTAAAAAAAGCAAGGAAAGCTCGAGCTCGAACTCTCATGAGCTCAAGCTTAGATGAGCACGGATTCAACTCGACTCATTTACGCCCAACATATCCACTCCAAATAAATAAAATGTATTTTGACACATGTGTGTGTACACACACCATATAGAAGGGATCATGCAATAATCATAAGGTTTCTTGATAACAAAGGGAACAACCATCAGACAAGCAATTCTTTACACTTTTTTTTTAAATATTACTATTTTTTACGAAGATTAAAAATACATATATATTGACTCACGAGCTATATATATGTACCTTGTTAGTACACATATATATCCCTAGGTTTTTTATTTCTTCAATAACAACTGCTTAATGAAAAAGTTGAGAAAAGTAGATGGTAGTTCTCTCATGATACGTACCAATACATCATATTTTTTAAATACAAAACTAATAGCAACGATTCGTTTAAGCACACGTTTCACATTTTCATTACTTTTTTTATTTTTTGACTTGCAGTTAGCTGTAAACATATCGTCTATGATAGATCAAAAAGGCATGCGTGGACACAGTGGAATTGTAAATCCTGGAGAGATTCAAATGAGTAGTAGGTTGTATTACCGATATATTGGTTCACTCACGGTCCCTCCTTGCACAGAAAAAGTTGTTTGGACCATTAGTAGAAGGGTAAAAATCAATACTTTTGTAATTACTTATATGAAAATCTTTTTTACACAAACTTATGATTTATGTTCATACAGGTAAGAACAGTTTCAATACGTCAGGTTAGATTACTTCGAGAGGCTGTAAAGGATGTAAGTATATATTTGTTAGACATCAAGTGAATGCAAAGTTCTTATTGTTTTCTTTCCAGTAAGATGAACTAAATAAATGCTAATTAGCATTTATGTTGTAGTATGGAGAACAAAATGCAAGATCAGTACAACCAGATAATCTTCGAGACATTCTTCTCTATGCACAAGCTCGAGAGAGGAAATAGGAACGTGCATTTACATACATGTTCCACTAATATGTTGTAATACATGAAATCCATTTATCTTAAATTTTGTTGTAATTTTTTAAAAAAATTTGTTTTTTTCCCATTTGTATCCTCTTCATATCGTGAGATTATTATTATTTCATTTATTATTTATCTTTGAGTTTTTTTTGACTTCGGAAATCAGTTGCATACTCATGCATCAATGCATATACATTTGTATTTTAAAATTTTTGTTGGTGATTTTAATGTCTATGGCATAAATACGGATACAATCCGAACATGACACACAAGCAATTAGGTTTTGGGCTAGCCAATGCAACATGTTTAAAAAATGGGATGTGTTTGGGTTGACAACCTATATAATGAGTGGATTGAGCTACGATCCCATTTAATTAAGTTTGTATGCCGTTAAAAAAATTAAGTTTGTTTTCGTTAATGTTATTATTATTATTTCAACATAAATCGTTTAATTGTTAATTTATTTGCATTAATGTTCTTTAATAAATCTTAGGCATTGAATGTCAAGAAACGCGAATTCAAAATCGTAATCCAAAAATTCAAAAGCAATAACTCTTTCTAAATTCAAATAAGTGGTGGAGCATATATTTGTCCTTGTTTTATACAAAAACAATGCTTGATTGCTTGTGAATTCAGTTTATTAATATAACGACACGCGTGTATCAAAATTATAAGGAATGTCTTCATTATCAAAATCACAAGGAATGTCTTCGTCCCTTCGTTTTCAATTTGCAGCTTCTTCCAAATTTCAAATCCCAATGAATATAAATTGTAACAATTTGCATTTTAGAGTAGGTTATAACAGTGTCATTTTTTTTTTCTAAATCATGAGATTGCAATACACTCCTAGTTACCCATTAAACATGTTACCTATTAACCCACTTATATCCGTGTGTTGGACTAATCTTGTCATAGTCTAATAGTCAAAGGAGTTAAATAGTAAGTTTTATTTATAGAGTTGTATTTTAGATAAAAACGAGATTTTAGGACCCACGCGTTGCTATGAAGAAGAAGAAGAAGAGAGTCGACAAATGTAGGTGACATTAGATCTAGTCTCATTTGGCGTGAGAAAGAAAACAGAAAAACAAGTACTTTTGTTTTCTTGTTGGTAGAAGAAGGTTGTCGAAGCGGGAGTGTAACACACCAACCCGTAATATTAGAGGTATTTAGAAACATAAGACATTTTTAAGTTTTAAAGTCAGAAATACATGACATAACTCAAATCAAACCTCAAGGTCAAACACAAATTATTTAGAGTTTCAAAGCTAACATATAACATTAGATTAATCCTAAAGCATGACCAGGCATCTTCAGATAACACCCTAGAGTTTTATTTCACTCTCTCCATTGTAGCCCTCCGTATTTTCGCGTTTATTTATTTATTCATTTATTTAATCATTTAATAATTATTTATTCATTAAAAGAATAAGGTTTTTCTTTAGATTAAAAGCTTAACTTAATTAACCAAGTTAGATAACAAAACACATTACACTAACCTAGTTAACCACTAAGTTAGAAAGTTAAGGGGCTGAATTGGTAATTAACTAAACTATATTACAGGGACTATTATTGTAACATTCAAAAACTTAATATGTAAAAACAACAGGAAAACAGGAGTGGCCGGGACTCGAACCCGCGCCACACCCGCAACAAAACGCACGATTAACCAAGCGGCTGAGCCCTTATTCAGTTCGAAACACGAACCAACTAGTATATATCTACAGTTCCGATTAAACTTGATTTTCAACTTTTTGCCGCTAACTAACCAGCAAGAACATTTGACGACAGAAATGGAGTTTCCTTTTTTCGGAACCTGACTGTTCGGGACTGATTGAAATTGATCCGTTACCATTTTCATTCCAATCACGTACCTCCACTCGAAACCCGACTCGATTCGGTTCCGAGTCACTTATAAATACCGAACCAAACACCTCCATTTCTCCTCACATATCTCTATTACTCTCACACTCTCTTCCTGCTCGACATCTCCTACACACACAACACCCCTTCTCTGATAGACTCCCTCGCCGGAAAACCTGAAATACGCCGGAGACTCGCCGGATTCTCGTCGAAGAAGACGCTCGGAATTCGATCGGAACCCGCGACACAGCGTGTTCGGTTAATCACCTTGATCATTGATTCGTCTTTTACTCGTGCGAATATCCAAGAAATCTATTACGAAACCTAAGGTGAGTATACTCGATCCCCTTTTTAATTTTATCACTTTTGGGGTGCAACATGTATCTCTATATCAAAATCACCCAAACAATTTTAGTCTTGTGCACACTCTATCCATGAATACTTGAAACGACTTGATGCTTGATGTATTTTATGCTTATTGGTTTATATGCTCGTTAACCTCATTATACTTGTTAAACTTGTTAGACTTGTGAGACTACTCTAACTCCTATGGCCTAAGAGTAAGACAATACCCTCCTGATTCTTGGGTATGGTAAATCATATTAGACTACTCTAACTCCTATGGCCTAAGAGTAAGACAATACCCCCTTGATTCTTGGGTATTGTAATCATATTAACCTCTCGTTATTCTTTGGGTTGGTTTGCAACATCATTTAAGGTTCGACATATAGTACACATTTAGCATGTTACTCAATTGTATCATATTGTTTCATGTTGGATACGAGTTAATCTTTTTATTCTATTATGCTATGTATCAAACCTGTATACTCGCTCAACATTTTGTTGATCATATTTTAATACATGTTGCAGGTTGATAGTCAAGACATGAAGAAATCAAGTTAGGATAAGCTTTAGAAACACGCTTTAAATATTTGTTATGCTTATTCGTTTATTTGAACATTGTATTGAATCTTAGTCTTTAATGAAATTTGATTTAATTATATTGTCACAATAGTGTTATGATGTTTTTGAATGATTTGTTCGTCTCATCCCGATGTTTCCGCCATCGATTGGGGTGTGGCAGATTGGTATCAGAGCCATAACTATAGGGAATTAGGTAGAAATACCATGCTTTTTACCTAGTCTATAGTTAAGCACCATTCTTGACCATACTCTGATACCAGATTGGTATCAGAGCCATAACTATAGAGAATTAGGAAAAGTAGGAATGCTTTGCCTAGCATATAGTTTAGGAGCTTTTTCACTATGTGTCGTTTAAAACTACTTCTTTCTATCTTGTTTGCTTCTTTCTATCCTTTTAGACTCTTTATATACATGCCTTGCCTAAGGCTAACACAATACACACTTGGAGGCTCTGAAGACACTCGTATATCACAATCGAAACGATTCATCAAAACAGGGGTGATTCCCACATTTGGTGATGACTTTCACTCAGCTATACTTTGAGTTTGCATGAAATTTACCCTCAAGTTAGGAGTGATATCCAAACCTTGAAGGAAATTTCCATTTCTTACTCTAGTGGACCCTTATCTTTTGATAAGTACTAACCACGTTAGGGTACGACGTTATCAAGTTAGAGGTGAAACTCGCACCTTGTTAACTAGTCCCACTCCTCGATTTTCGATCTCGCCAAAGTTTCGATTTCCCAATCGAATAAGGACCTGTAGTAACCGGAGGGCAAATATCGTTAGTCGCTTCTCGATGAGAGTATTTGCCTATTAGGCCAAAGCACGTCCCTTAATTCGAAAAGGACTTCAATTCACTTTGGAATAGTCTTACATTACGTTAGTTGACAGTCCATGTTTTATCATAAAAATCTCTTTTATGATATCCCAATTTTAATGTGTTTTACATTTGAGCTTTACTTAATTTCAAGCTTGGAGACACGTTACACATTATCTTCGCAATCTAAAACAATTAATAATCATAATCTCTCGTGAACAAATTAAATTTACGATGCTTTCGTTATTCATGTTACATTATGTGAGAACCATGATTTTATGTAAAACTATTTGAAACTTCATTATACTATGTGACACTATGTGAAATTCATGTTACACTATGTGAAATATTTGAAACATTATATACTGGGTTCGTGTCACTGGGTGATTCTTATGTGATAAACTCGTCATTAACTTCATAAGACGCCACACCTTAACATGTATAGCACTATGCATAGTGCTATAGGAGTAGCGCACCGCCCACGAGTCTTGGGGTCATGTTAAGTCATTCAATTGCGGTACACGATGGGTTGACCTGTTTATTCACATGTCAGTGATACGTTAATCTAGTATGTCATGTGAACCATTCAAAATATTTATTCTAGTACTCATATTCCCAAACATGGAAACTTCTCATCAAGATAGGAGTGGTTCCCTTACCTTGACGATTAGCTTCGACCACTTCTTATAAGGTCTAAAAATTCTTGTTAAAAGATGGGAGTTTTAACCAAGAAAACGAAATGGGTCAAAATAGAAACTTATAATTTTTTTTTAAAAGTCGATATAACTTGCCAAGATGATATATTTAAGAGATTACATCCAAATCCATAACTACCAGCATAACATAAGGGCAAAAGTATCTACAGTTTTTAAAGTTACGTTTTTATACAAAAGACTAAACTATACGAAGATCTTTGCAACAAAAGTTTTGACCCGTTTTAGTTAAGCATCGTAGCGGAAGCTTGCAAGGTGATGTGTCCCGTTCCAAAGTAACGCCGCCATTCAAGAGGATTTGCCTACATTCATAAATCAAACAATTAGTCATTTAAATTTCTATTGATCTTTAAAGATTCAAACCTTTATTCCGACTTGATGGTATTTACTTTCAAACATTCGTTCAATACCCGTTCTAATGAGAATCATCATCAATCTTCTACATTACTTTATACTTGGTTTAGCGTCAAGTTTATAACTTGACATATAACATATTCTACTCGATCGACCCGTATCCATTATACGAACTAATACATAAACCCATTCGGCATATCTAGATTGATAACTATATCTTAGACATTATACATTATTAAAGATTGTAAGCATAAAGACTTACCTGTCACACCCCGACCCGCAGCGGAATAAGAGTCGGGGCATAATTGGGTTATCACCAAAGCTCATGATGTTTACTAAAATGTTTCATATTTATTAAATTCAAATTACAACTTAAATATTCAAATCAAATTCATACAATTACAAGGAAATGAAACTAAGTAAAACAATCCAAAGCTTAAACTGATTTATTCTTCTAGGCCTTCCTATGTGTTTCTTGCCTCAACTGGATCACCTGTATCATGTGTAAAACGGAGGATATTTTGGGTCAACAAAAGTTGGCGAGTGAACCTTGATAAAACATTGTTATTAATTTCTTGTTGTATTTAATATTGAAAATTTGTGCAATAATCACATGTGAGCAACAATATATATATAACAAAACACAAACCACATTGGATGAGTAAATGACATGAATGATGATGTATATGAGATCAAGGGTCAATCAAACGGAGCCGATCGAGTGACATGAATGATGATGTATGTGAGATCAAGGCTCAATCAAACGGAGCCGATCGAATGAGGCACCTGATACTCAACCCGTATCCCACGGGGAACTGATGGGCCTAATGAAATGCATGCACTGAAAATGATAACTTCAATCTAAACATAATTCACACAACAACTGATACATATTTGATACACATTTGATTACGGATATGATGGATGCACAAGTGTTTAAATATAATAAGGGATTAAACGACACATGATACACCCCAAAATGTGATTAAAACGGGGAATTTGTAGAGATTCACTCATATTGGGTGGGTTCTTTGATGACGTTGGATGCGCACGAATTTTTAGGATTTGATCGACGAGGAAAACTAACCTAAAATAATAACGAAATGATTTGGTAAATTAGTACTTTTAATTCATACTCTTAATGTGATTTTTAGATTTATTTTTGTGAGTTTAAGGAGGTTTTCTAACTTTAAAATCTTATTTTTAAGTATTTTTAAATGATTTTCTGATTAAATAAATTAATAAAAATAAATAAATAAAATTTGACTTTTTGACCGTTGACCGTTGACCGGTCGGATTGTGTTTAATTATGCGCTGAGTGAGGTTCGAACTCGAGACCTCTCGTTTACGTGCACGCAGCTCTACCAACTGAGCTACGTGTCTAACCCGAAATATTCTCTGTTTTAATTATATTTATATACTAATTAATTTTAAACTTATTTGGTTTTATTTAAAAATGGTTTATATTGCCGAACCGGTTGCAGGGACCCGGAGTCGAACTCGGGTCCTTCGGTTCGAGTGCACACAGCCCAACCAGTTGGGCTGTGTGTCAAATCTGTTTAACTTATGGATTATATTATTCTTATAAACATTCTGTGACTTAATCTGATTAAGTTTTAAAAATGTTGGTTTTATTTCTGAAATTCGGTAACGTGTACGATTCGAACCCGGGACGTGTGTATTGTTTGTGCACACAGTACACCGCTGGACTGTGTGTCTAACCCGTTCGAATATCTGATTTTAATTATACTTATACTTATTTGCGACTTCATCTTCTTCATTTAAGAACACAGAACAGTGAATTCCGACTGTTCTTGTTTAGTCATTCACGATTTAAACTTGACTGAAATGAACAGAGAAATTAAATGATATGGTGTACCAGAACAGCGGGTTTGCTTCGGTTTTCCGGCAAGTATCGTCGGCTCCGATTTGTGATGTCCGGCTGTATGAACTGTTTAGCAGTTTTGATTATTGATTTGAACGATTAAAGTATGAATTAAGAGATAGCAGAGAAGTTTTAGATAGATATACCGGTCGAGGAATGAATACGGTTTTCTGATCAAGGATTTCCGGCAATGTTCCGGCGAAATTGGAAATCTCCGGTGACGAGTTTCTGAGAAATTTCAACTACGAAAAAGTGTGCGGTTCTGAGCGAAAGGATTTCTGGAAGATTGAGTGGGTATTTATAGGGTAGAACTGGATGAATTTTGTCCGAGTTTGAGTCTTGATTCGCGGTCAAAGTTTCTCCGGCGGTTATGACCGCAATTGGCTGTTAGACGTCGGTTATAACCGATGTCGAAGTCGGTTATAGTGTTTTAGTCAAAAGAAAAAAGGCTAAACTCGCGGATTGCCGGATTTTCCGGTGATTGCGAGTTCTGGCGCGCTGAGGTCCGGATTTTGATTTTCTAGTTTTAGTATATATGTTATTTGTTTCCATGTTTATCACAAAATCAGTGTGTGGCGGAGCGGTGTGTTATGTGTTTTGTCTTGTGAGTGACCCGGGTTCGAAACCCGGCGTCTGCATTTATTTTTTTATTCATTATTTATTAGAAATTTTAAATTATGGTTTTTAAATTCTAATATATTTATCAATTATGTATCGTTTAAAATTAATAACAACTATAAATACGCAACGAAAATTATAACTGGATATTTGATTGATAAACGAAGCGGGTTTTGAAAACCCGTTTTTCGATGGATGTTACATTACCTTTGTCGTTCTTTGTTTGCGATCCGGAGTGACTTGAGCCTTCTTCCTTAACTCCTACAATCAACAATTAATTCATTTTAATCTCATGTCAACCTTTTCATCCCATTCTTGACATAATCGAATAAACAATTAACCTTTCTAAATTTTAACAATGTACATTGTATTAATATGAGATTTCATTTCATTCAATCATTTAAACAAATACTTGGTGTGCGTACTAATCATTAAGCATAGTGTACAAGCATCATTTGCATAACATGACCAATTTATGTCAATATCATCAAGAACATCAAATTCAATAAATTTCACATAACTTTCCTTCTAATTCAGTTCTAACTAACAATTTATCAATATAATGATCATCACACATAATTCTCATACAATTTCACACAAAATTCCACATTATAACTCATACCCATTCTGTTCTTAGTGGGTTTTCACTTCCATCATTGATTTAGTAAATTTCATGCATTCTAATGTTCTAGGTGGTGATCTTAATTCAATATCATACTAATTCCATATAATCTCATGGATTTTCTTGAAACCCAATTCATTCAAGATCATCAAAATATCCAATTCTTCTTACCTTAAGCTTTAGTAGACCTAGATGATCATGAAATCACCAACATGCATGAGTGATAGCCATGATTAGGGCTTCAATTAGCTAGATTTGTGTGGTTAGAAGAGTTTCCCCCTTCTTTCTTTGCTCTGGTCGTCGAACACACACTGATGTGTGTTTGTGTTTTGTCCCTAATTAACATTCCTTCTATCATAACAAGTCACCTTTGGCCCTCCTAAGTTTCGTATTTACCAATTTATCACTAATTTCTTTCTTTTAATTAAAATCTCATTTACATACTAACCAAGATAATAATTTATATTTACTATCCCAATAATAAATATTTCTACACTTAGTCTTACTTTAAACATTAACACATGTATTAAAATTATGAGTGTTATAACTTACTTGTACATCATAAAAAAATGTGCGTCACTATAATTTGGGGCGTTACAAGTCCACCCTCCTTAAAGAAAGTTTCGTCCCCGAAACCTGATTTACGTACCGAATAAGGTCGGGTAGAACTTCCTCATTTCGTCCTTCGTTTCCAAGTGAGATCCGACCCTTTCTGTGTTGCCATTGGACTAATACTTGCTTGATTTCTTTATTGCGAAGGGTCCTTACATTGAAATCCCTTATAGCTACCGGTCTTTCAATATAATTCATTCTTTCATCCACCTCGATATCTTCAATAGGTACATGCGCCGTTTCATCCGCAAGGCACTTCCGTAGTTGTGAAACATGAAACGTGTTGTGAATTCCTTCTAATGTGGAGGGTGGTTCTCTCCGATAAGCCACCTTACCAACACGAGCTAAAACTTTGAACGGTCTGATATATCGGGGACCCAACTTTCCTCACTTACGAAATCGGATTATGCCTTTCCACGGGGACACCTTCAAAAAATACTCGGTCCCCTACGTGGAATTCAATAGGACGCCTTCTTTTGTCTGCATAAGACTTTTGTCGATCTTGCACTGCTTTTAACCGAGCCCGTACAAGATCAATCTTTTCATTCGTAATCGCTACTAATCCTTGGAAGCGAGTTCTCTTTGTCCCACTTCTCCCCAACAGACAGGGGTTCTACATTTTCTTCCATATAACAATTCATATGGCGCCATTTGAATGCTACTTTGATAGCTATTATTATATGAGAACTCCACTAATGGTAAATGTTCATCCCAATTCCCCTAAAATCCATAACACAAGCTCTCAACATATCTATAAGCGTCTGGATGGTCGTTTGGGGGTGATAAGCGGTACTTACATGCAAACGAGTACCCATCCCTTTATGAAACTTTTGCCAATAACGGGAGGTAAACCGCATGTCTTGATCCGACACAATGGACACGGGTACACCATGGCGGGATATAATTTCATTCACAAAAATTTCAGCCATCCTTTCTGAGGAATAGGTTTCCCGGATAGGCAAGAAATTGGCACTTTTAGTAAGGCGGTCAACGATGACCCATATAGCATCATGCCCCTTTCTTGTTCTCGGAAGCTTGGTTACAAGATCCATAGTTAAATCCTCCCATTTCCATACCGGAATCTCCAAAGGTTGCAGTTTCCCATATGGTTTTTGATGTTCCGCCTTCACTTGAGAACATGTCATACATCTCGCGACATACTTAACAATATCCCGCTTCTTTCCAGGCCACCAATAATTCTTTCTTAAGTCTCGATACATTTTTGTAGCTCCCGGGTGTATTGAGTATCGGGACTTATGAGCTTCTTCAAAGAGCATCTCCTTCACATTACAACGCCATGGTACCCATATTCGACCATACCTCGTTTTAATCCCATTTGCATTCTCGTCTAACTTATGTATGAATCCCTTAGTTCTTTCTTCCTTTGAATCTTTCGCATTTAAAGACTCGAGTTGAGCTTCTCGTATATTTTCAAGAAGATTTGGTGTGACTATCATTCTCATTGACTTCACTTGAATAGGCAGAGAATATTCCTTTCGGCTTAGCGCGTCTGCTACGACATTGGCCTTACCCGGATGATAAAGAATGTCACAATCATAATCCTTGATTATTTCCAGCCACCTTCGCTGTCTCATGTTAAGATCTTTCTGTTGGAAAAATACTTGAGACTCTTGTGGTCGGAATAAATTGTGCATCTTGTTCCATACAAATGGTGTCTCCAAATTTTTAAGGCGAAAACTACCGCCGCCAATTCTAAATCATGAGTCGGGTAGTTATTTTCGTGTTGTTTGAGTTGTGTGGAGGCATAAGCAATGACTTTTCCTCGTTGCATCAAAACACACCCAAATCCCTGATGTGATACATCCGCATAAACTACTAGATCTTCCGTTCCTTCCGGTAAAGTCAACACCGGAGAACTCGACAATTTTTCTTTTAACATCTGAAAAGCTTTCTCTTGCTCAACTCCCTATGTAAATTTTTCTTCCCTCTTTGTCAATTTGGTTATAGGTAGGGCTATTTTAGAGAAATCTTGAATAAATCTCCGATAATAGCCGGCTAATCCGAGGAAACTTCTTACTTCGCTAACATTCTTTGGGGTAACCACTTAACTACGGCTTCTACTTTAGATGGATCCACCAAAATCCCTTTTCCATTAATTACATGACCCAAGAATTGCACTTCCCTGAGCCAAAATGCGCATTTGGAAAATTTAGCGTACAATCTTTCTTTACGGAGTGTTTAGAGTACCTCACGTAAGTGATACGCATGTTCGGATTCACTACGAGAGTATACCAAAATATTGTCTATAAATACTATAACAAATTTGTCTAGCATGTTTCGGCATACTCTATTCATTAAATCCATAAAAGCGGCCGGAACGTTAGTTAATCCGAATGACATTACTAAAAATTCATAATGTCCGTAACGGGTTCTGAACGCAGTCTTAGCTACATCTTCTTCTCTTACTTGTACTTGATGGTAACCCGATCGTAAGTTAATTTTTGAAAACCAACTTGCTCCTTGTAATTGATCAAAAAGATCGTCTATTCTTGGTAAAGGATATCGATCGGTTTTTCACCGTGAGTTTATTGAGCTCCCGGTAGTCGATGCACATACGCATCGACCCGTCCTTCTTTTTAACAAATAAACAGCCGCTCCCCACGGGGATACGCTAGGACGTACGAAGCCCTTGTCAAGAACTTCTTGTAATTGGACCATTAATTCCCTTACCTCTGCGGGTACCAATCGGTAAGGAGCTTTGGCTACCGGTTTGGCATTTGGTTCCAATTCAATTCGGAATTCAACCTCTCGCTCGGGTGGCAGTCCCGTTAATTCATCCGGAAATACATCCGGATATTCATTCATAATCCTCGTATCTTCAATCCTTATGACATCTTGCTTATTATCGATTACATAGGCCAAGAACGCCTTACTCCCTTTTCTCACATACTTAACCGTTTCTACAATGGTGCATAATTTAGCCTTTACTTCCCTTTCCCCATATATGCTTACCCGTTTTCCTCTGGGAGACATCACATGAATAGTTTTTCTTTCACATAAGATCTCCGCATGATATCGGGATAGCCAGTCCATACCCACCACTACTTTGAATTCTCCCAAAACCATGGGAATAAGATCAATCTCAAAATCCTCATCTTCTATAGTGATTTTACAATTCCTACATATCTCATGTAATAAATAACTTTTGCAATCGGCTATTTCTACGTCTAAAGGTATGGGCATTCTTTCTATTACAAACGAAGGGAAATGTATTAATTCACAAGAAACGAATGACTTACTAGCTCCAGTATCAAACAATACATATGTAGGTATGGAGTTTAGCATGATATACCTGATACAACATTCGGATGTGTCCTTGCTTCCTCCGATGAAATTTGAAACATTCTTGCTTTGGCTCTCGAATTCTCTTCTTTCTTCCCTTCTTTCTTTGTACCTTGCTTGAGTTTTGGACATTCAGCTTTCACATGGACTGACTCGTTACAGTTGTAACACACCCTCTTAGGATTGGGACAGTTGTAATATGGATGCCCCTCTTGACCACAATTGTAGCACCCTTTCTTCCCATTAAACATTCGCCTGAGTGGAGTTTCCCGCATGTCTTGCATCGTGGGAAACCTCCTTTGATAGCCTCCTTCTTACTATGATCGTGAGTTTTAGGCTTTTTAGGAGTGCCTTGTGTTGATCCTTTTTCGACTTGTCTTTTCTCCCCACGTTTTTCTTGCCTTTTCAATTCAATTTCTCTATCTCTTGCCCAATTGATGAGCTCATTCAAAGTTTCTCACTTAGAAGGGGTGATGAATTCTCGGAACTCAGCTTTTAGCATATCATGATAACGGTTAATTTTCATCCTCTCCATTCCTGCAAAATCCTTGCAAAACTTCATCTTATCAAGGAAAATGTTGGTGATTTCATCGATTGTTTCATTCCTTTGTAGAAGACGGAGGTAGTCTTCTTGAATTCGATCTACGGCCGATTGCGGACAATGATACTTCATGAAAGGTTCTTTGAATTCTTTCCATGTAAGGGTTTGGAGCGTATCTTCGCCAATTTCTTTACAATACGCATCCCACCAATCTTTAGCGTATCGTAATAGTTGCCCCGTGGCAAACATGACTTGATCCTCCTTATCACAGTGACTTCGAATGAACACTCCTTCGATATTGGCGATCCATCTTTGACATTCAATGGGATCGATTTCTCTGTTATAAGTTGCGGGCTTACACGTCATAAAATCCTTGTATGTGCATCGTCGTGCTTCCTTCTTGCCTTGCATTCCAGTTATCATTTCCTTCAACTCATCTATCTTACTCGTCATCATGGTTTCCACTATGCTCAACACTTGACTTTCCACTTTTTGCGCTATTCTTGGAATGTTTGCATCAAGTGTCTTTAACACTTCATCCGAAATTATCTTATTTAGTTCATCTTGAGTTATCCGTTCCATGGTATCCGGGTTTTCTTCGCTTGCCATCTACAATTACATACTTGCGTAAGATATCATTCCATTCATTTCTTTATCATTCTGTACATTATCTGCCTTTAATAGTTTATTCTCGTAGGTCATAAAACCATACAATTCCTCATTACGAACATTCTAGACGCGTTAATTCAAAGCATTCATTCTTTAACTAATGACATTCGTGTTAACCAGCTTGTATTCTTGATTTCATTGATGTTTTGGGGCTTTTTTCTAAAATTCAACGAAGATTTAGAACTGATCCGGGAGCTTCGGAATAACAAACAACGCAAATCAGTGACGCGAACCAGGGGAGGGCGTCGCCAACGGCACAGGGCCGCGTCGCCGACGCTCCCCAGAAAGTTGTGTCGCTGATTTTTGGGCGTAGACAGTCACATAGGCCGTCGGGTCACCCGAGTTCGTCGCCGACGCCATAGGTAGCCGTCGTCGACGGCATTTCTAACCTGCAATCGCTGTTTCTCCTCATTTTTACCCAAAAACTTCGTTCCCGAGCCCCGGTTTCACCCGAAAAGGTCCCGTGAAGTCCCGAAACCTCCCATAACATTCCGTATTGTTCCAACTCATGTTATTCTATTGAGTTAACCATAACCCCTTCTCGTTTCCAATTAAAAGCATAAATCAAAATTTATAAATTACTTACTTGCATAGCGCTTCGGAACGAACACACCTTTATACGAGCTTTCGGTTTGAGTTCAAGTATTTTAAATTTAATACTTGAATTCCTCAAACCTATGCTCTGATACCAACTTATAAGGTCTAAAAATTCTTGTTAAAAAGATTGAGTTTTAACCAAGAAAACGAAACTGGTCAAAATATAAACTTATAATTTTTTTTTTAAATTCGACATAACTTGCCAAGATGATATATTTAAGAGATTACATCCAAATTCATAACTACCAACATAACATAAGGACAAAAGTATCTACAGTTTTTAACGTTTTTATACAAAAGACTAAACTATACGAAGAACTTTGCAACAAAAGTTTTGACCCGTTTTAGTTAAGCATCGTAGCGGAAGCTTGCAAGGTGATGTGTCCCGTTCCAAAGTAACGCCGCCATTCAAGAGGATTTGCCTACATTCATAAATCAAACAATTAGTCATTTAAATTTCTATTGATCTTCAAAGATTCAAACCTTTATTCCGACTTGATGGTATTTACTTTCAAACATTCGTTCAATACCCGTTCTAATGAGAATCATCATCAATCTTCTACATTACTTTATACTTGGTTTAGCGTCAAGTTTATAACTTGACATATAACATATTCTACTCGATCGACACGTATCCATTATACGAACTAATACATAAACCCATTCGGCATACCAATTTACAACTCTAGATTGATAACTATATCTTAGACATTATACATTATTAAAGATTGTAAGCATAAAGACTTACCTTTGCCGTTCTTTGTTTGCGATCCGGAGTGACTTGAGTCTTCTTCCTTAACTCCTACAATCAACAATTAATTCATTTTAATCTCATGTCAACCTTTTTCATTCCATTCTTGACATAATCGAATAAACAATTAACCTTTCTAAATTTTAACAATGTACATTGTATTAATATGAGATTTCATTTCATTCAAGCATTTAAACAAACACTTGGTGTGCGTACTAATCATTAACCATAGTGTACAAGCATCATTTGCATAACATGACCAATTTATGTCAATATCATCAAGAACATCAAATTCAATAAATTTCACATAACTTTCCTTCTAATTCAGTTCTAACTAACAATTTATCAATATAATGATCATCACACATAATTCTCATACGATTTCACACAAAATTCCACATTATAACTCATACCCATTCTGTTCTTAGTGGGTTTTCACTTCCATAATTGATTTAGTAAATTTCAAGCATTCATAATGTTCTAGGTGGTGATCTTAATTCAATATCATACTAATTCCATATAATCTCATGGATTTTCTTGAAACCCAATTCATTCAAGATCATCAAAATATCCAATTCTTCTTACCTTAAGCTTTAGTAGACCTAGATGATCATGAAATCACCAACATGCATGAGTGATAGCCATGATTAGGGCTTCAATTAGCTAGATTTGTGTGGTTAGAAGGGTTTCCCCCTTCTTTCTTTGCTCTGGTCGTCGAACACACACTGATGTGTGTTTGTGTTTGTCCCTAATTAACATTCCTTCTATCATAACAAGTCACCTTTGGCCCTCCTAAGTTTAGTATTTACCAATTTAACACCAATTTCTTTCTTTTTAATTAAAATCTCATTTACATACTAACCAAGATAATAATTTATATTTACTATCCCAATAATAAATATTTCTACACTTAGTCTTACTTTAAACATTACCACATGTATTAAAATTATGAGTGTTATAAGTTACTTGTACATCATAAAAAAATGTGTGTAACTATAATTTGGGGCATTACACTTCTTAACTTCACCAACGAGCTAGGGGTGATTTCCTTACCTCGGAGATAGTTACCAACTCTCGTTCGGTTTTCCTCTTAAAGATTTCGAGGACGAAATCTCCTAAAGTAGGGGAGACTGTAACGCTCCGTATTTTCGCGTTTATTTATTTATTCATTTGTTAATTATTTATTCATAAATTTGTTATTTTAGTAATTAAAAGAATAAGGTTTTTTTTTGGATTAAAAGCTTAACTTGATTAACCAAGTTAGATAACAAAACACATTACACTAACCTAGTTACCCACTAAGTTAGAAAGTTAAGGGGCTGAATTGGTAATTAACTAAACTATATTACAGGGACTATTATTGTAACATTCAAAAACTTAATATGTAAAAACAACAAGAAAACAGGAGTGGCCGGGACTCGAACCCGCGACACACCCGTAACCAAACGCACCATTAACGAAGCGGGCTGAGCACTTATTCAGTTCTAAACACGAACCAACTAATATATATCTACAGTTCCGATTGAACTTGATTTTCAACTTTTTGCCGCCAACTAACTAACCAGCAAGAACATTTGACGATAGAAATGGAGTTTCCTTTTTTCGGAACCTGACTGTTCGGGACTGATTGAAATTGATCCGTTACCATTTTCATTCCAATCACGTACCTCCACTCGAAACCCGACTCGATTCGGTTCCGAGTCACTTATAAATACCGAACCAACACCTCCATTTCTCCTCACATATCTCTATTACTCTCACACTCTCTTCCTGCTCGAAATCTCCTGCACGCACAACACCCCTTCTCTGATCGACTCCCTCGCTGGAAAACCTGAAATACGCTGGAGACTCGCCGGATTCTCGCCGAAGAAGACGCTTAGAGTTCGATCGGGACCCGCGGCACGTGTTCGGTTAATCACCTTGATCGTTGATTCGTCTTTTACTCATGCGAATATCCAAGAAATCTATTACGCAACCTAAGGTGAGTATACTCGATCCCTTTTTAGTTTTATTACTTTTGGGGTGCAACATGCATCTCTATATCAAAATCATCCAAACAATTTTAGTCTTGTGCACATTCTATCAATGAATACTTGAAACAACTTGATGCTTGATGTATTTTATGCTTATTGGTTTATATGCCCGTTAACCTCATTATACTTGTTAAACTTGTTAGACTTGTGAGACTACTCTAACTCCTATGGCCTAAGAGTAAGACAATACCCCCCTGATTCTTGGGTATTGTAAATTATATTAACCTCCCATTATTCTTTGGGTTGGTTTGCAACATCATTTAAGGTTCGACATATAGTACACCTTTAGCATGTTACTCAATTGTATCATATTGTTTCATGTTGGATACGAGTTAATATTTTTATTCTATTATGCTATGTATCAAACCTGTATACTCGCTCAACATTTTGTTGATCATATTTTAATACATGTTGCAGGTTGATAATCAAGACATGAAGAAATCAAGTTAGGACAAGCTTTAGAAACACGCTTTAAATATTTGTTATGCTTGTTCGTTTATTTGAACCTTGTATTGAATCTTAGTCTTTAATGAAATTTGATTTAATTATATTGTCACAATAGTGTTATGATGCTTTTGATGATTTGTTCGTATCATCCCGATGTTTCCGCCATCGGTTAGGGTGTGACATCCATCCCGTCCAAAGTAACATGTGAACCTGTGTGGGGAAAAATGGTTTACGAAATGAGCCAAATGCTTAGTATGAAATAATAGGCTCGAAAAATAACAATAACTGTAATAACAATGAAAACTTTAAGAGAACCAACTCAAACTAGCAGATTTTATCATATAGATGTACCCATGAGCCCATATAAACAGTAAACATGAAATGGCCCATGTTGGCATACCCGCAACCATTTCCCATAGTAGATCAATAGATAGGTGGAACTGATCCATACACCTCTTAATAATCAATGGGCCACACTTGCCCTTAAAAGATGTCGTGAACTAATTTCCATCACGGGGGAGCACATGTTGTTGATGCCACAACAACACACTCGTGAGACACTCCACGATAAGCTAGAACCCAGGGTAATAGAGCACAAATAGTTGAATCACATAAGCGTACGCAATAACCATAGTAGTTGAATAATCATTACAACATGTGACATATATCCAAGCATGTTATAATGTGTTTAGGAAAGTATAAATCCACCCCATGATAAAAGGTCGAAATTAAGACATATTATTAAACAAAGCATAACAAATCCTAGAACTTAATCGTAACATGAAATTTGCATGTCTTGATTAATGGTAACTTGATAATGTAGTTAGGTGTTTATATATAGGAAGTACCGCAATGTATCCACCCGACATGTAACAACTCCAATTTTCGTTGTTATTTATTTCTGTTTCTTTTGTTTATCCCGACCAATTATACTCCGAGATTTGAATTATGAAAAATTTATGTTAATGGAATTATGATTTGTCACATCTTTATCGCATTTAATCGCCTATTAATCGCTAATTCAACGCAATCACAACTAGTTATGCTACTATACAAGCCGAGTGTGTAAACACTTGTGCCATCACATCGCTTATCTCATCGCATCGCAAAATGCAGTTAATTATGTTGAATTATGTTTTATGTGTGTTATATTTATTTATGTTATGGTTTAATATCGCTAAAACGCTCGCACGCTCACGTAACTCGCTCTCTCTCAAATCAATGATAAGATAACGCTTAACGCTTCGCTAAAACGCTTAATATAACTATCTAATACGAACCGAATCACCGAACAAACTCATAACGCGAAATAATCGAACAAAACTTGGCCAATAGGTCAGTTCGGCCGAACTTGTATAAGCCATCAAACTTCTCAAAACATCACAAGTCCGGCCGGACTTGTCCCATATATGCAAGAAACATACAAGTTCGCTCGAACTTGTAACAAGTTCACCTGAACTTGATACAAGTTCGCTCGAACTTGGTGTCCAGCTCACCTTTTCACCTTCACCTATAAATACCCAGCTCCTCTTCTCATTTGAACCTGCTGAAAGTTCGCCCGGAGCTCCCCAAAACCAAAACCTTTCGTGTTCTAAGTAAGATTCAACCCGTTTTCAACTACAACAACGTTCAACAACGTTTTTACAACGATTTTGCACAAGGCTTTGCCTTCGTTTTCATCAAATTTCTTCTGTTTACGAAAATCTTCATCTTTTTATGCAAAACTTCTGTTTTTCACTCAGATGTATGCTTAGATCTGAGTAAAACCTTTTAAACATCGATTTTTACACAATATTCGGACTAAATGACGTATGTTTCGTTCACTTCGAAGTGGAACGAGGCGTTGTCAAGCTAGATCTCAGATCCGGAACCACAAGGATGAAAACGTCACTTTGCACAAACTGGACTAAACCGTTCGAACCTTCAAGTTCGCCCGGATTAGTTCGAGTTTCTATAAAATGGCTAAAACTCGCTCCAAAAGACCTCTTCAGCCTTGGTTTTGCTCAGTAGCCTAAGGTTGGAGGGATGGACACTCGATTTCCTCAGCAAACGAGGTGAAAACGCACGATTTGGATGCCAAAACAGTCAAGTTCGCTCGGAAAGCATCAAGTTCGCCCAAACTTGTCACCAGATTGGTGATCAAGTGAACTTGATCAATTTTCATCAGGTTTACACAAGTTCGCCCGAACTTGTATCACCATTTACCAAGAAAGACAAGTTCGCCTGAACTTGTCTAGTTTCTCAGGAAACTTGACAAGTTCGCCCGAACTTGTGCTCATAGTAAGTCCAGGCATACAAGTTCGCCCGAACTTGTACTTTAAAGTACAAGTTCGCCCGAAATTGTCTGCTGTTCTCTCAACCGTTAACCGTTTCAGCAATTCGGAAGACTGATGCACTTCTGTTCGCTTACATGCTGATCCGGCATTCTCCGCCACTCTTCTCAGATCCGTCATCTCTACAAAAAACGCACCGACAGTAAGTATACTTGAACCCTTTTTTACGCTTAAACGCACTTTTGGGTGTCACATATGTTCGTATATTAAAACACATCACACAACTCAAATGCTTATTCGACATCCCCCTTATACATGACTTTATGTGAAATCTGCTGAATTTTATGTGTTACTTGATTGCTAGTACGCCACCCTTAACATGATAGTATACTAGAGGTTGACCCGCCACCCGGAGGCCCGGGGTTGTTAAGGCTCACATTTTTATTTCGGATTTATTATTTTATTTTAGGATGTGACCGCTTGTTCGCATGCCTCGATCAGTCGCGGTTTGTTGGTTTGCTCGAATCTAAGTATATCTATTATGTACGCAAACCTGTATGCTCACCCTTACTTAATTGTATTGACGTTTTATTTTAACATATGTGGCAGGTTGAGGATTACATTTGGATGCAAATGGACTTAGGTTTACTTTAGAAACGCATTGTAATAAATCTAGGGAAGATCGAACTTGAATTTGTGTTATGAGAATCTTGATATTTTGTAATGTTATTTGAGGATTATATGTTAATAGTATGGGATATTGACGTTTAAATATTGTCGCTTAAATAGTGTTATGGAATTTTTCATGAGACAATCTGGTTCGCCTAGTGCCGCGCCCCGATGTTTCCGCCATCGGTTGGGGTGTGACACGACATGCTTAGATAGTAACAATAAAATTGACACTAACAGAACCGAGTTTTAAGGGTAAAAACACTAATACTAACAACACACGTTTTAGGCAAGCGTACCTATTAGTATATAGTATATCCTAGGTAAGTACCCCAAGTATCAATCAGTGTACACTACAATCTATTAGTACTAAACCTATTACTTAATATATAATCTATTAACTAAGAGAATAAATACTTAAGATCTAACAGCCTGAATTACTAAGAATTACTACCAAGGGTTGAGAATATATAACCATCCTACACTCGAATCAATGAAAATTGTTTAGATTGATGACGAACGATCCTGTCAAACCACTCCAAGACCTAACTTGCCTATGGCGTATGAAGTGCTAAAATAGATTAGGGCCACGTAAGGTTAATCTTATCAAACTAGGGTTAAGGTTATAAACACTCCTTTTGAACTATTTCAAAAAGCTAATGACATTATGAATCCTTACGATTTGAGGTTTCTAGCCTATCGCTCAAGGCATTTAACCAACCGAGCGAATTACTACTACCAAGGTAAAGATTTAGAAAACCCTAATTAGTTTCTAGAACATTTATTCGAACCTTCCCGTAAGCAGTATATATGTCAGACCAGTTATGATGATTAGCTAACTATTATTAAAGTGACAAGCCCTAGGCCAATGGACGTCAATATACCCTATAGACAGTTAATATCGAATCAAACATGCATACCCTTATAAAAGACCAATATCACCACACAACTAACATCATAGACAATTTCAACATACACACATATGCATCACAAGAATTTTACCTTACTACACTACTAAAATCACACAAGCAGGAAATCAATCATCAATCATAAAAAAGTTATCGTATCATCTTATCTAGACAGATATAACTAAGTTTAGCCAAACATGATAAACAAATTCAACATCCAAATCAAATTCATCATCATTACAGAAAGTTCAAAGACTAAAAACTGTAAAGAATAACCCATAGAATCAATCTAATACTTCCTCGTGCCTTCTAGCTTCGGTCTCGTCCTCTTTTCTCTTCCGGTTTTGCTTCTTCTCTCTTCGATAACCCTTTTTTGCAAGTTCTCAAGTTGTAGCCTCCCTAGGGTTTCCAATCACAATCCTTTTATATCATGAACCAAACCCTAGATTTAATTTGTTTACGGGTCGTAAACATGGACTAGGCCCACGGGTCGTAACCCACTAAAATCCACCCTGGCCCACTTCCCAATGCAGATCCTGTAATTTAGTCACTTGGCAACGCATACGATTCGTAACCCTGGGTCGGGTACGGGTCGTAAACATGCCAGTATTCATATGTGTCTCTGTTTTTCACTTGTTCTTCCCGTTATACCCTTGTTTTGTCCAAAACACCATCTTTTCTATATTTACCTGCAAATCTCAACAAAATGTTAATTTATATCTATTCATATCAGATTTACCACAATTTCCCCTTAGAAATGGGTCTTTTAACATTAGAATATTACGTATCCTACAACTACATCACCACCACACCCATATAGATGAGGAAGGCGAGGTGTGGTATAATGGCTTAACATAGATAGTGGCAGTGTTCAGTAGTGTCGGCATACATGGTGGTGAACACAAGGGAGGTGGTGAGTGACAGTAAGGGTGACTAGCGGTGTTAATCCTGTGATCGGTGACGCGGGACCTTGTAGAACTGAGAAAGAATGTAGGTAAGTCGGGTTGTGGAGAAATGGTGATTGGGTGCTCAATTTATAGAGTGGAAAAGAAGCTTCTGTTTGGTGCTACTTGACAAGTTGGAAAGTTGTTTTCAGAGGAATGTCTAATATCTTCTCTACATATCTAAGCATGTGTACGTATTTTATATGTATATCTTTATCAGGTTAAATCATAGCCAACATGCATATCATGCACAGATTAAATTATGTCCACACAAATGCATTCACATGAGATTAGCTTCTTATCAAGAAATATCTCGGATAGTTATCCATGTTATCACCATTTAGGTTGGTGGCCCTGGGAGAAATAATGCTTCTATGAGCACCTAAGTTGGGAAGGTCATGGGCTCAAGTCCGACAAGGAGTAAAAATGATATTTGACGCCCCCAAAAAAAGTTACCCTTGTTATCATTATTTTTATTTTTATTAAAAAAATATATATTAGGGTATTTTAGGGAGGTTCAACCCAGTTTTGATCATGGTGTTTCTTTTATCTAATACTATGAAAAGAATCGCATTGGGGGGGGGGGGGGTAAAAACCAACAAGTGTAGCGCCGAAAAACGAAACATCAATAGGATGAGATATTCGTTAGCGACTCGAAGATAATGCAATAGGTGGTTGTTGTCTTGTTGGCTATTGATACACAACGAGTGCATTTCAAGGAAGAGTTTGATAGTTTTGTGAATTTACGATCAAATAATAGAACGCTTTGGTCCAAAAGACAAACTGGGTACCAACATTGTTGTGAAGAATGATATGTCCATGACAAGATTAGAGGGGCCATTGATGGACTAATCTGTTATTCTCTAATAGTATAAGAGGTTAACTAGTAGATTTTTTCTTTATAAAGCCATATTTAGGTAAAAATATGAAGTCTTTATTTAGTATTCTATTTTGGATGGTTTATGTTTCTTGTTTTCCAAGATGTTGGTTTAGTACAAATAGATGGTTAATTAAGGTTATTGTAAGAGTGTGCTTGGTTTATAATATAATGTATATTTGTGTGGGCCCTCGGAAGGAAAAAGTGAAATTGCATTAATTTTAAGGTTATTTACTAATTTCGTGAAAATAATGTTAAAAGTGGTGGATGGTTAATCATGCATCATGTTGTGGCGTTGATAGCCGAAAGGCAAGGAGATACATACACTAATGGGCCTTTGTCCCGATTGCTAAGTGTTATGTGCCTTATGTCCAAGGCTTATGCAAAACTCCTATCGAGCCAGGGGTCTCACTAGAAGTAGCTGCCCTATTCCTACGAGGTAGAGGAAAGGATGTCTACATTTACTCTCCTCAAACCCTACCTTAGCTTTGCTATTGATGAGATTTACTGAGTATGATGATGATGTAATGGTGTGCTTGGTTTATAATATAAAAAGTCGAACAATGTCAAGTGTCGTGTTTTGGTGTTACTGTTCTAATTGACTTGGGCCTTTACCATCAAACCGCCGAGCCTTTACAATCAACCCATTCAGCGGGTTTCGATAAAGGGGATATAAAACTCATGTCCAAGTTAAATAAATTTAAGTGTATTTAGGTTAGGTGCGATATTTTAGACAAGAATAAAAAGGTGTGTTGTGTTCGGTTAAGCAATTCAACTCGCCAATGTGTAACCCGCATTCTTATTCTTCAACAATATTTTATATTTTGTGCATTTACAAATATCATGCCGTATTGTACTGAAGAGTTTTACTAGATAACAACTATTAACAATATATATTATATTTATATCTTAGAGTTTCTATATTACTAAAGATTAAGTTATAATAGTTATCAAATCATAACAAATATAACCAACAGTCTTAATTGCCATTCCACTACTCATTTAATTTGGCTTTTGCAAGGATTTGAACACACCATTTTTATGGGTTGCAAACACCATACTATTAGACACTAGGTCATGAGTGTTAGTGTTGCAAAACTAAAACCCTTCATATCCATCCAGGCTTTAACATCAACAGTGGCGGATACCATGTAACAAGGGTAGCCCCCGCTACCCCTTGAGGCTCCGGCGGTAGTGTAATTTTTTTAACGTTTTTTTCGATCTCGTTGCCCTGTAGGAAATTGTTTTTGAAATGTTGTCCCTATAAGTATTTTCTAGATCCGCCACTAACATCACATGAATGTGGAATCTTCGTTATCCAAACTTGCACCATTGATAGCTTCTTGCATTTTTGCCAATAACAAGCATCTTACAGGGCCATACTTGTGGGTTATAACTTTTGATTGCAATTTCATACAATGAACATACTAATGGCTTGTGAGTCACTTAATTCCACATTATTGATGAATAAATCAAAAGCATCCCAATACTCATGCATGACGCCATTGAGTCGACAACTTAATTCAACGATTACACTATCCTGTTTTGTACCTAAGGTTTCGACCAATCCGATAAGTGTGTCCTTTTACCATCATCCAGAATTTTTATGTTTGTATATGGCTAACTCACACACCCATTAAACTCTCAACATCAATGTCCACCATAAGACTTACTCAATCATTTGGAGATAAACATTTTATCTACACACGTTAATAATGCTAGACTACAACCCTTCGCTACCACCTACGTTTATGTTCCTTGTTGTTCATCAATCCCAAAGATTGAAATCTATTGGGAACCAAGAAAGTGCCAAATCTAATATTAATTCTTGTCATTTTGAACACAATGGAGTAGTTTCCTCAAGTCACTTGCACTACACAAGAGTAGTACCCTAGTAATTAGAGACGCCAAAGGCAATGACTCCCACTCTCCGATGGTATCCACGACCACTACTAGTATAAACAGACTAAGTCACTCGTGAGCTAGTTGAGATTGGCTCCCTGAAAGCTTGAATTGAGTCAGGCTGAAACAAGCTCGAGCCTAAAAATAAGTTTGTTTAATAAACGAGCCCTAACTTCACTTATTGTGCTTGAGTTGACTCGCGATCCTTAACAACCCTGTTATTTATATAATTCTTATCTATTATATTTGTTTTTTATATGTTATTAACACATATTACTGATGAAAAAAATAATCAAATAATATATATTTGTTTCCTGCTTACTTTGTAAACGTCTATGGTATTTTTTTTTTATAAGTTCACCATGGAATCTTAATATAACAACTTTCAGAAGTATCAGTTTTAAGGGTTAATTTGAAGAAAACTTTCAAGATGTCTGGGTGGTGTAGTTGGTTATCACGCTAGTCTCACACACTAGAGGTCCCCGGTTCGAACCCGGGCTCAGACATGTTTTTATAAATTATTTTTTTAGAATTTGTTATCTGTGTAAAACTTAAAAAAAAAAAGGTTTATCTTACAAGTTATACCCATTTAATAAATATAAATATAAATGATAGCGTCAGTTTATTTTCGTCAATTATGAAAATCAGATTCGAGATCTTAGAACAATAAAATAATAATTTATTTAACTTTTAATCTCTCTATCTCTTTTATGCTTGTTACGAAAATGCGTTATCTTAATTTCTTAATCATTTTTATACGTCAATTTCGTGACAAGGGCTCAAAATTCAATGTTTTAAAAACCGGTTTAAATCGGCCGGTTATACCGGTTGAATCATCCGGTAGAACCGGTTAAACCGCCCGAAAATCTGTTCCTCCGGTTTCTTTCTGATCGAGATTAAGCAACAAAAAATAAATAAACCTTTTTTGTTCTTGATTTTGCCGCTCAAGACGAAGCACCAAAAGGAATGCTTTCTGTCTTTTTTTTCTTGGGTAGCAATCTACGTGAAACCTTTTTGTTTGACCCAATAGAAAACAAAATAAACTTGTTGTTTCCTTAATAATCGGTCAACTCTATGGCTGTGTAGGTTTATTTGAAACCGAACCTGACCCGAATTCAAAGTCACCTGAACCCGAATTAGAGAATACCAGAAAACCCAAAACCAACCTAAACCTTCTATGAGCGATTAGTAGGTCACTTTTACTTGTCAAAAACCCAAAAAGTACGACCAGAAAAACCCGAATACAAACCTGAACACACCTACTCAACCCAACAAAAAAGTTTGTTGGCTATTGATATCCACTTGGGTGCGAGAGTAACAAAGCAAACAAATAACTTTTGCTTTCTATTGATATCCTTTTATTTCGTGGCGATTGAACAAAAAAAATAAAGGGGGATTCACATGAACTGCGACCGAACAAAGGTGAAGGAATTAATTTGGTCGGCTGTAAAAAAAATAAACGTAATTCATTCAAACGATTTTTTCTCTCGCGTTGTATTTCTCATGTGTGTAGCGAACCTAAACTGCGATACCCATTTGTTATGATTGAGTACACACAAACACAAACACGAAACGATAAACAAACACTTAAATTTTTGTGTTCTTTTATTGCTTTTTACATTTTGTGTATGTGTTTGTGCGTGCTCAATCCTAACACGAAATCAATAAGCAAATGTGGGAACCTCATACAAAGGCTTTGCCATTTTATAATTGTTGGAATTAAGAAAGTTCCTGATTGTGCGTCCATTGATAAAGGAAAACTTGAAATTTGAAGTACAAAGTAGGAGGAAAAAGAAATATAAATATACCATATTCCGATTTAAAGGTAATTTCATTAAGGTAATTTAATGTAATTTAGATTAACAAATTTTGAACTTTTCGTATGCTTATATTCAGTATATTGATATTGATAATGATATTAATTAATGTTTATATCCTCAACTTGTGTATATAATTTTCTCAAAAGTGATAACCATTATAAATTAAAAAAAGGTTTATCTTATAAGTAATAACCATTAATAAATTAAAAAAAGGTTTATCTTATAAGTTATAAACCATTAATAAAATAAATAAAAATGATAGCGTCACTTTATTTTCGTCAATTATAATTCGAGATGTTAGAACAATAAAATAATAATTTATATAAATTTTAATCTCTTTTATGCTAGTTAAGAAATGAGTTATCTTAACAAATATATTTGTTAATCAATTTTATACATCAATTTCGTGGATTAGGGCTCGAAATCATGTTTTGAACAAGGTTTAATCAAAGATGTTTTTACTTTACATTGTTATAAAGGGATAGATCATGGAGGTCATTGCTTTTGAAGAGTGGAAAGTGGAAACAACCCAAATCCTCATCAATAATCAGAAACTCAAACAACGAACTAGAAGCGCAAATCTATTCCTCCGGTTTCTTTCTGATCAGGATTAAACAACAAAAAATAATTAAACCTTTTGTGTTCTTGATTCTCCTCTACATACGAGCACGTACGTCGCCATACGTGCATGCTCCCTTACGCACGAGGACGTAAGCCGCCCACGCGCGCAAGCTTTTTACTTACAAGCATGATTACAAAATATAAACTGTACTACAAATGCGCGCACCACTATGGTTATACGCGAAAACATATTGGCTAAAACAAAGCTTCGTGTACACCTACGATCTTCAAGGCAAATCGCATCTCCTTGCGCCACGCCGGATTGTTGTGGTGGCACACCTGATGATCAGTGCAGGCTCGGACTTCCACTTCATTACCTTGACGCGACTTTAAGCCAATTCTCATTCGTGATAACATACACAAAGTGGATTAACACGCGCAAATATTGTAGACAACGATTTACATATATTCAAACACTGGGTATACGTATTCCTCAAGGCCAAAGACACGCGCACCATGCACTAACCAGCAGAAGTCACACCAAAGGGTGCATATTTTACAGTAGCCCACTTTTTGTAGCCGGAAAAAGGGGAATTCTTTCCCTATCGGTCGTCTCTACATTCTCAATTTTCTCTCTTCTTCATTGCAGATCTAGATTCAAAAAGAAGAACATGATGTGATTATCCATCCTCTCAGAGAAAACGGTTCCAATCACCTCAATGGTGATTCCGTATTCTTTAATAACATATCTCTAATCATTATCTCTAATAATTCACTAAGAAGTATTTATCTTCATTTATCATTTCCCTATTTGCATGTGACCAGTTTCACCCGTGACTTTTTGGTTCATCCGTATAGCCCAACAATCAAGATTAAGGCCTTCATTATGTGATTCCATTTAGCAATAATATAGAGGTTGCATGCAGTGGCGAAGCTAGTCTATTAATTAAGGGGTATCTCATAAAAAATTGCCGTCCATAGTGAAAAAAAATTATGTTCGATAGTTTAGGTTCGACATTTTGTTTCCACTTTCCAATTGCCGCCCATCATGAAAAGGTGTATTTTAATGTTTTCGGTCTCGGGCTAAACTTTGGCATTTACTAATTGGGCTTCTTTTAATTATATCATTGTTAATTTGGGCTTCCTTAATCATTTGAGCTTAATTTGTTCTACAACTTTTGGATCGTAAATGGTTCGGGCTTATACAAAATTAGGATTCTAATAACATCAACTATCCTATTTTTTGTCAGGGTTATCTTCTTATTTATTTAGGGTATCCTATGTATAAAATCAAAAAAAATACACTACCGGGGTGAGCCGTAGCCCGTTCTACCCCTATTACTACATTGGCTCCGCCCCTGGGTGCAAGTATTTTCCGGTGTATATATCGAGTCTAATTTCACCTTCTGTTCCTCACGTACACCATTAATCTATACTACCTTGTTAAGTAAACTAGGTTTTCTACCCTTATGGTAATTTTACATTGTTACACATTTTGAAGCAATAATACAAGAGAGCCAAGCTATTTTAGAGGGGTTAAAATTGCACATTGTCTAAAAATTTAAGACACTTTAGGGGCATTTTAGAGATTTCAATACCTGTGTAACTTATAATTAATATGACATGTGAAGAATCTAAATTCATTGTTAGTCTAAATAAATATATGCATTGTAATAATCTATACTTTTAAGATGACATACCAAAGGTTAAGAATAAATCTAAATCAAATTCACATATTTTTGTCATGTTCTTCCATTTCTATTTCTTGCTCTCTAAAATAATTTTCATAAATTTTTAAATCTAAATTTCATGTTACGTTAGTGCATCAGTGTTAGTGTACACAAATATTTTCAATTTGAAATCACCTCAGATGTAAAATTTGGGTAGTAAAATTTTTCAATTCATGGATAGTAGATGAAAAAGAAAACTTCAAATGTTTTATCTAATAAGAATTATTTAATAATTTATATTTAATATATAAGTAAATACTAATTAATTATAATAATAGCATGTTTATTAATTGAATTTTAGTGTCTTTTATAATACAAACTAAAGTATAAGTGAATTTTGTATATGAGTATTTGACTAATAACCTTGGTTTTTTAGTCCAAAAATGTGGATTAAAATCTAGAGTTGTGGTTCTGCAGAAATAGCAGCAGAAGGAGCGTCCAATATTGGTACATTAAATTTTTAAACTGAAGTAGTTTATTGGTGATACCGCGTGTAATATCTATCTTTTTAAGTTATAAATATATCCCAAGTAAAACTTGCATTTTGTTATGTGTTTCATGCTTGATTACACATGTCATTTTATAGTTTGAATGTAATGTGCAAAATAAAATCATATTTTAAGTGGAGCATTTTTATGTATAATAATTTTGTTGTCATTTTGTAGGAATACAAAACCAGTTTTAAGCCAGGGACCAACAAAATTGCATAAGCACTTGTATATCGTGTAACCCAAAGTAGCGATCGAGATCGAGAAATAGATAGACAATTTTATATCTAAGTGTTGTGTTTCCCGCTGCAACGCGCGAGTTTCTCACTATCTTGAATAATAGCTAACATATGCAAATCCATCCGACGTATTCTCCTGGTTATTAGTGGAACTCGAGTTTAGTAATGCGACTAAACCGCATCACTAGGTATTTGTTGCTTGTTCCTTCCTCATTTAATAAGGTGTTGTTATTGAACCAAGACGCCATTGAGTCCACAACTCAATTTAGCAATTGCACTATATTGTTTTATAGCTAAGCGTTCAACCGATCAAATATGTGTGTCCTTTTATCATCATCTACGCTATTTTTTAAATGACTAACTTAAACTGTTAAACACCCTCTTAACATACTCCTAAATCTACCATTGTCCCTACTATGAGACTATAACACGCACTCAACCTACTAGGAAGGAACACATTTGCTACACATTACAGCCCTACGGTACCACCAACAATTATGTTCCGGCTCAATCCCAAAGATTGAAATCTATTGGGAACCAAGAAAGTGCCAAAGTTTGATATTAATTCATTTGTTGTTTTGAACTCGATGGACTACATAAGAGTAGTACCCAAGACGTAAGAGACCCCAAAGGCAATGACTCCCCACTCTCCCTATGGTATTTCGTTACAATATAAACGAACTAAGTCACTCGTGAGCTAGTCGAGATTGACTCGCTGAAAGCTTGACTCGAGCCAGTCTAAAACACGCTCGAGCCTAAAAATCAGTTTATATAATAAACGAGCCTATACTTTACTTAGAGTGAATTTTAAGAATTGTCGTTTATCCTTTAAAATTGATGAATTTTAGACTTTATCTTTCCAAACATTACACGGTTTGTACTTTTGGTCTAACCCAGTTAGTTTTTTTTATTAAATCAGATCACACAAGGGTATTTTAGTCTTTTTACTAATTTATTTAAAAATATTATAAGAAATAAAACAAAATAAATCTGAAAAACTAATAATATATATTATAGTATATAAGAAAAATCATTTTGTCACTTTAACCCCCGCTCTACTTCTCTCCACTGCCACCCTCCATCACTCTCACACAGCCACCACCAACCGCCACCGTCCACCATTCTCACACTGCCGCCACTACCATCACCACCCTCTACATAAAACCCTAATTTTTGTCAATCCTCCAAACACAAATTCAATTAACCCACAAATAGCTCATACTCAAGTACAAGAGACCGTCAACAATGTGTTCCGGTCTGTTCAATCAAACCACAAATAACTCAGATTCAAATTCAATCAAATCACAAACATGGTTCCGATCTGTTCGATCTCCAACAGATCGTCAGCGATGTGGTGGTGGGGATTCCGATCTGTTCAATCTAATTCTTGGTGGTGGTGTTATTGGGTTTCAGCTGCGATTAGCAGGTGGCGGTGGTTTTCGGGGTGGCAGGTTTCTAGTTTCGGTGGTTTTGGGGGTGACATGGTGGAGGTGGTGGTGGTTATAGAGGCGACAGGTGCAGGTGTCGCTGGTTATGGAGGCGGCAGTAGTAATGGGTGTGGCAGTTCTCTGGTGGCGGTGGTTATGGAGGTCGCAGGTTTCAGGTGGCGGTGGTTATGGGGGTCGCAGGTGCAGGTGGCAATGGTTATGGAGGTGGCAGGTGCAAGTGACGGCGGTGATAGAGTGGCAGGAGCTGGTGGGAGATGAGGGGTGAAAAGAGGGAGAGAATGAAAGAGTAGGGTTTTTCTGTGTGTATACATATAATTTTTTATACCCTTTTTTAAGATATTTACACAATTAGTCCCTGTAAAGGTTAAATGACAAAACTACCTCCATGTGCAAGGCACATGACAAGATTTAACAAAAAAAAACTAACTGGGTTAGGCCAAAAGGACAAACCGTGTAACATTTGAAAAGATAAAGTACAAAACTCATCAATTTTAAAGGTAAAGGACACGGCTTGAAATTGGGTATAAAGATAAAGGACAATTCTTGAAATTCACTCATTTACTTATTGTGCTTGAGTTGACTCGCAAGCCTAAACCACCCAATTATTTATATATTTGTTTTTGTATATTATGAACACACATAACTTATGAAAAAAAAATCCAAATAATGGATATATGTTTCCTGCTTACTTTGTAAACGTCTATGGTATTTTTTTTCTATAAGTTCATCATGGAATCTTATTATAACAACTTTCAGTTATATCAGTTTTAAGCTTTAATTTGAAGAAAACTTACAAGATGTATGGGTGGTATAGTCGCTTATGACGCTAGTCTCACACACTAGATGTCCCGGTTTCAACCGAGTCTTTGACAAGTTATTAATTTCTTTTTAGAATTTGTTATTTGAAGAAACGATACAGCGTGTGTAAAACTTGAAAAAAGTTTTATCTTACAACTTATATAACCATTAAGAAATTATCACTTTATCTCTTTATTGAACAATAAAATAATAATTTTATATACCTTTAAAGATCTCTCTCTTTTATGCTTGTTACGAAACTAGTAAATCTCCCCGCGTGATGCGGCATGTTTAAATGTAAAGTAACTCGGATTTGTGTAGTAAGGACCTAAACCATTTCTAAAAAAAGTTATGTCAAAACGTAGATAAACTGAATATATACATAAAAATAAGCACAAAAACGTATTATATATGGCTCGACTTTTTTGTGAAAGAAATTTAAGTCGAACACTAACCTGATCTTATACCGATTCTATATAAAAATAAGTAGGAAGTTATTTTTAAAGTTAAAAATGGTACCACGCGTTGTGATGGGACCGAAACGTAAAGTATGCTGGACTTATAAAGTCTAATGAATACATACTTAATTGACCCGACTTGTTTTAAAACTAAATTTATGTCAAAGCGTAGATTAACTGAAAGCGAACCAAAAAAGCGGAAAAAAATATTATATCTGAGCCTACCCATTATCAAAGAGACGTAATCAAGTTAAATTTATACCCACATGTACATAAATATAAACACGTAAAAAATAATTATAAAGTTTTTAGAAAGTTGAAGGGTTGTAACTGCCAATACTAAATGTAGAAGTGTAAAGACAAAAATTAAGAAAAACTTAAAGACAAGAAAACCGCAATCAACCTGAATTTATACTGACACGTACATAAAGATAAGCACGTAAAAGATGAGTATATAGATTTTAGAAAGTTGAAGTGTTATAAGTGCAAATACTAAATGTTAAAGGTTAGAAGTTAAAATAAGCAAAAACTTACTAAAAGGAAAAAAACTGACCATTAGCAAGGGGTCCAAATGTAAAGTAACTCGGATTTATGTAGTAAAGACCTGAACCATTTCTAAACAAAAGTTACGCCAAAACGTAGATAAACTAAATATGTACATAAAAATAAGCACAGAAACGTATTATATATGGCTCGAATTTTTTGTGAAAAAAATTTACGTCGAATACCAACCTGATCGTATACCGATACTACATAAAAATAAGTAAAAAAATATGTTTTAAGTTAAAAATGGTATCGCATGTTGGGATGGGACTGAAACATAAAGTAAGCCGGATTTATGGAGTCTAATGAAAACATATTATAATTGACCTGACTTGTTTTAAAACTAAATTTATGTCAAAGCGTAGATTAACTGAAAGCGTACCAAAAAAGCGGAAAAAAATATATTTGGGCCTACCCATTTTCAAAGAGACGTAATCAAGTTGAATTTATACCCAAATTTACATAAATATAATAATTATAAAGTTTTTATAAAGTTGAAGGGTTTTAACTGCCAATACTAAATGCTGAATGGTAAAGACTAAAATATAAATGAACTTACTAAAAGACAAAATAAACCGTAATAAACCTGAATTTTTACCGACACATACATAAATACAAGCATTTTAGAAAATTGAAGGGTTATAAATATAAATAAATGTAAATGGTTAAATATTAAAATAACAAAAACTTAATAAAAAAGGGAAAAAACACTAACCAATAGCAGACTGCCATGCAGCAGCCTGCTATTGTAGACCAAACTAACCAATATTAAATGTTGAAGGGTAAAGGCTAAAATAAAAAAGAACTTACTAAAAGACAAAATAAACCATAATAAACCTGAATTTTTTACCAACACATACATAAATACAAGCATTTTAGAAAATTGAAGGGTTATAAATATAAATAAATGTAAATGGTTAAATATTAAAATAACGAAAACTTAATAAGAAAGGGAAAAAAAAACTAACCAATAGCAGACTGTCATGCAGCAACCTCCTACTGTAGACCAAACTTACAATTGTAAGTATATACAATGCGTTATCTTAACAATATATTTGTTAATCATTTTTATACGTAAATTCCGTGGATTAGGGCTCAAAATCATGTTAACATGTTTTGAACAAGGTTTACATTGTTACAAAGAAATAGATCATGGAGCAACACTATGGTTGTGCATGTTTATCTAAAAACGAACCCGACTCGAATTCAAAGTCGCCCGAACCCGAATTAGAGAATACCCGAAAAACTCGAACCCGGCCAACCTGAACCTTCTATGAGTCAGTTAGTGGGTCACTTTTTCTTGCAAAAAACCCGAAAAGTCTGATCCGAAAAACCCGAATAAAAGCCTGAACACACCTAATCAACCCACCAAAAAAGTTTGTTGACTATTGATATCCACTTGGTGCGACAGTAACAAAGCAAATAACTTTTGCTTTCTATTGATATCCTTTTATTTTGTGGCCACTGAACAAAAAAATATATGGAGATTGACTGGAACTTCGATCGAACAAAGGTGAAGGAATTAATTTGGCCGGCTGTAAAAAAAACACCTAATTCATTCAAACAAATTTTTTCTCTCGCGTTGTATTTCTCCTGTGTGTAGCGAGCCTAAACTACGATACCCATTTGTTATGATTGAGTACACACAAACACAAACATGAAAACGATAACCAAACACTTAGATCTTTGTGTTCTTTTATTGTTTATTACGTTTTGTGTATGTGTTTGTGCGTGCTTAATCCTAACACGAAAGCAATAAGCAAATGTGGGAACCTCGTACAATGGCTTTGCCCTTTTATAATTGTTGGAATTGAGAAAGTTCCTGATTGTCCGTTGATAAAGGACAACTTGAAATTTGAAGTACAAATTTTAAATGGAGTAGGAGGAAAATATGCAGGAATATTTGATAATTTATTAAATACTTTTTTATATGGAAATACAAATACACCATATCCCGATTTAAAGGTAATTTATTATTAGATTAATAAATTTGGAGCTTGCATTGTATGCTTATATTTAGGATATTAATTAATATTAAATTAATGTTTAAACATTCAACTTGCGTATATTTTTGTTAACTAATGCCCGATCGATTTGATTAATTAATGTTTAAACACTCAACTTGCGTATATTTTTGTTAACTAATGCCTGATCGATTTGATTGGTAAACCGTAAAATGGCCGCTACTTGACCTAACTCTAGAGCTATGATAGTCATTTAATCTTGGCGCTAACATTTCATGCTACAAGATTATATGATACCTAAGTAGGGATGACGAGTTTGGTATGGGTCAGGCATTAGTAATGTCAGTCTCATACCCGATCGTATCTCATACCTAGCCTGTGTTACATATGGGTATTGGGTTTACCTGTAGATATTAATAAAATATATTTTTCTAGATTTTCTTAAATTTTTTTTCTTTCCATTCTAATTTTTATATAGTTTATTTTTCTAACAACCACAATAAAATCAAATATAATAAACTATACACAAATTACCTTCCCCACAATATTTGAAAAAGTAAACCTATGTAAATTTCATGATAGTATATAATCTCAAAAGATAATTACGTATCTCGTAACATAAAGATCTAACAAATTATTTGTATCTATATCTCTATACACTAGGTTAGAACCCCGTGTATTACACGGGGTTAAGTTAATAAAAATATTAAATTATTAAATAAGAAAAAAAGTAGAAACATTAGAAAAAGAAATACTAAATAAATGAAATATTCATAAAGTAAATATTAATAAAGGAAAATAATAAACAACTAAGAAACAATAGGAGTAGGATCAAATACAAACCAAATTTCGTATACAAACGGTAAGACTCATTCAAAAAGTGTCATGTGGCATCCAATCAATTATAGATAAACTAGTGCTAATACCCGCGAATTTCGCAGTGTTGAGAAACGATATGTTTTCTATTTTTTTAAAATTACGTGTATATTGATCATAAAGAAGAAACTGTACGCGTGGACTTATTATGGAAATCTGAAGTTAAAGATGAAAATACAACGAAACAACGTATTATAGATCTAAAATAACCGAAAAGATAAGTAACTGAAGGAAATATGTTTTTTGGTTTGAAATATAAATTAAAAGCCTATTACTCTAATATTTCTACTTGCTGGAGCTTCGTAACCAATAACCTCGAATTCGTTTTTGACCAAGTGAAAAAGCAATCACCACCTAACAAAATATGTTCGGCTTCAATTATATCATGTCATCCAACAACACCATATCTATCGTAAACAAAATATATGCAAAAAAATATTAGTAAAATATTGAAATATAGTGCTAATTCCCGTGAACTTCACCGGGTTGAACAAATAATACGTTTTGAAATGCAAAAATGTTGTTAAATGTTAAATAATGAAAACAATATAATTAAGAGTCTCTAAATACTTATTATGGATACCCAACTTCAGATTCTTGAATTAGTGTCATTTCCTCATATAACTTGAACCTATAAATAGCAAATGTAAGTAAATACATTAATGAAACAACAAAGAATTCATGATAAATTGCTTCATCATATCAAAATAAGTATAAGAAGCATCAACAACGGAGAATCTTAAAAAGCACATTGCATGTAATGAAAACTCCTTTTTGATGTCAAAACATATTAAACATATTGCATGAATAGTGAAAACAAATAGCATATACACTGAGTGATGCTAAATTAGATGTGGATGCAAACATTACTTTAAAAAACCAATAATCCAAGTTAAAAGAAAGTTTAATTGTCTCGAACATTTCACCAAAGAGTTCATATGCATGTTATAAATCAAAAAGAAAATAAAAAACAATGTACCAATAAAGATATCAAAAATTAATTTTAGCTATATAAATCTAAATTTCACTCATATAGAAACATAATTTTATGACCTGAAAATCATGTGTAGACCTTATCAAAAAATATATACACAATGGTTAACTCGGGGTTCTCTTACCCGGCTCCCTCCCACACTCTTGTAATAATCCAAAATTATTGGCCTCTTTGTCCATGCCAACAAAAGATAATGGAAACCGGTCTGTGAATCTGCTACCCACTTCCCAATTTCCAGCCAGAACCTTACCTTATCTCATCTGCCTATCTTGCATACCCCATTTACGTTGAGGTCCATACCATTCTCCAATAGAAGTTTTACTGACCGCAACTATACCATTCCAAATACCAGTAGCCGTTTCCTTAGGGGGACTAAAGAAATATTACCCGAACATTTACCCGTTTATAAAAACATAACCCGAATCAATTATTAATAAAGCACTCATATCTCCTAAAATGCTTAAATATGTACAAAAACATTACCTGAGCACAAAGGCTTTTAGTCTCACATGACTACCAGACGACGCGTCTCTCCATTTTGAAGCTAAAGATACAACAATATCAATCCATCAAAACCATTGTCAGGCTACTTTCAATCCGTTTGACCTATTCCCATTTAGGTAACTTAATTTTCACTTAACCCATCTGACCCACTTGAAATAACAATAACCAAATGACCCATTCATAGGTAAATGGATAAGAAATTGCGGCCTTTGTCATTCTTAAACATTAATCACCGGTCAACTTGTTAAGAAAAAAATTGTTCAAAACACTGACCTTGTCACAATTTGCTTTTTTCCCCCAGAGAGATAAAATAAACTAATCGTTTGGAAATGTTACTCGACCCACCCATCAATGCACTGACCTTGTCACAATTATATAGAAGACTACATAATTCCTATATGAAGTCCGAATGATGTAAAAAGGATGCACCGGGGGAAAATTAACATAAAAAAGGAAGAATAACTACATACCTATGGTGGCCCATTGCACACTCTTCACTAACCATCTTGTGTATCTCCTTCCTCCTATTATCTGGTGTAAGAATAGACAACTCTTATAGTTTTGTCTTAGACTTGCAGCAGGTAAGAAAGTGATTCCTTGACCTCGGAATAACCAAATATATGTTATCCAAGACTAATTGCTGGGGATGAGCTCGGTACCCACTGGTACAGAACCGATACCGGAACCGAAAGTACAGGTACCAAAAATCCCCAACAGTGGGTACCGGTACCGAATATACCCGCTACCGTACGGTTCAGTACTGGTATTTGAGGGTAAAAACCGGAAAATATCGGTACCGTACCGAACCGGTACCGAAAATGTACCCGATTCAGTAAATTCGGTACCAGTTCCGGGTATGATTTGCTCATCCCTACTGGTCATAACAACTTCAAGTTGCAATTATCTATTAGTAGTCCATATCATCCAACCAATTACTAATAATATCATTAAATGTTTTCTACAAAGTAAAAACGACTGAAAAAAAGAACTCTGATATTCAAACACCAAAAAATATGATGATATGTTACCATGGTACACATCCCAGATAAGGCTAGTGCATAGAAAAGTGACGCTTTTATTTGAAACTGGTTTCATTTAGGATACATTTCATGTAAGAAGTTGAGTTAGTTGAAATTATAAACTTTCCTGAACATGAAAAGGGTAATCTAGGTGAAGGGTATTAATTAGATTGAAAATCTCACCAAGTGTTGATTCACATTATAATAGCTGCTATATTATATAACAATTAGAAAAGAGGGAAGAACCGAAGTCGAGCTTGCAAAAATTCTCACAAACTCAAACTATGCTGGTTTACACCATAGTTGCAATAGTAGTTGAGTCGAGTTTGACCAGTTATTGTAGAAAAAAACTAACCAAAGTAAATATATAATGAAAGAATACCTATCCAGGTTAAGCCTCTTAACCCAAGGTTTATGCTTTCTTCACCAAATGAGGACCACAAGCATTTTCAGCCTCTCTTTCGACCTGATGTTGTTCCTTAAAACAAAAAAACCTATATGCATTGCATAGAATAGAAGCAATATGATATATACTCACCACACAATGGATAGCTCATAACTAACGGATTGTGCAAAAAAAAGTTTTCAAAAGATAACTAAGGCTACTGGAATTCACCTTGCTCGTCGGAAAGATGTTATTGTCAAGCTCAGAGTTTACAAAATAATGAAAGCACCATGGCTGCAAGGGAGGTTGTAGATGATAATCTACCCTTCCACGCCAAGGTGGCATATTTAACAATATTTACTCAGAGCTTCGAACTCATTGTAGCCATATCGAAAACTCTAATCTAGCAAAAGGATGAACGAAGCGACATAAGGGTAATCAAACCATAGTAATTGTGGTCGTATCATCTCAACCGCATGCCATACCCTTCTCCGATCATCACTCCAGCTGGCGTGCAATTGAAACCCTTGCCGGATTCCCTAGAAATACCTATAGAAACCATTCAACCATCATTAACGACATCGTATTGTTCAAATCTTGATAACCCCATTAACTTTCAGATCATGATTAAATCAAAAACCACCTAATCTCGACAACCCCATTAAATTTTAGATCATGAAATAATCTAAACCCACCTAATCTCGACAACCCAATTAATTTCAGATCATGGATAAATCAAAACCCATATAATTCTTTAGAAATTATATCATGAACCCAATAATAAAATAAAATAAAATAATAATATGATAAACGAACAAAATCAACTTCAGTATGAGTTTAAATTACATGAACAGGAAGATAAAATCCAGAAAATCAGTACTAAATCCATTACTCCAAAACGAACAAAATCAACTTCAGTATGAGTTTAAATTACATGAACAGGAAGTTAAAATCTAGAAAATCAGTACTAAATCCATTACTCCAAAACGACTCCATTAAGCTCGAAATCAACAGTGAGTTTTAAAAAATTAAAAAATTAATATAATGGAATAAACTTAAACAGTTACAATCATGAAAGTTAAATACCTTTATTTCGTTTCTTCTGCCCTCATAATTTCAATTGCTTCCTGGGCTTCAACTATAAAGAAGTGAAAGTTCATGTCTAATTGCTTCTTAACACTCTCCATTAATAACAGACCAACTTTCCTTCCATATAGCAAGAAATATCTCATCTAAGAGATTGAAAATACCACAAACACAAAAAGGCAGCAATAGCGAAAGCATTAAGCATTAAAAAGTTACTCAACTGAAGTAAAAAGATTACCGACTAATATTCCCGCAGTCAATTGTAGAAGGCAAAGATCTGCAAACATGATAGCCTGTTGTCCAATAATCCAAATTTAATACTTTTGTAGCCCCCTAAATGATAGCCGTTGTATAATGCGACTTGCCAACCAGGCTCGATCACGTACCACTGGCATAGTATACAGTAAACATAAATGATAGCCATTGAAGTACCTGGTTCCAAAAGTCATCGTGATTAAAAAAGAATAAAAAAACATATACAATTAGACAATAAAGTGATTAAAAAGAAGCAAAAAATTAAACCTTTATGCTACTTAAAACCTCAAAAACAAAATTGCACCTAATTAAAATAAGAGCACAAGTTGGGGGACAGCGTATTGTTGATACAAAACAAATCGAGTAGCTTGTAGGCGGAGTCATTGGAGCGGAATAACAGCGCTTGTGGTTGTGATTCATAGATCGAATCTTCAAGGTCTATTTCCTGGTGAAGTGCAGGATCCTTGTTTCAAATCAAATCATTGAAATTCTTGGACATTATTTCCAAAAGCCTAAAGAAAAACTTTAAAGGTAAACGTCAAACATGGTAGTAATTAAATCTTGAAAAAAATTATTTGAAAATTAGCTTCACAAACATTTTAATATTGCATTTGATATGGCTTTAAGATGATGGTAAACCTCTTTTTACAGGAAAAACAACCCAAATCAGCTTTAAAAACCCTTCATAGACCAGAACAATGACTCCTTTATACTACAAATCGACCTTTGAAAGTGACTTTGGATTGTAATTTCTTACCTAATTGAACAAAATGACTTCAAATGTGTATGCTTCCCTGACACACATCTTCATCTCCCTTGATTTCATTCCTTGACAGTTAAAAATACCAATAAAAAAACCCCACAAAATCAGAGCCCTATAACAAACAATTTACATGGAAAAATTGATAGTAAAGAAAGAAGACAGTTACCTTTTTGTTCTTTGAGGTACAGACGAACGAATTGCTTGAATGAAAACCCTAGAGAACCAACCGTGGGAGCGTCAGTGTACTGTATTTGGAACATTAGGGTTATATAACTTTGTTCAAGATTAACGAATCCATAATCGAATGAAACAGATGATTGTTTGGAAGCTACACTAAATGAAAAAAAGGAGAAAAAGTTGATCATCTATGAAAAAAATAAACAAAATCTAACCTTGAAGAAAAGTATGAAAGTTGATCGCCAGGAGGAGAAGGAGAAGCGGCAGAAAGAGAATGAAAGAAAGTTAATTATTGTTTTCGTTAACGTGTTTTGTCAAAAATCACTATTTCAGTCCATGAGTTTAAAAATTACGATTTTAATCCTTGTGGTTTCACTTTCGTAACCATTTTTGTCCACCTTGCAACCATTTCAGTCCCTGTACTTACAGAATAAATGGATTGAAGTGGTTATGAAAGTGAAACCACAGGGACTGAAATGGTTACAAAAGTGAAACCACAGGGACTGAAATCGTAATTTTTAAACTAATGGACTGAAATAGTGATTTTTGACAAACCACAGGGACGAAAACAGTAATTAACTCATGAAAGAAACCCTAATGTTTGTGTAGTCCGGTTATAACGTTTAAATACAGATTTTTGGTAAACGGGTCCTCCTATCCCGTGCATCAAAGGGGATTGGAGTGAGAGTTTGGGCGGGAAAATGAGGTTTTAGAGGCCCTAGATAGGGGACATGTGTCCCCTAAGTATGAACTTTATTAGATGTATAGATAGTAAAATGATAACCACAATAATATTAATTATATTGAATTCCTTATAATTATGTTAACAAGCAATTAATTCTTTATTTGGATCTTTCTTTTGTTTTCAATGTGCTGATATCATTCACATATGTGCTAAAATCAGTTATCTTGATTAATTTTCATGTGCTTGTATAATTCAAAAGTGCTACTTTTATGTATGTATTGTTTTAGTATGTGCTAATTTAACTTTTTTTAAATGCTAAGATCTGTTCTTACGGTTTATATGATAAATATTGTTTGTACCGGAACTCAACCCAGAAACAATAAGCGAACATAATTTCATTTAGTTACTACCAACACATTGACACATGACCATTGTTTAAACCTAATTCATTCAAACGATTTTTTCTCTCGCGTTGTATTTCTCATGTGTGTAGCGAGCCTAAACTACGATACCCACTTGTTAGGATTGAGTACACACAAACAGAAACACGAAAGCTATAAACAAACACTTAAATCTTTGTGTTCTTTTATTATTTTTTACGTTTTGTGTATGTGTTTGTGCGTGCTCAATCCTAACACGAAAGCAATAAGCAAATGTCTCATACAATGGTTTTGCCCTTTTATAATTGTTGGAATTGAGAAACTTCCTGATTGTGGATAAAGGACAACTTAAATTTGAAGTACAAATTTTAGATGGAGCAGGAGGGAAAAAATGAAAGAATTTTTGATAATTTATTATTAGATTAATAAAATTTGAGCTTGCATTGTATGCGTATATTTAGGATATTAATTAATATTAATTAATGTTTAAACACCCAACTTGCGTATATTTTTGTTAACTAATGCCCGATTGATTTAAAAAAAATGCCCGATTGATTTAAAGAAAATGCCCGATTTATTTGATTGGCAAATCCTAAAATGGCTGAATTGATGGTTGTCTCCGTCCTCAAAATAATACTAAGGGGCTGTTTATTTACCTCTTAATGAGGCTCTGAATGGTTCAGACCTCTTACTGGTTCAGCATTTAATGGTTCAGACTGTTTGTTTAATGAGCAAATGTCTGAATTGTTCAGACATTTGCCTCTGAATGGTTAAGCATTATACCGAGTCTGAATGGTTAAAACCTCTAATCTGAATTGGTCAGACATTTGCCTCTAAATGGTTAAGCATTATACTGACTCTTAATGGTTCAGACCGCTTATTGGTTCAGCACTTAATGGTTCAGACCTCTTACTGGTTCAACACTTAAACATTCAGAACTTGCCAAACAACCCCTAAGTAGGGATGACAACGAGTTCGGTATGGGTTGGGCATTAGCAATGCTAGTCTCATACCCGATCCTATCTCATACCTAGCCTATTACACATGGGGTATTGGGTTTACCAGTAGGTTTTAAAAAAAATATAGTCATCAGGATTTTCTTAAGATTTTTCTTTTCCATTATAATTTTTAGGGGCGAAGTATAGAAGGGGCCGTGGGGCGTCGGACCTCCCGAACTTTTCGTTAAGTAGTGTTGTATATGTAGTTTTCGTATAGAAATTTTTGGGTATATACGTTTCGACCCCCGGTTCTATAGAAAATTTTGGGTATATGCGTTTACACTCCCTATCGAAAATTTCTAGCTTCGCCACTGCTAACAACTGTAATGTTATGAAATATGATAAACTATACACATATCACCTTCCCCACAAAATATTTGAAAAATTAAATTTCATGATAATATATAATCTCAAAAGATAATTACATATGTCATAACATAAAGATCTAACTAATTATCTAGAGTAAATTGCCAAAATCATTCCTGAGGTTTTGGCATGTTTGTACAACTTCATCCAAAACAACTTGTTTGTACTATGTTGTCCTTTACTTTTGGGATTTTTTTATCATTTTCATCCAAACGTCTAACTTTTTTGCCAAAATCGTTCATGACATTTGAGATTTTTTTGCCATTTTCATCCAAATATTTGACAGAAAAAAAGTAAATTAGACTTTTGGATGAAAATGACAAAAAACTTAAAAGTGAAGGACTATTTAGTACAAAAAGTTGTTTTGGATGAAACAGGCAAAAATTACCCAAACCTTAGGGATAAGTTTGGCAATTTACTTAATTACCTATATAAACTTAAATAAATTAACTATGTTTAATAAACTTTGCATAACTAAGATATCATTTAATAAACTCTATTTTAACTAGTTTTATTAATTAATAAGTTTCTCTTTAAGTAGTTGTATTAATTAATAAGTTTTTTTTTAACGGCAAATTAAGATCACTTACGGACCACTGGAGTATCATCGTGCCCTAGAGGAACCACCCGATCATATCCATATCCACTAGGCATAAACTGGAGATCATCTTCCCCTAGAGGAACCACCCGATCATATCCATCTCCACTAGGCATAATGTCACACCAATTCAGGAGGAAACCTAATAAATATGGAAAAAAACCCCTTTAGGAGTCAAACCCAGAACCTATTGGTTCCAAAGTCTTATCCCACCACCAAGATGCCACTAGGCTATAAAGCCATGGGCAATTAATAAGTTTTATTTTAAAATGTATATTAGATAGTAAATAATAACAATAATAATGTATCCATAACAACAATATAATGAATTAGACTTAATTATAACTTGAGGGTATGATTTAATTATAAACGAATCAGAGCGGCTAGTGTGGAAGTTGCCTTGAACCTAAAGGATCGTATTGGAAATTTTCATATAAAACAAATTGTGATTATCAGAAGCGTTAAGTGTTAGGGTCTGTTTGGTATAGGGTAAGAATGAGTGGGGAAATGGAATGGACGAGGTAATGGAATGGATGAGGTAATGGAATTGATCATTATCATTCCATGTCTTGTTTGGTTATCATGTGAGAATGGAATGAACCATTGCTTTTTGTTGTTTGGTATGTCTGAAAAGAAAAGACGAATGAATAAAATCGGATGGAGGTGACGGAGGTGGGTAGCGGCGGTGGCGGTAGCGGGTGGCGGTGGCGGGTGGGTGGAGGCAGGTGACGGTGGGTGGTGGCGGTTGAAGAAACCCTAGATCAACTAGACCGGAATCTAAGTAGATCTATGGAATGGGCTCTGCATAAAAGGGTTAACCCTTCGTTTGGTTTCACGATGGATGATGAATAAAACAGTACTCCGGTTGAACCTGCAAAACAGAACACCGTTAGCTCACCACGGGGAGAAGGGGGTTCTCTCCATGACCACCCTCCGGCGTGAGGATAAGTACAGGTAGTCGGAAGTAAGTACTGTAAGGGAGAGAGTAGTTGAGAGTAAATACCTTTCCTTGAACTCCAAGTTACTTATTTATAGCCGGTGTTTGGCGCCAAAAGGAGAGATTATTAACTTTAACGGAATCTTCTGCTATTCCGTTAATGTTTGTTGGCAATCCGTTAGTGCACACGGATCGTGAGCTCATCAGCGGTTAGGGAGGTGCCACGTGTCAACATGAGATCACTACATTTTATAAATGTGAGCATGCCATCACCGTGATCTTCCTCAGCCGTCCAGATGCTGCCATGTGGCAATTGGTTATAACCGAAAAGATGCTTGCACGATTGGGTGTTAATGGCTTCTATAAGGTTTCACAGTTGTTGCCCATCTATTATTCGCCACGTGTACATTCTGTTACAACAAAAAAGATTCCCTTTGCTTCTGTACCAAGTCAAGGATTTTGCTAAGGGAAAGTTTCTCAGGATTTATTGTTTCCTTGCGCGAGAATCGCAAGTTAGTTAACAGATCTTCCTTCTTCTCCTTGCTGCTTAGCGCAATGTTTGGTGGATACTTATTTTGATATAAATATCTGAGCACGGTTTGTGCATGAAGCATTATCAAACGAGAATGTTCAAGGTTAACTTTGAACCTTGTGCGAGCCCACGCAAGGTAGTTAAATGAAGCATTTATCCAAAGAGAATATTCAAGGTTAACTTTGAACCTTGCGTGTAACATCCGTCAAAAACGGATTTACCAAACCCGCTCCGTTTAACAACCGAACAGTCAGTCAAAAATTTCGTTGCGAATTAAATGCCCAAAATAATTTTAAACGATAAATAATCAATTATTATACGGGAATATATAATTAGTTTTTGAAAAACTGTTAAAAAACGCAAAATAAAAATGTTTTGTTCCTGCCGGGTTTCGGACCCGGGTCAGTACCGAACCAGCCAACAGACTTAACTCACACACACAAACCACTGCGTCACTTGTATTGTTTGGTAAATATTGGAATCATTTAATTCATAAAGTGACGTTACGAATTCAAAACCGGCGCCCAACAGTTCAGTCGTCGGAATCCCGGAAATCTCGCGAGTCTTAACGACAATTTACGTTATAACGTAAACCATTACTAAGACATCGGTTATAACCGACGTCTGAGTCCGCGACCAAAGTTATAACCGCCGGAGTTTTTATAATTTACGAATACAGTCGGAAATCAGACCAGGTTCTTCGACGATTTGCCCTATAAATTCACCCACAACCCACTGCAAACCTTTTCGCTCAAAACCACACCTTTTCTCGGCGTAATTCCACTCGCCGGAATTTTTCTGTTTGTCGCCGGATAACCGGTTTCCCCATTGCCGAGCTTTATTGAACCTCCTAAGCTTATACCGAAGTCACCCACACCTTTTGTAAACTTTCTGAAGGCTCGCTGCTGCAAGACACACGTCGCCGGAGGTGATTTCTGTCGCCGGAGTTCTGCCGGAAAACAGAGAAAAACGAGTCGGTATACCTCACGCTTATTTTTCTTTCTTTTTACTTATATCTCATCTATAATTAACCTAAAACGTTAAAGGAACCTGAATTAATCATTGAACCAGTCCGTCGTCTTTTCTGGTTATACCTTGACGAAGAAGACGATGTATTCGGTATCTTATAAGTATAATTAAAATCAACTTATTAATCGGGTTAGACACACAGTCCAGCGGTGGACTGTGTGCACATAAAACGCAAAGGTCTCGAGTTCGAATCCCGTTTCACACACGCTGCCTTAATAAAAATCAATTTTTTTGTTAAACTGAACCGGAGTCGCCACTGGTATATGTTAAGTATATTAATAACCGGAATAATAACCAAGTTAGACACACAGTCCAGCGGTGGACTGTGTGTATGTTTATATCACAGGTCACGCGTTCGAGTCCGGGCTACTGCACCGACTCGGACAATTATCTATTCTTTTTAATTAAGACAGAAAAGGAAATAACTAATTTGTGTTTAAGTATAATAAAAATCAGTAAAGTTAACAAGTTGCACACACAGTCCAGCGGTGGACTGTGTGTTATTTTAAGCCACAGGTCCCGGGTTCGAGACCTGTGGAGCGCACCGTTTCGTTGATTAAACTGTTTTTAAAATAAAATGATTTTCGGTTTAAACTAATTAATATATATATGTAATTAAAATCAGATATATAACGGGTTAGACACGTAGCTCAGTTGGTAGAGCTGCGTGCACGCGTACGGGAGGTCTCGGGTTCGAGCCTCACTCAGCGCACTTGTATACATGAATCGAACCGGTCAACGATCAGGTCAACGGTCAGTCAACGGTCAACGGTCAGAAAAAAAAAATCAAATTTTTTTATTATTTTTATTTAATTATTTTAATTAAAAATCAATTAAAAATACTTAAAAATAACATTTTTAAGGTTTGGAAATAGCCTTAAACTCACAAAAATACACCCAACAATCCTACTAAAATAGATTAATAAAACCCGTTTACTTACAAAACTATAATGCGATTTATCTAGGTTAATCTCACTCGTGGTTAAAACCACTTCGCGTGCATTCAACGTCATCAACCGAACGCACCCACTGTGAGTGAATCTTACAACTTCCCCTTTTAAATTACACGTTTTGGGGTGTGTCATGTGTTATGAAAATAATTAATTTATTTATTTAAACTTGTGCCATACCACATCATGACCTAAACTTAGATTGTTTATATTGTTGTGATTTACTTATTTCCTTTTGTCAAATTATATGAAACTCATTCATTAAGCCCATCAGTTCCTCGTGGGAGACGAGTTGAACAACGCGTGCCTCAAATCAAATTCATTATTGTTCATGTGTGTATCATTGAGTTTATATTGTTTGTAGTTGTGTCATTCATATTATCATGTTTATGAAATTCATTCATCAGGCCCCTCAGTTCCTCGTGAGAGACGAGTTGAGCATCGCGTGCCTCTAATTGTTCCATTATTTGTTCATGTGTGTTTCATTTAATATCTTATGATTGTTGATTAAGTTACATCTATTTTTACTCATGTTTGGTTGTGCACATATTTCATAATCAATTTAAATAAATTGTTCAAATGTTTTCCATAGGATTCACTCGCCAACATTATGTTGATCCAAAACCTTTTTACACATGATACAGGTGAACAGGTTGAAGCAAAGAAAACATAGGAAATGCCTTAGAAGAGAACAAAGATGCCTAGATTGATAGCTAGAACATGTTGTAATCTTTATTGTAAATTTCCATTAAATTGTATTAATGAATATGAAACGCATAATAAATGTCATGAGCTTTGATGATAACCCAATCATGCCCCGATCACCTTTTCCGCTACGGGTCGGGGTGTGACAGATTGGTATCAGAGCCATGACTATAGGGATATAGGATAGGTTATTAGACCCTTAGAGCCTATACTATAGTCTGCCTAAATTTTAATTGATTAGGTGGTTACATACAAACTTGTGATATTTATTTGTTTCATATTTGTTTACATTTACAGTCAAACATACATGCTTATATACATATTCATTATACATATACACATATTCATTATACATATATCGATGTTCATGTATTCAATTTATTTTTCATACTCTCATTATCCAAAGATTTTGTGCAATTTTCAAATCTCATCAAAGTAAGTTCTGCGACGGGCATGTAGTAACTGGAAGGGTACAAGTACCGGTAGTCGGAACGTCCTGTCTAGGCTGGCATTCGTATAAATCCAATATAACGGACCAGTTTGCCTACCTGGGGACCAACGATGAGAGTACGAAGGACCTATTAGGCCAAAGCATGCCACACCAAACGCCGTTCGAACTAACCCTACTTTGAGGTGTCACCGTGTCTACACCTGGACACATTCCGAATATCACACGTTGTATACATATTTCTCGATTTTCTCCGGGTTTTTGTGTACGCAACCTGGCAAACCCGTGCGAACCATATGAAAAACCGGTATTCATGGGGCCCACATGATTACACAGGTAAAGTATGGCGGCATGTAGGGCCTAACAGCGAGCAAACCCAAGACATCCTATGGATGTAGTAGATTTATTTATCTATAATTATTTTATGAATGTTCATTCCTAATGCGACCCATGATCCCAAAAGCATCCAACTCACACTCTTGTCATGTATTCCTTGTAGATGTCTTCTAACCTTGCCCGTAGGAAGACGAGAGCAAGAAAAGCCCGCGAACGCATGACTGCCTTAATCGCTCAACAAATGGCTGCCGTAATACCCAACATTGTAATTCAAGTTCAACAAGCACTCACCGCAAATCCTGTCAATCAAGCAAACCAAAACATTATCAACTCTCCCCCAAATACCACTAAATGCACCTATAAGCATTTCAAATCATGCGACCCTCCGAAATACAAAGGAACTGAAGGCGTCACCGCACTCCTCCATTGGTTTGAAGAAATGGAGAATACTTTTCTAAATGGCGATTGCCCTGATGATCGCAAAGTGCGTTATGCTACCGGTCGACTATATGGGATAGCACTTACTTGGTGGAATACAGAGAAGGCCAAACGAGGCGTCGACGATGCTATGACCTTAACTTGGAACGAATTGAAGGAAATCATGACCAGACGATTTTGCCCAAGGAGCGAAATCAAGAAGTTAGAAGATGAATTTTACTCATTGAAGCAAATGGAAGGAGACCACATCACCTACAACAAAAGATTCCTCGAGTTATATCAAATGGTTCCCAACATGTTCACTCCCCTCTACCGTTTGATCGAGCACTACATTCGTGGTCTTCCGTCAAAGATTCAAGACCCTGTAATAAGTACCAAGCCTGCAACTTTGGAAGCAGCAATGGAGCTAGCAACAGAGCTCACCGAGAACCGAATCCGAAACAAAGACTTCAAGGAGGAGAAGAAGAAGGATAAAGAAACGACTGAAACCTCCTACTCCACCCAAACCGAATCCCCTTCTCAACCCAATCCTAAGAGAAGAAGAGACGGGCAACTTTTCGCTGCTACCCAACGAAATCAACCAGTTTTACACGCTATACCCATCCGAGCTATCCCAATCACCCAAGTGGCACCCGACTCAGCTTACCCAAATAAGAAACCATATCTTGGACCTCACCCTCGATGCAACAACTGTTTTTATCACCATCCTCATACCCTACCTTGTCGTTTATGTGCAACTTGTGGACGCTATGGTCATTTGAGCAATGTTTGTCGCACCTTTCAAGACCAAACCTTTTCCCCTACTCAAACCATAAACCAAACCTATCAACAACCCCAATACCCCATGTTCCCATATGCTCGAGCTTGTTTCAATTGTGGCGACCCTATCCACTTTAGAAACACATGCCCTCAATTGGTTAACGTCATCAACACTCAAGCCCAATCAAACCCAGTTAACCAAGTAAACCAAGAAAATCCAAACACTAGGCCACCAGCAAGAGGAAGAGTCTTCAATATCAACGCCAATCCTGTCGAAGATAATGACGGCCCAAGCGAAGATACTCAACTAGTCCTCTTCGCCGAAGATCCAGATTCAACTCCTATCGTTTAGTTTTATGTTTTTCCATGTGTAGACTGTTAGAGTAATTATTGGATATTATATATTATATATTGTTTTCAGTATATGCTTTTGCCGAGGCCGCAGCTCCCCATCCATCGAGGTTGAGCTTGATCCCCATTTTATTATGCGGTTGATCTTGGCGTGCCCGCACGATCGGCTCCGTTTGATTGAGCCTTGATCGGTTATTTCATTTTACATTTCAATGCATGCAATACGCTCGGCTCCGTTTGATTGAGCCTTGAGCGCACAGTTCAATTTACATTTCCAGTTCATGCAATACGTTCGGCTCCGTTTGATTGAGCCTTGAGCGCACATACATTTTCATTATCAGTATCTTGTGGTTATGGTGTTTGTTGTAGAGTCGCATAGAACTAATCATAACTGGCGGATAAAGTCAATGAGAATTTGACAAGAATATGGTGGATACACCGCTGGTACTTCCTATATATAAGTATTCTTGTCAAATGATCAGAGGCATTATCAGGCGGTTATGAGAGGTTCCATGCATAGGCTGTTTGTGTGATTGTTGTTTAGATTAAGTTGTTCAATTTCAGTACATTCAATACGTTCGGCTCCGTTTGATTGAGCCTTGAGCGCACAGTTCAATTTACATTTCCAGTTCATGCAATACGTTCGGCTCCGTTTGATTGAGCCTTGAGCGCACATACAATTTCATTATCAGTATCTTGTGGTTGTTGTGTTTGTTGTAGAGTCGCATAGAACTAATCATAACTTGCGGATAAAGTCAATGAGAATTTGACAAGAATATGGTGGATACGCCGCTGGTACTTCCTATATATAAGTATTCTTGTCAAATGATCGGAGGCATTATCAGGCGGTTATGAGAGGTTCCATGCATAGGCTGTTTGTGTGGTTAAGTTATTCATTTTCAGTACATGCAATACACTCGGCTCCGTTTGATTGAGCCTTGAGCACACAGACAATTTCATTTTCAGTACATTCAATACGTTCGGCTCCGTTTGATTGAGCCTTGAGCGCACAGACATTTCATTTTCAGTACATACAATACGATCGGCTCCGTTTGATTGAGCCTTTATCGCACAGATATATTTCATTTCAGTATTTTATGATTGTTGTATTGGTTGTAGAGTTATAGGACTAATCATAATTCACTGATAAAACCAATGAAAATTTGACAAGAATATGGTGGATACGCCGCTGGTACTTTCTATATATAAGTATTCTTGTCAAAGGATCAGAGGCATTATCGGACGGTTATGAGAAGCTCTATGTAGGATTTATTAGTTTTCTTGGTAACCAATCATAACTTGTGGATAAAACTAATGAAAATTTGGCAAGAATATGGTGGATACGCCGCTGGTACTTCCTATATATAAGTATTCTTGCCAAAGGATCAGAGGCATTATCAGGCGGTTATGAGAAGTTCCATGTAGGATTTAGTATTGCCTTGGTTGGAATTTGTGTTACATTTATATCATCATGCTATTTAAAGAGATTGGATTGTGTTCCATTTCCACATAAACTAACCTCTCCATCATAACAAACGAGAGAGGAACTTCCACCATTCAAACATATATGCTATCAGAATGTGGATTCAAATATTTGCTGTTGTGTTTATTCATGTTCGAATATCAGCTGTTGTGTTTTTATTTATGTTCCATGTAGGTTGTAGTGTTAGAAGTTTTGCCTTAGGATATAACCATACTTTCCCAAACGTATCTAAACTCTTATGCATGATATCATTTTTAGCAAATCATTTATGCTTATCAATACTTATACAGTAGGCAACAAAAAGCGATTCCTGAATAGGGTACTTAACCCTTACAAGGAACGTTACCGCCTCGAACAGAAAACTTAAACCCTTACTTTTTCTAAAGCAAGCAACTGTCAAACTAAACACCATCATTCTTTTAGTCAAATATATCACAATTTAAATTTCGGGACGAAATTTCTAAAAAGCAGGGGATACTGTAACATCCGTAAAAAACGGATTTACCAAACCCGCTCCGTTTAACAACCGAACAGTCAGTCAAAAATTTCGTTGCGAATTAAATGCCCAAAATAATTTTAAACGATACATAATCAATTATTATACGGGAATATATAATTAGTTTTTGAAAAACTGTTAAAAAACGCAAAATAAAAATGTTTTGTTCCTGCCGGGTTTCGGACCCGGGTCAGTACCGAACCAGCCAACAGACTTAACTCACACACACAAACCACTGCGCCACTTGTATTGTTTGGTAAATATTGGAATCATTTAATTCATAAAGTGACGTTACGAATTCAAAACCGGCGCCCAACAGTTCAGTCGTCGGAATCCCGGAAATCTCGCGAGTCTTAACGACAATTTACGTTATAACGTAAACCATTACTAAGACATCGGTTATAACCGACGTCTGAGTCCGCGACCAAAGTTATAACCGCCGGAGTTTTTATAATTTACGAATACAGTCGGAAATCAGACCAGGTTCTTCGACGATTTGCCCTATAAATTCACCCACAACCCACTGCAAACCTTTTCGCTCAAAACCACACCTTTTCTCGGCGTAATTTCACTCGCCGGAATTTTTCTGTTTGTCGCCGGATAACCGGTTTCCCCATTGCCGAGCTTTATTGAACCTCCTAAGCTTATACCGAAGTCACCCACACCTTTTGTAAACTTTCTGAAGGCTCGCTGCTGCAAGACACACGTCGCCGGAGGTGATTTCTGTCGCCGGAGTTCTGCCGGAAAACAGAGAAAAACGAGTCGGTATACCTCACGCTTATTTTTCTTTCTTTTTACTTATATCTCATCTATAATTAACCTAAAACGTTAAAGGAACCTGAATTAATCATTGAACCAGTCCGTCGTCTTTTCTGGTTATACCTTGACGAAGAAGACGATGTATTCGGTATCTTATAAGTATAATTAAAATCAACTTATTAATCGGGTTAGACACACAGTCCAGCGGTGGACTGTGTGCACATAAAACGCAAAGGTCTCGAGTTCGAATCCCGTTTCACACACGCTGCCTTAATAAAAATCAATTTTTTTGTTAAACTGAACCGGAGTCGCCACTGGTATATGTTAAGTATATTAATAACCGGAATAATAACCAAGTTAGACACACAGTCCAGCGGTGGACTGTGTGTATGTTTATATCACAGGTCACGCGTTCGAGTCCGGGCTACTGCACCGACTCGGACAATTATCTATTCTTTTTAATTAAGACAGAAAAGGAAATAACTAATTTGTGTTTAAGTATAATAAAAATCAGTAAAGTTAACAAGTTGCACACACAGTCCAGCGGTGGACTGTGTGTTATTTTAAGCCACAGGTCCCGGGTTCGAGACCTGTGGAGCGCACCGTTTCGTTGATTAAACTGTTTAAAATAAAATGATTTTCGGTTTAAACTAATTAATATATATATGTAATTAAAATCAGATATATAACGGGTTAGACACGTAGCTCAGTTGGTAGAGCTGCGTGCACGCGTACGGGAGGTCTCGGGTTCGAGCCTCACTCAGCGCACTTGTATACATGAATCGAACCGGTCAACGATCAGGTCAACGGTCAGTCAACGGTCAACGGTCAGAAAAAAAAAATCAAAATTTTTTATTATTTTTATTTAATTATTTTAATTAAAAATCAATTAAAAATACTTAAAAATAACATTTTTAAGGTTTGAAAATAGCCTTAAACTCACAAAAATACACCCAACAATCCTACTAAAATATATTAATAAAACCCGTTTACTTACAAAACCATAATGCGATTTATCTAGGTTAATCTCACTCGTGGTTAAAACCACTTCGCGTGCATTCAACGTCATCAACCGAACGCACCCACTGTGAGTGAATCTTACAACTTCCCCTTTTAAATTACACGTTTTGGGGTGTGTCATGTGTTATGAAAATAATTAATTTATTTATTTAAACTTGTGCCATACCACATCATGACCTAAACTTAGATTGTTTATATTGTTGTGATTTACTTATTTCCTTTTGTCAAATTATATGAAACTCATTCATTAAGCCCATCAGTTCCTCATGGGAGACGAGTTGAACAACGCGTGCCTCAAATCAAATTCATTATTGTTCATGTGTGTATCATTGAGTTTATATTGTTTGTAGTTGTGTCATTCATATTATCATGTTTATGAAATTCATTCATCAGGCCCCTCAGTTCCTCGTGAGAGACGAGTTGAGCATCGCGTGCCTCTAATTGTTCCATTATTTGTTCATGTGTGTTTCATTTAATATCTTATGATTGTTGATTAAGTTACATCTATTTTTACTCATGTTTGGTTGTGCACATATTTCATAATCAATTTAAATAAATTGTTCAAATGTTTTCCATAGGATTCACTCGCCAACATTATGTTGATCCAAAACCTTTTTACACATGATACAGGTGAACAGGTTGAAGCAAAGAAAACATAGGAAATGCCTTAGAAGAGAACAAAGATGCCTAGATTGATAGCTAGAACATGTTGTAATCTTTATTGTAAATTTCCATTAAATTGTATTAATGAATATGAAACGCATAATAAATGTCATGAGCTTTGATGATAACCCAATCATGCCCCGATCGCCTTTTCCGCTGCGGGTCGGGGTGTGACATTGCGCAAGTCCGCGCAAGGTAGTTAAATGAAGCATCTATCCAAAGAGTGTTTAGGCTTTTAACTTTGGACCCTTCACTAAATCAATGTCCCCTTGTTGAAATGGCCAAGCTGTTGTGACGGGTACCAAAGGATTCTTTGGGCGCAACGTTTTAGTGGCATGCCTTTGGCAGGACATGCATTTGCGCAAGATCTCTACCGCGTCAACGTACATTCCGGGCCAATAATACCATGCGCTTTTCACTTTGGCTACTACCATGCGCGGCCCAGAATGTATGCCACATAGCCCCTCATGAACCTCCCTGATCAGGTATTGCGCATCATGTTTGTTAACACAGCGGAGCGAAGGACCCATGTAAGAGCGTCGGTACAGAATACCGTCCACCATTTCGTAATTGAGCTTACGTGCTTGCGCTTTATCTTCTGGTAAAGAGCCATGTAACAAATACATAATTATTGGAGACATCCATGATGGATCTCCTACTTCGACCATTGACACAATCTGAGAGGGACTGATGGATTACTTAAAACCTCGATGCGAACTTCCTTTGCCAAATGTTTGAAACTAGTTGCTGCGAGTTTACTTAAAGCGCCAGCATGTTTGTTTTCGCTTCGCTTGACGTGTGTGACTTTAAATTGTTGAAACTGTGCTATAAGAGCCTTGGCTTGCGCCAAGTACAAAGCCATGATATTTCCCTTTGCATCGTATGTTCCAATTACTTGCTCAGCAACTAGTAATGAATAAACATGGGCTTCTAAATTTGTTGCACCCATTTTGATAGCGAGGCGTAAGCCTGCTAGGAAAGCTTCATATTCGGCCTCGTTGTTGGTGCTTTTAAAATCCAACCGAATTGCATATGTGAATTCTGCTCCCTCTGGACTCATTAATCGAAGACCTGCTCCAGCCCCATCACTGTTTGATGCGCCATCTGTAAACAATGTCCAGGCTCTATTGTCTATGACTGGGACTGGGTTTTGAATTGCTTGGCATTCTTCAAGTTTATCAGCAGGAATTTCAGCGATGAAATCTGCCAAAACTTCGCCTTTGATAGCTGGTCTAGGTTTATAACAGATGTTATAACTTCCCAATTCTATTGCCCATTTCGCAAGTCGTCCAGAAACGTCTGGTTTGGCCAGGACTTGGCCAATGTGAAAATTTGTTAAAACTGTAATAACATGTCCTGAAAAGTATCTTCGCAGCCTGCGCGAAGCATGGATCAATGCTAAAACTAATTTCTCCATAATTGAATACCTTGTCTCTGGATCGTTCAACATCTTGCTGATATAATAAATTAGAGACTGGACCCCTTCGCGTTCTACCAACAAGACAGCACCTACTGCTACCTCAGATGCAGCAAGATATAAGACCATGGGTTCTTTTTCACGAGGAGCAGTAAGTGTGGGAAGTTGAACTAAACAATCTTTCATCTGCTGGAAAGCTTGATCAGCTTCAGGAGTCCATGCGAACTCTTTGGTCTTCGTACAATTGCGCAAGGTTCGAATAAATGGATAGGACTTTGCAGCATGATTGGCGAGGAAGCGGTTTAGCGCAGCTAACCTTCCAGCCAAACGTTGCATCTCTTTGATGGTAGTAGGAGAAGACATTTTTTGTATTGTCTCGACCTTCTCCAGATTAACTTTGAAACCGTCTTTGCTAACGATGAAACCCAAAAATTTGCCCTCCTCCATGACGAAGGAGCATTTGCTTGGATTTAACTTTAGATTTACCTCTCGCAGAGAATCTAAAGTTCGCTGGATGTTGTCTAACATAGTGTCTTCCGAATTACTCATAATGACCAAATCATCAATGCAGACTTCCACAGTTTTCCCGATATCATCTCCAAAAACTGTATCCATCAATCTTTGATAAGTAGATCCCGCATTGCGGAGACCAAAAGGCATCTTGGTATAACAAAAAATGCCTTTCTCCGTGCGAAAAGCGGTTTTATCTTCATCCTCTTTTTTCATCAAGACTTGATGATAACCTTTATAACAATCTAGAAAACATTTCCAGCGAAAGGAAGCTAATGAGTCAACCTTTTTGTCAATCTCAGGAAGAGAATAACAATATTTTGGACACACCTTGTTTAGATCTTTAAAATCTACGCACATCCTCCATCCCATTGTGTTTCTTTACCATGACTGGGTTTGCCACCCAGGTCTGGTATTTGACTTCGCGCAGAATACCAACATTTAATAACTCGGTGACTTGTTCGTTCATCGCCTCTGTCTTTTCAGACCCGAGGCTGCGCTTTTTCTGCACAACTGGTTCTACTGACGGAAATACATTTAGACAATGTTCCGCAACGTTGCACGGGACACCGACCATGTCGGCAGGTGTCCAGGAGAAAATGTCTTTGTTGCGAAACAACAGTAGTTTAAGCTTTGCGCGAATTTCAATACTGATTGCAGGCCCTAATAAGATTGTTTGCTCAGGATACTTATTGTTGAGTACCCACTTTTCTGGTTCGTTACTTGGCAATGTCTTGACAACCTTCATAACTGGTTCTTCAATTGACATGATTTCTTTCCCCACGTAAAGTATAGCTATACCATTTGGTGTCGAAAAACCGCAAGCAGCATGCGGAGCGGAAGTAATCATACTAAAATCACGTTGCGCGTGGCGCCCCAATAGTACATCCTGACGGGAATTTACCGGCATAACCATGAAGTTGGAATTACTCGTTCGAGAACACCTCCCATCAGATAAAGTAACAGGAAAAAGGATTTGTCCTAGGGGAAAAACAGCCTCATTGCAGAACCCAGTTAATGGAAAATCAACTGGTTCCAAGCGTGCCTTATCCTCAGGATCTAGCTGCTTGAAGCACTGCTCATACATAATATCCATGGAACTACCCGGATCTATAAACATATAGTCTGTTTGGTAGTGCCCAAAGATACCGGTGATAACTACTGGCCGGTCTTCTTGAGGACCTCCTGGAACGATAGGAAAAATGACTTGCTGTTCACGCCAAGTGTTGTTTTGAAAATGTTGAAGGCTACGCTTGCGCGATGATCCACCTTGAATCATGGAAACGTGCTGTTTCATTTTCTTGTTGCTAGGACCTTCGTTCTCGCGTGTAATCTGTTTAATCTCTTTGCGCACATTCTGGAGTAGATGTGTAAGCTTCCCACTCTTTAATGCTTTTTCAATCTCCTTGCACAGACTGATGCAGTTATCTGTTGTGTGGCATGTGTCTCTATGATAGTCACAGAACAAATTTGGGTTTTGCCATTTTTTGTTTTTCATTGGTTGCGGCTGTTTGAACTGATAATTCTCAGTGCTGAGAACCTCAGCCGAAGATTTCGTTAAGGGAGTCCACTGACGTTCCCTATTCTCTTGCTTAATCGCTTTTTGAGTTACTAGCTTGTTGATTGTTTCTCGCGCATCAATTGGTGAATAAGGAGAGTACGAATTCTGACTTGATTCTTTCCAATTTCTCTTATACTTGCGACTACCTCTACTCAGGTCTTGCGGACGATTCTGAGGTAGAGGTGGCCTGTTAGAACTTAAGTTGCGCTCCGTCTGGGCGTAGACCTTGGCTGCCGCCATGAGTTTATCCTAGTTTTTTGGAAGGCCAGTTGTACGGGACAACACTTTAATCATTTCCTCGCACCTTACCGCATACTTGAACTGCGCGCGTATAAGGTCTTCATGGACATCTCCAATCTCCAACACCTCTTTATTGTAACGCGTTATAAAATCTTCGAGGCTTTCGTCGTCCCTCCGCCAGATGTTCATTACATCTGAGGAATCGCGCACGTATCGCCGTTGCTGACTAAAGTGTGTAAGAAAATTTTCTTTTAAGTCATTCAAAGAGGAAAGTTTACCTGCCGGCAAATTATCAAACCAAAGGCGCGCAGCGCTGGTAAGGGTCTGTACAAATAGGTGACACCACATTGGCAATGTCCAGCACCCAAGTAACCCTGCACCGGTAAAGAGGCGCATGTGATCATCAGGATCGGTCAAACCGTTAAACTTTCCAATGTTGGATGGTAATTCGCTCGCTCCAAAGGAGCTAGTGCTATCTCTCTGGTAAACTTTGATTGTTCAGCTGCTTCGGTTGGGCGATACACCAAATTGTAATCATGCTCAACTTCTGGATTGTATACTGCACGTACTTTTGGCCTGTAACTAGCATGATCTGCAGATATTCGATTGAAAATACTTGCACTATCCCCTTCCATATAGGTTCTATCGAGCTCTTCGTGTTGGGTGTCCCGTTTCTACGAAGACCGCGGGCCCATACGAGAGTGGACAGATACGCGACGCACGTTGTCTTCCTGCCTTCTATAACCAGAATGAACAGGATCATTCCTGGTTTTAGAATACATTTATGTTCCATCTTCAGGCATGTGCGAAGGGGAACGAGCATGACTTTGAGTATTATAGCTCAAAACTCGAGGTGCCGGCGAAGCATGGACCTGAGGAGCGTAACCGGAGCTTGAAAAGCTGGAGTTCCGGTTTGGGCACATAACTGAGCATACATAGCGTTTAGAGTCGCTTGAGATTTAATTAATCACGATAATGGAGTCTCTGCAGGTGGTAAAATCGACGTAACATCAACATGAGGAGCCGCCGGCGTTACAGGAATACTCGCATGATTAGGATCATACTAAGCATTAGCTTTGCCTGAAGAATCCTCAACTATTTGTCCGTCGACCTGAGGTCCGACAACAACGCATCGAATCCCTGATCGAGGACCTTGAAAAGATGATCCGTCAGCCATGATGCTGCAGATCTAAGTGAAACGAAACGAAAGATGAGAAAGAATTGAAATCGGTGGGCGCCAATGAAGAAACCCTAGATCAACTAGACCGGAATCTAAGTAGGTCTATGGAATGGGCTCTGCATAAAAGGGTTAACCCTTCGTTTGGTTTCACGATGGATGATGAATAAAATAGTACTCCAGTTGAACCTGCAAAACAGAACACCGTAGCTCGCCACAGGGAGAAGGGGGGTTCTCTCCGTGACCACCCTCCGACGTGAAATAAGTACAGGTAGTCGGAAGTAAATATTGTAAGGGAGAGAGTAGTTGAGAGTGAATACTTTTCCTTGAACTCCAAGTTACTTATTTATAGCCGGTGTTTGGCGCCAAAAGGAGAGATTGTTAACTTTAACGGAATCTTCTGCTATTCCGTTAATGTTTGTTGGCAATCCGTTAGTGCATACGGATCGTGAGCTCATCAGCGGTTAGGGAGGTGCCACGTGTCAACATGAGATCACTGCATCTTATAAATTTGAGCATGCCATCACCGTGATCTTCCTCAGCCGTCCAGATGCTGCCATGTGGCAATTGATTATAACTGAAAAGATGCTTGCACGATTGGGTGTTAATGGCTTCTAGAAGGTTTCACAGCTGTTGTCCATCTATTATTCGCCACGTGTACATTCTGTTACAACAGAAAATATTCCCTTTGCTTCTGCACCAAGTCAAGGATTTTGCTAAGGGAAAGTTTCTCAGGATTTATTGTTTCCTTGCGCGAGAAGCGCAAGTTAGTTAACTGATCTTTCTTCTTCTCCTTGCTGCTTAGCGCAACGTTTGGTGGATACTTATTTTGATATAAATATCTGCGCACGGTTTGTGCTTGAAGCATTATCAAATGAGAATGTTCAAGGTTAACTTTGAACCTTGCGCGAGCCCGCGCAAGGTAGTTAAATGAAGCATTTATCCAAAGAGAATGTTCAAGGTTAACTTTGAACCTTGCGCGAGCCCGCGCAAGGTAGTTAAATGAAGCATTTATCCAAAGCGAATGTTCAAGGTTAACTTTGAACCTTGCACGAGTCCGCGCAAGGTAGTTAAATGAAGCATCTATCCAAAGAGTGTTTAGGCTTTTAACTTTGAACCTTGCGCGAGCCCGCGCAAGGTAGTTATATGATCCTTTCCTCTCTTGGATATTTGGCGCAAAGTTCTAATAAATCTTATTTTGGCAAAGAAGTCTGCGCGCAGTTTGCTTAGAAGTTATTAATGGGTATGGTTTTCTTGATTGGTGCAAGGTTATTGTGACCATACCCCTTCAAGATTTTCAAGATACCAATTCGTGTACAAGACTCATTTGGTACCGTTACATTGAGGCTTTTTGATTATGAAGCGTTCAAGATTTTCAAAAAATCTGCGAAAGAATTGTTGCAAGTGCAAGATGAGGTATTCTTAGATACCAAATTCGTTGTTCTTATTAATTCTTTCGAATAATGAATTCTGTTGCTTTAATATATATTATTACCTATTTCATTTAACTTCGTAGGAGTTATCTTCTGGTGGTCTTCCGAAGCCATATCCTGATGTATTTGACATCTTGGTTGGCCAGAAATTTGCTTTTATCATAACTGTTTCCGATTTTAACATAAAGTATCAAGTGGAGAATTATGGAATTTCAATGCTTACATCAGATCCTGATGTTCTTTCTGCACTATACATAAAATTCAAAATTCATGAAGTATATTTTTTTTTAATTTGACAAATTGTTTTTTATTTAAACTTTTCACTTAGTATTATAAGATTATCTAATTATTTTTTGGTATTGTTTCAGTACCAGAAAACCGAATCATCCAGCTTTCAACTGTCTGAAATTCAATCTATTCCATATGATGTTTCAAAGGTTTACTTTATAAGAATCTTTATCTTTTTAGTATTATGAAAGTTAAATTTATTGGCTTATATGAAATTTAATTATGTATTACCCTTTTTGTGACATGATGAGGTTTCTTACATAAGAGATAATGAAACACCTATGTCTAATGTAATGCATAGTAATCACAAGTCACCTTCTACTGGCGAAGTTAAACGTAATCTTCATGAGGTTTTGATGTGGAAGACACACTGGGATGTTCTTCAACCAAATGTCGTGTTAGTGATGAGGAAGATGTAGCACAAGATTCTGAATCTCCCAAACTTCTCATTCCAAAAATGGAGAAGTAGTGTGTGTGTTTGATTTACTTTTTGGTGGTGTGGTTTTGAAGACGGTTTATATTTTCTTTCGTGATGAGGTTGTTTTTGAGTGTTTCTTATGGTTTTGGTATGGTTGAATCAAAATAATGATTTGAATAATTTGGTTTAATTTATAATATTTATTATATTCGTGTACATCACAATTATTGTTATGTTTTATTTCAAAACCCCTTATATGACTGTAACACTGTTGTTTTTAATTATATCACTGTTAATAACGTTCAATGTGAAAACCATTTATTACATCTAACAAATCTTAATGTTAATAAACCTAATTAGAATGGAATTTAAATTTATCTTATTGATATAATCATACGTTCTCATATGAAATATGTAATTAAGTAATATATAATCATGCGATTTAAAATCAAGATATAATTATGATTTGAAATGTTACTTTTTGTTGTATCATTCAAATTTTAACAAAATAAGCTTTTTCACTTAACTAATCGAATATTTAAATCCACTCATGCAGTTAAGACAATTTTAAGAATCATAATATATATTATATTATTTAGACGCTACTTACAATACTTTATATATCATATAAACCCTACAACATGTGTTCATAGTTTATTTATGACGACAACATTTTTTATAGTATTAATAATAATATAACTTTATCCAACAACAATATATTGTTCTATAAATATGATAGTACTTCATATGATTTTTGTTTACTTATTTTTACCGACAAGTATGACATTGATTGTTCATATAATTGTAATATGTGTTACTAAAAAGTCTGTTTTCAAAAGTATCCATTTCTAAGTATATATATTAGTTACCGACTGTTTATTTTGTTGTAACCATTGTTTAACTTTAGTTTCTTCATTTTGTCGATCCAACGCTTCCTGAACGGAAGAATCTTATTCTGTTGGAAATTGAGAATTATATAATTTCCAACGGGTCAACCTTTAAGTAAGTTTTCAACGATGCCATATCCAGACGACGATTCTTTACGTTAAGTTACCAACCGTGTAATCACTGAGGAATTATCGCATGACACAGATGAGTTGCAAATCGAGTTTAGTCAAATGAAAGAATCTTTAACTTAAGAGCAGTCGAACGTTTTTAACGAGATTATGCATGCAATTGGTAGTCAAATTGGAGGGTTGTTTTTCGTCTATGGTTAAAGTGGAACTGGGAAGACTTTTTTGTGGAAGACTTTAGCTTCTGCAATTAAATCTAAAGGGCAGATTGTTTTAAATGTTGCTTCCAGTGGTAATGCTTCGTTATTATTATCCAGAGGAAGGACAACACATTCTAGATTTAAAATCCCCATAAACTTAACAGAAGATTCCATGTGCCACATTAAGCCAAACGATGACGTTAATAATCTATTAAAGAGGCGAAGCTGTTTATATGGGATGAAGCCCCTATGGTCCACAAGCATACTTTTGAGGCATTAGATCGAACAATGAAAGACATTTTATCATCTTCTACGGATAACTATTCGGAACAACCATTTGGAGGTAAAGTTATTGTTTTTGGTGGTGACTTTAGACAGATCCTGCCGGTTATTCCTAATGGTACCAGACAACAAATTGTTAATGGTATCTTTGAGTTCTTCATATATATGGTCAGAATGCAAGGTTTTTAATATTAACAAAAAACATGAGGTTGACCATTGGAGCTCAAGCATCCAACATCCAGTCTATTGTGAAGTTTGCAAAATGGCTACTTGATATTGGTGAGGGAAATGTTGGTTCTAGAAAATGACGGTGAAGCACATATAGAGATACCGGACGACTTATTAATCACCGACTCAGATGATCCAATTCAAAGATTAATTGACTTTGTTTATCTTTCAATTTTCGAACAGTATAAAAATCCTAGATTCTTTTCAGAGAGAGCAATTTTAGCACCAAAAAACAAAGTAGTTCATGAAATTAATGATCGTTTACTTTCATTATTTCCCGGTGAAGAAAAAGAGTGTTTGAGCTCTAACCATACTTGTCAAATAGAGCAAGTTCTTGATTCTTTTCAAGGACTATACTCTCCTCATAATTTGAATGCTCTCAAAATATCCGGTTTACCTAACCATAGGTTAGTTCTTAAAGTTTTAAATAAGATTTAGATGATTCCCAATATGATTGTCAACTAAAGTTTTAAAATTTCGTTTTATACAAAACGGCCCAAACATATAAATAAGTTTACTATGATTAGCTCAAATTTAAACAGTGATTGATAAAATAAAGCACCTGAATATATGTTAACCTTGCTGATGATTTTTTATGTCATTTTTATACATCTCTATTCTTATTACAATTACAATCTCTTTTATTGAAAAATCATATGTTATCAAATATATATTTTCACAAAAGTGATATACTTATCAAAATATTTGGTTATAAAATTGATATCTTCAAAATCTTTTCAATAATTGTTTTTAAATTGTTGTTAACAGTATCTTAAAATACAGAAATACTTTTAAACCAATTTCGGTTAAACTTCCAATCGAATTTCAAACAATTTGTTAATCGAATTTTCAAATACAAATTTGCACATTTGATAAATCTTTAATTATGTTATCAGTATCTTCAGAAAATATCTAAATATAACTATATAAATACATGCTAAACGTCTTTTGATTTGCAACAAACTTAGAGAATTATTCTTGAAGATTATTAAATCACGAGATATTTCAATAAAAATAATCTTTGTCTTTGTCTTTTTAATTATATTATATTCAAAATTATTTGGTTTGTCTTTAAGGAATAATCTTTTTAATGACATGATAAGGTATATTTTCCTATATTTAGTCTAAGTTTTGAATTTGTAAATCAGATGTTTATATTATTGGTAAGATTTAAATGTTTGAAATTTTTAATTTTTTTTTTTGAATATTTGCATTTTATGGAACAATTACATCCAGAATTTGAATAAATTGAATATCTGTAAACCACCGAATAATTGTATCGAACTGGGCTGGCTTGATTCCTCTGTAAGGCCCGTTTTCTTTGTTCTAATATAAATTAGGTTACTAATGTAACTACTATAGTGAATTATACATTTCAAGATTTTCAAACAATGGTTTATATTCCTTTTGAAATGGTACTGTTTGAGATTTTAACAAGGCTAAATGCTAGATCAATTCATCGCTTCAAATGTGTATCAAGAGAATGGCCTGACGGGCTATTATCATTTGAGTTTGGTCTTTATCATTCTTCCTATGTTGAAAATTATTTGGTAATATCTTATTATTGTTTATTCTTTCCTTATTAGTAAATTACTATTTGAGTCTTTCATTGTTCTTATTATTTTCATATTTTTTTTTCATTTATGCATTAAGGAATTCCTCCGAGATGAAGGCTTATGTATTACAGATTCAGATTACGAGGAATTGGGCCTCGTGAATTGATTGAGAAATATGACTTTGTAGATGAGTCAAGTATCCCAGATAACACAACTAAGAATGAGTACAACAACGTTGAAGATGTGCAGAACAACGAAAATGACAAACGCTTGTCAAAACATATTTGCTATCTTGGAAGGAGTCGCTACTGTCATCTAAGCTCGCTTGTGGATGGAGAAGAGCGTTGGGTGAAAGGTAACTCTTTAGATTAAAAAGTTATTATGTTTAACTCTTTTGTTTGCGTTTACTTGTTTTGCGTTAATATAGGAGATGTTGTTAGACTTAATCGGGTATGTCCACAAGACGGGAAAAGTCCGTACTTGGTGTCCACGGGTCCGGGTAATTCTGATTTGGGTCAGGGGGTAGTTTAGGATTCTTGTTTGGGTTTATTATTTTTGTACAACAATCATACCTAGTAAATCCCACAAAATAGCAAGCTATTGGTAGAGTCTGGGAGGCTGGGATGTTGACAAACCTTAGGCCGCAATGGGTTTATCTATTTTGGTAGTGTTTTTACTTAGTAATGTTTGCTATTTAGTTAGTAGATATTGAGTTTGATTTAGTTTCTTAATTAGTCATTAGGTATCTTGGTGACTAAGTCTTTAGATTATTATATATTGAGGTTAAGGAGTCGTGTAAACTACGTGCTTTTGAATAATAAAAGAGTTGATCAAATGTTGGTTAATATGGTGAGTGTTTTTTTTCTCTTGATTTCTAAATAAAAGTATTAGATTATTTTTACTATCTCTTGAACTCACTTAATTGCCCACACCCATCATATCTTTCACTACATCCTTCTGTATCTAAGAATTCAACTAGATGATGTTTGTGCTTTTGCTTGATTCGCTACCAAAAATTTAAAGCCTTGGGTATTTCATAGTGTTCTAAACCCATCGGCTCTAATTCTTTTTAAATTTCCTAACTTTTATATTCTTGTTCAAGTTTTCGTTTTTTACTTTTATATTTCTTTACATTTGAAGACCGCTCAGGTGGAGAATACCACTTGAATATCATCATTATTGTATTAGTTCTCTAGAGTTACTTCACTTTATTGACACAATTGCTTCTATTTTAGCTTTGACATTTTTGTGCAATCGGACATTTCTTTCTTTAGCAATTTCAGCATGTGCACCAGATGCCCTATCCTTTGCAAATAGTTCTAACATTTCATTGTAGTTTGACACTTTTCTTGTCTATCTATAACATTACAGACTCAGGCTTTGACTTTACTAACACAATAAGAAGAACTACTATTATAAGCGATAACATAAATATTTAAGGAAATAACTAAAACACTTACATCTATCAATTTATCCTATACCTCGTCCCCTGCCAATCAGTTGGTGATTATGAATGAAAACTATAACCCTAGATGCAAGTTTGACCAAACTTGTGACATTATCTATGAAACATCCTTTAACACAAGATTAAGACAATGAGTTGCACAAGGTGTCCAAGTAATTAGCAGCAAACTTGTAATTAGCAGCATTATCAGTAACTATTTGAACTACATTCTTAACCCCAACCAATTCAGGAACATCAATAAACAAATTACACAAATTAGTAGGATTGCTCTCAATATTAGATGCATCCACAGATTTAAGAAATGAAATCCTTTTCTCACAATAAACCAATTAAATGATGGTGCCTAATACCCATCCACCTATCACTCATAATTGTGCAACCACTTTCAAGGCAATAACAAGATGCCATTGACGAATCTTGTAACTTGGAGAATCTTGTGACTACGTTGAAAGTAGTAACTTGGTGAATCTTGTGTTGAAAGTGGTTGCACGATTATGCGTAATGGGTGGAGGGATATTAGGCATCGTCATTTGATTAATTTCTTGGTTTACTGTGAGAAAGAGATCTCATTTCTTAAATTTGTATATGCATCTGATATAAAGAGCAATTCTGTGAATTTGTGTAATTTTTTTGCTGATGTTGTAATTGTTGGGGTTAAGAATGTACTTCAAATAGTTAATGACAATGCTCTACTAGTTACTTTGACACCTTGTGCAACTCATTGTCTTAACCATGTGTTAAAAGATGTTTCAAACTTGGATAATGTTGCAAGTTTGGTCAAACTTGCATCTACGGTTACTATTTTCATTTATAATCGCAAGATACCTTGAATGTGGCAAGATGGCATATCATTGAGTTGGCTATATGGAATTCTAATACTCAACTAGTTGAGCAGATGATAATGTATGGAATAAATTAATAGATGAAAGAGTCTTAGGTATTTCCTTGAATATAATCTAATCGTTTATAATACTACTTATACTTGTTTTGTTAAACAGTCAAAGTCAAAGACTGTAATATTGAAGACAAGAAAAGTGTCAAACCTCAATGAAATGATAGAACTACTTGTTGGGGATGGGGCATCCGGTGCACCTGCTCATGCTAAAAATGCTAAAGAAGGATATGCTCGATTGCACAAGAATGACAACATTAACATGAATATAATTACAAAAGCTGATGACCTATTAGCTGCAAATGAAATAACTTTGGATAACCAATAAAGTAAAGATGATGATATTCAAGTGTTATGTACTACGTTTTCTTCATCGATGTCTTCTAATGAAATACATATATATATATATATATATGAATTATAAAAGTAAAAAAAGGAAACCAAACAAGAAGATGAATCGTTTAACTCAAAACATATGGATTGCGTTGACATTAATGAGCTAATGCTTTCTAGAAGTCAACAAAATATTTGAGAGAATTCATCATCGCGATCACGAGTATACACTTAGAGGAAATTTTTAAAGAATTGGAGCCCACGAAATTCCGGTGGCATAAATTTATTTGACAACAAATCAAAAGATATGCCTGGATGGTCAATTAAACGAGTTCTGGATATAGTAAAAGGATTAATCTTATGCATTTATTTAGTTGTAGTTTCTTTTAGTTTGGTAATTTCGGACGAATGACATTTTTATTTCTTTTGTTGGGCTTTTGGTTATAGATCTTGAAAACAATTGCCGGTAATAAGCTTAATGTTATTCGATTAGATTTTGGTGTTGAAATTTAATGTGTTGGCGTTTAATAACGTATGATCCTCAACTAAATCAATATTTTATTAGGACGTTTGTCACTTTGCTTGTTTTCTAGCATTTTTAAAATACTAAATAAAAAAAATCTTAAGGAGTATAATTGTAGAATTGTAACTTCAGGTGACACATAACATCGTCAATTTAATATTCCTTTCACTTGAACTCGGAAACACGAGATTACATTATATATTTCTTTATTTTTTCTTTCCTTGATTCGTTTTTTTTTTCATTTATTAAACTTTGGGAACAACACATAAGTGTTGTAAGAGAAATGATCAAATACAAAGGACTCTTATTGTAAGAAGGGTAAGAAAGATTATGGTCCATTGATCTTAGATTTGGATGGTTGAGATTAATCTCAAGGAAAAAGAAATGAAAGGGCATAAAAAGAATCTCATATTTATTGACTTTCTCTCTCCACATGCAAGGCACATGTCAATTCCCTCATCGATTTAAAACGTCCATAACTTTTTCATACGACATTTAAAAAAAAACTTCACCATAATAACGAGCGTTTTTTTATCTTTAATATGAGCACCATATTGTCATATAAAAATAAAATAAAATTTTTCATTTTTACTGGGTTTTGTTTGTTTTTTTTTTTGCATTGTGTTAAATGTTCACGTCATTATGTCTTTTAACTGGGCCTTAGGGTGGGATAGGAGTGTTAGGTTTTTGTGGGGTGGGGTGGGGTGGGGTGGGGGGGGGGTGAGGAGATGTTTAGGTTTTTTGGTGGGTTTAGTTTTTAGTATTTAGCATTTTAGCTTGGGTTGGGGGTGTTAGGGCTTTTTTTTGGTGTGGGGGAGGGGGGGGGGGTGAGGAGATGTTTAGGTTTTTTGGGGGGTTTAGTTTTTAGCATTTACCATTTTAGCTTGGGTTGGGGTGTTAGTTTTTTTTTTTTAGGGGGGGAGGGGGGTGGAGGGTTTAGGTTTTTGGGTTGGGGTGGGGGCGAGGGTAAGAGTGGGAGGTTTAGATTTTCGGGTTTTTGCATGTGTATGTTTTATAAGAACCTATAACACAATATATGACACAATGAAGAGATGTTATATCTGGGTTTTCTATAAATTGCGTTATTTATTCAGGTCATTGTGTTTAATTTGTTATCTATTGTGTTTTAGTTTCTTGTTAATTGTGTTTTAGTTTGTTGTGTATTGTGTTTTTAGTTTGTTTTCCATTATGTTTAATTTGTTATCCATTGTGTTTTAGTTTGTTGTGCATTGTGTTTTTAGTTTGTTTTCCATTGTGTCTTCGCATGCTCTCTATTGTGTCTTTTATCTGTTATCAATTGTGTCTTTTATCTGTTGTTATCGATTGTGATTTTATTTAGTTTGATACTTATTGTGTTATACATTATGGCCATTGTGTTATCCGTTAAGGTCATGGTAATTGTGTGTTGTCCATTGTGTCTTTATCTGTTGTCATTGATTGTGTTTTTACTCTACTTTACATTGTGTTTTACGTCATGTCCATTGTGTCATATACAACTGGGTTTTTGATTTTTTTTTTTTTGAAAAATATAACAATAAGGTACCAACTCATATTAAAGATAAAAAACGCTTGATTTTATGGTATAATTTTTTTTAAAAACAAATGATGTATAAAAAAGTTACGGACGTTTAAAAATTGGGGGGAAAATAGCATGTGACTTGCATGTGCATATTTTCTATCCTCTTGTAGACAAAATTACCCTTCCCACTTGAATCCTCATATGACACTTGTCACTCTCTGGTGGCTTCTTACAATTCTTACAATTAGAAGTCTTTGTAGAATAACTTAACCCAGTGTTGTAATAAGATGCCTCGCTATTTACTTGATGATATAAAAATCAGATAGCTTTTATTTAGTTCGTTTTGGTATATTGTTGGATTTATCTAATTTAGTCTTCTTTGATTCTTAAGGATATAACATGTTACGTGTATCTAACACATATTAATGTATATATCCTCTATGAGTAGGCTTTTATTTTAGGTTCATTTATCGCATGTGGTTATATATATCTTTCTATATGAGTATTTGATATCTATAGTCAAGACCATCACATGAAAACAAAACGAGTAGTTGGCATAGAAGTTCATGATGGAGTTTAGATATGAAAAATGCATAAGACATGCATACAATGGCAAAGTTTGAGATTTCCGATCAAAGGGTCGACAACGTATATATCTAAAAAAGTCTATACGAAAACTACTTACCAGACACTACTGAACAAAAAGTTCGAGAGGTCTCTCGCTCCCCCCTCCCCACTATGCTGCGCCCCTTCATACATACGTTTAATACATGATCAAACATGTTTATAATCATTTACAGCCTATTTAAATGAATGAGTTACACTAGTGGTGTTTAGTTTTCATGGTTTTAAGTGTGTATTTGATAGAGACAACTATATGAGAATTATGTTTTTTTTCCTTTCTTTAAAAAAAATTAGGGTACCATTCTTGACATGCATCACTAGGGGGTAAAAACCTAGCAATGTTTCACAAGGGTTGTCATCACCATTGGCAGCTGAGACCTCTTGCCTATCATCACCTTAGCCAGGTAAGTGGTGTCGGTGGTTAAGAAGAAGTTAGAGGTTGCATAAAAAGGAATGTCGTCAATGAAAATGATAACGAATTTGTCGAGGTAGGGTTTGCACACTAGATCCAGGAAAAACGTAGGCGCATTGATCAACCCAAAAAGCATAACCAGAAACTCGTAATGGCCGTACCGAATTCAAAAAGCGGTCTAGAGATGTCTTTATCTCGGACTCTCAACTGATGATAGCCCGATCTCAGATTGATTTTAGAATAAAACTGGATCCTTGAAGTTGGTCGAACAAATCCTCGATAAGTTTCCCATTGGCTAGTTCTACAGTATGCTTAGGTTCAAGGAGAATTTGGGGTGGACTTAAGCAGTTTACTAAAACTCAAGGACACATAACTTCGGTTAGCTCCGGAATCGAAAAGAACATAGATGAAACAGTCGTTAAAGCAGGCTCTTCATTAATAGGAATCTCAAGTTTGCGTTTCTAAGTCGACGCTTCCTTGACCCATGGTAAGGTTTTGGGGACAATGGGGGTGAACCAGTGACAACTGGCTCCTTACCGTTAGCATGTTGTGAACTCAACATGTCTGTAATGCAATGCATCTGCATGTGTGAGTGTTAAGTGAACATGTGTGTAGTGTATGCAATGAGAATGATGCACCATACGATTTGGAGTGTAGGATCATTGTAGTTTTGCAAAAAGAAAAGGTAATAATATGGTTTTAAAAAATTTAAACCAAGTTCACTTTAATCAATGACTTTGATACCAATCTGTCACCCCCTTAAATTCTACTAGCGGGGTTTTATTATGAGGCGTGTGAACTCAACCACTAGTCATGTTGAACATTTATAATAAAAGAAAATTACCAAATACCACACTCAACATGAATAGTGATAGGGTTTTATAAGTTGTAAAAACAAACAACCAAAGTCTAAGTTATACATTGGAAGCAAAAGTATTGAGTGACAACCATGGCAAAACCCAAAGGTTTTTAGCATATCAAAGAAATAGTTTAAATAACCGTAATGACACTTTAATGTGCAATGCAATGCAACAAGTCAAGTTACCAGCCTTAGCGAATTGTGTGAAAACATACTAGAGTGGGTCATCATAAAGTTGGTGAATTCACAAGTTTTTAAATAATCAAGTTCTGTTTTAGAAAATGCACAATTCAATTATATCAATTAGATAACTAGCCTGCTTTCAAGTTACTAAATAAGGGAACCGAAGCTGACTATTATGTTTTGGTGCCTTCCACCACGTCTATCACAAACGGGGCAATTGAGTTAGGTTAATGTTTTAGTGTGTAAGGGATTTAGTTATATAATTAGGAGTTTACTTCGTTAATGTAGTTTCTTTATATCACTTGTGTACTAAAACATTCAATATCACTAAATCCCTTACACACATGTTCACTTAATAGTTAACACTCACACATGCATTGCATTACATATATGTCTAGTTCACAACATGATAATGGTAAGGAGCCAGTTGTCACTAGTTCACCCCCACTGTCCCCAAAACCATACCCTGGGTCAAGGAAGCATCGACTTGAGAAGCACCAACTTGAGATTCCTAGTAGTGATGAGCCTGCTTTAAGTCCTAGCTAGACCCGGAGTGAGCAAGGCGTAGCTGGAGATACTTCGGAAGTTCAGGAACTAGAGGCTCGCATGGGACATCGTCTTCAGGGTCTTTCTTGGAGGCTCTGGACTAGGGACGAGATTCCCAACAACCTGGTAGCCTACATGAAGCAACTAAAGGCACAGGTGATCAGGATGGGTACCAATCTGGCACATGCTCATGCAAGGATCGCTGTAGCTGATGCAAGGATTCTGATGCCTATCGGCCCCACCACAGCAGAGGAAGTTCGATAACAATAAGACTTTCAATCAGCAACCAACAGTTAATCAAAGTTAGAGTTCTTATTAGGGAAATCGTCCAAAGTGCAACAAGTGTAACTTCCATCATCATGGGCAAAGTGACAAAAACTGTTTTCAGCGGTGTGGAAAGATAAGGCATGGTGCAAAAGATTGTAGAAATCAACTACCAACTAGGCAATCGCAACAACAACTGAAAGGCAATGGCAAGGAATGTTTCCAATGCGGTGCGGAAGGGAATTTCAAGAAGGACTGCCCACGGTTGAATCAGAATAATAATATCAACTGGAATGGCAACGATGCTAAAAACACAGGAACGGTAACAACACAAATAGCAACAACAACGACGGTAATGGTGATCAGGATGGGACATCGTCTTCAGGGTCTTTCTTGGAGGCTCTGGACTAGGGACGAGATTCCCAACAACCTGGTAGCCTACATGAAGCAACTAAAGGCACAGGTGATCAGGATGGGTACCAATCTGGCACATGCTCATGCAAGGATCGCTGTAGCTGATGCAAGGATTCTGATGCCTATCGGCCCCACCACAGCAGAGGAAGTTCGATAACAATAAGACTTTCAATCAGCAACCAACAGTTAATCAAAGTTAGAGTTCTTATTAGGGAAATCGTCCAAAGTGCAACAAGTGTAACTTCCATCATCATGGGCAAAGTGACAAAAACTGTTTTCAGCGGTGTGGAAAGATAAGGCATGGTGCAAAAGATTGTAGAAATCAACTACCAACTAGGCAATCGCAACAACAACTGAAAGGCAATGGCAAGGAATGTTTCCAATGCGGTGCGGAAGGGAATTTCAAGAAGGACTGCCCACGGTTGAATCAGAATAATAATATCAACTGGAATGGCAACGATGCTAAAAACACAGGAACGGTAACAACACAAATAGCAACAACAACGACGGTAATGGTGCTAGAGGATGAGCGTTTTTTATTAGCTCGGGAGAGGCTATGAATGATCCCAATGTTGTGTCTAGTAAGTTTCCTTTTAGGCATTTTCAATCCATTTTCCGCGTTTTGGTTTTGCCACTTAATTTTTTTTTCTTGTTATTTCCTTGTCGTTTTTTTGTTTTCTTCCTATTTCAATTTGAAGTTTTCTTTTTTAATATAAAATTTAATCTTTTATTATTTTCTTTTTTTTAGTTTTTGAAATTAAATATATAACTAAACAATTTTGGAAATGTTTTTATCTTTTTTTATTTATAAAACTAGTGAAGTAGACATGTTTTGGAGATATTACTGTATTATTTTGGATTCTCTCTTTCGTTTCCTATAGCGAGTGCAACAAATCAGACAATTTTCATCCGGCGCCATGTGCGGGTTTGATCCCGCTATATGTTTAAAAAAGGTGTTTTTTATTAAAATTTATATTTTACGATCATTTTTTCATTTAGCACTTTACTTTTATTTTTTTAGGTTAAGAGTATTGTGTATAGAAATTTTTCCGTATAATAACATATGGTTAATTCCCCTTATAATATATAGTTAATATATATTCAGATTTAAATACGTAATAAAAAGTAATGTAATAGCTTGTGATTTATTAATGATTCATTCCGCCTCCTATACCTGCATACCAAACACTACTTTAATTAGATGAATGCATCTAGATGCCTCCGTTCATAAACCAAGATTAAAAAAAATAAAAATAAATAAGAGAACATCCACGCATCTTTTAATTCATTGTTTTGATTAGACGAAAGGCACATAATCTTTAAGTACTGCTGTGGCATCACATGCCAATTATTCTCCTAAATTACTTTATTATTATTAAAAAAACAAAAACAATTTTAGGAATGGTTAAGTTTCATTTTTTCTTAAATTGACCAAAAGTTACTATTTATTTTATATTGACCACAAATTTTTGTTTTCTCAAATTAATCACACAAAACTTACATTTCATTTAAAAGCATTATAATTGTCATCAATATATTAAAAATACAAAGTCAATGAATAGTGGTGTGGTTAGCCCATTAAAAAGTTGTCACGTATTGTTTTTTTATTTATAATATATAATATATAATTTTTCTCTAATAATTCACGTTTGTTAACTGAAAAAAAAAACTAAATTTTTTCAGGCGTTTCATTGTAAATTTTGTTGAGAGCAGAGTTGCTTTCAAAATTGGGTGTACATTTTGTTTTTTTATATATGTTATATGAGTGCATGCTAGTATCGTGGTGGTACTCTGACGAACCGAACCGATTTCTACCAAACAAATGTTTTCAGTCGATGTAGATCACACGTTGATTTTTTTGGTCATATCACGATTTTATTATTGATTTGTTTTTCCTTTTTGAGTTGTTATAACAAGCGTTAGTACTGTAACATAACGAGATAAAGCGATACCAATTAAATTCCTGTGGCGTAGAATGGGGAATCAATCGGCGCAACGTGCCGGTTTTGATATCACTAGTTGCTTAAAAAAACAAAATTTGAAGGATAGCTAATATACTTCATAGAACGATTATATATTTTTGAAAGATTTTGAAAAATATAAAAAATGAAGGGATAACTTTATAGAAATGAAACCAAGTTTGCTAAATGTTGCAATTAAGTCACTTAATCTTTTTGTCTTTCGATTCTAATACTATGTATTTATTAGGTTATCAGGTTACCAATGATAATGTATCATGTTTCATTAATTTTTTAACCTATGATATGGAAAATATAGATAACATTTTTTTCTAAAATTAAAAATAAAAATAACAATTTTTTTCTAAAATTTTTAAAATAATCAGTTTTGAGTTTATAAATATATATGTATATTTTTTTGATCATAAAATCCCCCAAAATTAAACATATGAGATCAGAACTAAACCTCTCAAATTAAACATATTCTGCAAAGAGTATATGAAACACCAAGGGTTTGATATGAACACACTTGTGGATGTGTAAATTGTGTTTTTTTGAAAGACGGTTTTATAACAAAAGCTTAAACAGGCCGCTCAAGCGTCCAAGTCAAAATTCAAGTACAAGAGGAAGTAAAAAAGAACTAACCAAACCTCATGTGTTTGTTACTGAATAGTGGCAAGAAATTAGTGGACATAATGAAAACTGAGTAATTATAAAGTGAATTAAATCAAATCACACCCATGTATTCAAAAGCCGCTATTCACATAACTGATTCAAAATTTTCAAACAAAAAGTAATAATTTGAGAAAAAAGGAAATCACTTCTTAGATTTTAAGCTTTTAACACCTGCGATAAAATCAAAACACATACCCATTACGAACAAATCCTAAAATAAGAGAAAAGAATTGTAAATCGTTGTTGGTCAACGAGAGGTTGCTCATGTTGCCAGGTTTAGGAAGAAAATCTTCAAATAAAAATCAATGAATGAAACGTGAGACTTGAGAGAGGGTTTAAAAATAGAGAAAATTGCACAAAACGTCCTTTATGTTTTCTCAAACTTGCAGGTTCCAGCCTTAATGTTTAAAACTTGCCAAAAACAACCTTTACGTTTATTTTTGTTGCCGGTTCAGTCCTTTATTACTAACCAAGTTAATTATCTCAGTTTATTTCCCTCACATGCCTAACATGTGAGGGTATATTCGTCATTTTGTTTCCTCTTCTTATAAAACCCTCAAAAAACACATCACCTCCTCCACCGACACCACCTCCTCTGCCACCACCTCCACCTCCGACACCACCTCCTCTGCCACCACCTCCTCTGCCGAAACGAACCCCTCCGAAACAACCCGAAACCGGAGGAACTAATAGCGGTTACGGTTAATAAGCATGAACTAATAGCATAAACTTTTTTAGTATGCTTGGCTCATTAAGGTTAATAAGCATGAACTAATAGCATAAACTTCAAATGACATTATCACAGAAATTGTGACCAAACCAACTAGTGAGTCATAAGTTCAGCGGCCATGAAGATTACGAAGATTAATCGCTCGTGACGCCATTGCCCTCAGATTACTAGAGGCTGTTGCCACAGAGCCTCTTCTTTGTTGCTCTCGCGGTTGTTCTTCAGGCCCTCCAAACGCTCCCATAAACTCCTCTCGCTGCAATCTCAGAGCCAAAGTAGCATCGTCATCTTGCACTGGTGGCGGCCCCCTCCTCCTCCTGCTCATGCTATTATCTCCAGCTTCTCTACTGTTCAGTAACACAACAGAAGCCGGACGGAAATTTTGGTGTCTCAAATTGTGGTTGTGGTTGTTACTGGTCCTCCGCCTCCGTTCCAAGCTTAGCTGTTCTCCTTCAGGACTATTTAACGCTTGAATTACGCTCCGGTATTGGTTCCTCCGCCTTGAAGGTGGGCTTAGGAGATCAACGGATTCCGAAGCGTTTGAAGCTCCAGCAGACACCTTTCTTGCCTCTATTTCTTGTGGAAACAAGAGCTGTATCGTGTTCCATAAAACTGTATTGACGGTACAAGATCTTCCATTGCTGAAACAAATCAACAAACCAAAGATTTACCATTAATTCATTATGAACATTTTAAAACGATTTAATCATCTACTGCATAAACAGGGTTTACAGTAGTACCTGATGAGCTGCCTGCATTTCGGTCAACGCTTACCACACTTATCAGCAGCAGATCTCAGACATTTCTTACAAAAACTACAAAATTTCAAAGTCCAATTAAAACCCTAACATAAATCGGGTCATCATCGCTCTCCTCTCCATCTTCTCTGTCCTCCTCCACCACCGACACCACCTCCTCCACCGACACCACCTCCTCTGCCACCACCTCCACCTCCGACACCACCTCCTCTGCCACACCTCCACCTTCGACAAAACCCCCAAAATCCCCAACACATCACCTCCTCCACCGACACCACCTCCTCCACCGACACCACCTCCTCTGCCACCACCTCCGACACCACCTCCTCTGCCACCACCTCCACCTTCGACAAAACCCCCAAAATCCCCAACACATCACCTCCTGCAAGAACAAAATCCCCAACACATCACCTCCACCTCCGTCTTTTCTGCTAGTGAGGTTATAAAACCCAAATAAAATCCCAGACCCATGTTCTTCTCTGCAAGAACAAAACCCACTTCTAACCAAACAACGTCTAAAGAATCACTTACAAACAACAATACATATACATACAGAAGAACGAGTGTTGAACAGAGTGGCGTGGAGCAGGGGGTGGCTTAGGCGGTCGAGTAGGAGGAGCAGGGCGGCGGCGGTCGAGCAAGCGGTGCCGGAAGTGGAGATGGTGGGGGAGGAGCCGCGTGGAACAGGGGGTGGCTGAGGCGGTCGAGTAGAAGGAGCAGGCGGTGGGGGCGGTCGAGCAAGGGGCGGCGGCGGTCGACCAGGGTGGTGGCGAAAGTGGAGATGGTGGGGGAGGAGCTTAGTGGCGTCTGGGGAGATGATGTTAGGTAGAGGTTTGGGTCTGGGATTTTATTTGGGTTTTATAACCTAACTAGCAGAAAGACGGTTGTACCCTCACATGCTATGCATGTGAGGCCATTTAACAAGGATTAATAACTAGGTTAGTGACAAAGGATGAAACCCGTAACAAAAATAAACGTAAAGGATGTTTTTGGCAACTTTTAAACATTAAGGCTGGAACCAGCAAGATTGGTGAAACTTAAAGGACGTTTTATGCAATTTACTCTTTAAAAATATGTTTTGATTTATATAAAATCCAAGCCACATACGCATTAAAAAAATAAAAATAAAAGAAAATGGTAACCTGGTAATTACACACTATTAGAACACTAAATTAAAGTTTAGTTATGTTTAGCGGTGTGGAGGTCGGCTCAGGACAGGCGAGCCACGTCAGGCCCGGTCCACACTCTGCCCCCACTCGGGTCGTCCCCATCGCCTCCGTCTTCCACCTGCCTGCCTCGACGGGCCTTTTGTTTGAAAGTTAGCCATTGGGCTAACGGCTATATATTAAAAAATTAAGTTTTTTTATATAAATCACACAAATCTAATTCATTTCTAACCCATCTCAATCACTGTCAACCTACTTTTATACACTTTTAACCCAAACACTCCCACATTTATACAATTTAAACTTCTTTTAAAAAAAAAAACCTCCACATAAATACTAGCACACAATGTATTTTTCTTCGTGGTGTTCATCATCATTGGGTGAAGGCAATCTGTTTTTGCAAACGTCGTAACGCAGGCGGCACAGATGATCATTGAGGAAGAGGAAGAAACCACGTCACAATTGCGAACTAAGCAAGCAACCATAAATAGAGACCGAGAAGGTTAGGTTTTGTCGTTATTATGTTATATTTTGTGTTAATTAGTTATTTTTACGCTGACTTATTATGTTGTTATATTTTATATTTGTAATGTATGTGTAGGAGCACAGGATAGATTGGTGGCCGATTATTTAATGAATCATTTACACGGCCGCGATGTTTAGACGACGGTTTCGAATGAGTCGTGGCTATTCTTACGTATAAAAGATGACTTGTCGGGGTTTGACCTCTTTTTTACATTACGATACTATGCTGGAGGCAAAAGGGGATTCACCACCTTACAGAAATGCACAAAAACCATTCGCCAACTGGCATACGGGACGACACCCAATTCATTGGACGAGTATTTAAGGATGTCCGAAAGAATTGCACTAGAATGTTTGTACAACTTTTGCGAATGTGTGGTGAAGCTGTATAACAAGAAATATCTATGGAAACCAAACGCAAATAACGTCCACAAAATGTGTCAATTCCATGAAGAAAAGCATAGTTTTCCAGGAATGCTCGGTAGCATTGACTGAATGCCTAGGCCATGGCAGAATTGCCCTAATGCATGGCGAGGTCAATTTACACGAGTCGATCATGGACATCCAACACTAATACTAGAGGTTGTTGCGTCACAACAAGAAATGTGAATTTGACATGTTTTCTTCGGTGTTCCTGGTTCGCTTGAGGACCTTAACGTCATCTACCAATCAGAGATCTTTAACGATGTCATACAAGGAACTTGTCCAGACACCAAGTTTACGGTTTCGGGGGTGGAATACAGGCGCGATTATTATCTTGCTCATCAAATATACCCAAGCTACTCTACAATCGTTAAAACTATTCCGCACCTGGCAGACGATAAAAGAAAGAAATTTGACCAAGTTTCAAAAGGCGGTAAGAAAAGACATTGGACGGTGTTTTGGGATTTTACAAAAAAATGGCATATTATCGCGAACATCCAGTACGTGATTTTACACCACAAAAGTTATGATACCGTATGTATGCTTGTATCTTGTTGCATAACATGATCATCGAAGACGAAGATAGAGCGACTTCTGAGTACGAAGAAAATACGCCTAATGGGAATTTTGTTCCAGTAAGTCTAGAACAAAAAGATTTAAACGGGTTCTCACTACGTAACGAGTGCACACCATGAAACCCTCCATTACCACTTCACATGTTTCTCGAGCGCAATATTGTTGTTTGTCTAAGTGAATCAAACAATCTAGTAGCTATACTTGTGCCCCTTAACAAGCGTTAACCATGGAAATAAATGAACATAGACAAAACCTACAGTTTTGGTTCATGGTGGTATCCTAATTAACAACAGAAGATTAATAGGCCAATCATACTTTGATTGGATAACTGAACATAGCATATATATGTTATCTCACTTTGAAAGAAACAAAATATACGTTACCTTAATGAAAAAAAAATAATAGTTTTGTTACTCAATCTTATAAGTTTCCAGTAAGTATATAGTTTGTTTTCCTTAACATGTTTTCAAGTTAAATATAGATTGGCCTCTTTATAACTAGTCGTTATTTTGCATATATTATAAATTACCTTATTAGTTTTTACATATGATTAAGATATATATCAGAGAGATAATACTTTTTAAGAAAACAAAAGTAAATATCACAATTTGCAGGAAAAAGAAACGGTACTAGACTGACTACTAGTGATTCTTTCCTTGTTGTATCAACTACTAAACCACCATACCTTTTACCTTTATAAATATAATAAATATACTACTTAATTCTTGATTAAATCACCACCGGCGGCACCATTACCATCATCAACCACCCCCACCAACCGTACACAATGTGCATTAGTTCAGCAATCAGATCTCTACTAGTTCTACTTATTGTTTTGTTTCCCATTTTGATCTATGCTCAAGAAGTTCGTAAGTTCATTTATTCCCACTTTTATTTTATCATGACATGCATTATTTGAGTCACTAAGATTTATGATCATGACATTTTGTTTGTTTTTAGAGGACGAGAGGGAGTTTGATTACGATAAAGCGAGCGGAAAAGGACCAGAGAAATGGGGGAAGATACACAAAGAATGGTCTGCTTGTAACAATGGCAAAATGCAATCTCCAATTGACTTGTCGAATAAGAGAGTTGATGTTGTTCACAAATCAAATAAGCTGTTGAGGAACTACAAACCAAGCACTGCAGTTATAATTAACCGTGGCCATGATATAGAGGTGAGACATATATTTCATTACACACGACCTTGACACAGTACATATACACATACACATACACATACACATTATGTCCATTGATCTGCTTTTACGCGTGCAATTCCATATATTTTCTTTACATTACGGTATTTGGTTCATTTAGGTTCTTCAAAAACACAAATAATACCATGGTATATTGTTTTATGTTGTATATATATATGATATGAAATGAATCCTACTGTTTTAGGATTACCATAAGATATATACAAAAGGTTACCCTTTTGATTGTAGGTACCTAATTATTAGTTAATGACATAATAGTGGCTTGTGTGTATAAAAAGGGGGGCAACCCATCATGATTATTAGTTAATCAATCATTATCATACACCTTAACATGTCTAAAAACTAGCCGTTGCATATGAGAACGTGCACAAAATTATTTTTAAACCAGCTGTTAAACAAGAGACTCCACGAAGATAGTTTTTTTATAGTATAATATGTATTTGTCTGTGTCCTAAAGACACATTTTGGTGCATTTAGCATTCATAATCTTCTATAGTTACAGTTTGATACTAATACATTTCCATATATATATAATATATGAGTTGTATGTATATGTGTGTGTATGGTTTTGTCTTGTAGTGACCGGCTTCAACGTCCTAGTCTGGACGCCCATAACGACTCCGGGGGGGGGGGGGGGGGGGGGGGAGAATGGTGTTGGGGGCGGCGACGAGGCATGCCGAGCCCATGCCGACCCCCACACCTTGTAGTCTAAGGATTAAGTCGCCTTTGCTTAGTATTAACCTTAGTACCAAGCTCACTTGCCACTAATCATCCAACTTACCATTTTCCATGCAACTTTTCAAGGATCATGCAAATCCGAAACAACTTCTACCTCGATCTCCTTAGAGAGTTGCCTCTTGGACCCCACTAGTGTCGAGGCCCCTTTAGAACCTTAGAGGTTCCTTAGTGTCTGAAATTGTGGTTGTGTTACACAACTTTGTACTCCATAACCGTTTCAACTTTTATGATGATTTCTTATATAAAGTACATCCAATTATACTAAAATGTCAGTTATAACAATATAATCACCAGTTATAACAATATAATCACCCGTATGCATGATACATAATTATATATCTACTTATAGCTCATAGTAAGTGTAATTTCTGGTAGAATATAAGAGCTCATTGGTATCGATCACTATTGTAATTACAAAAAGAAAACTACAACAATAATCGTACGTACCTAGTAAAATCTCAGCAATAGCAAAGATATTAGTAGGGTCTGGGAATGGTGAGATGTATACAAACCATACCTCAACATTAGATGATAGAGTACTGGTTGGGGATTGCAGGTTCACTGGGAGGGCCATGCAGGTTCGATCGAAATAAATGGAACGATTTACGCTCTTAAACAAGCCCATTGGCACTCGCCTTCCGAGCATACAATCAATAATAAAAGGTCATTTTTTTCCGTGTTATGTTTCAACTATTCACTTTAATATATAACTTTTAGAAAAAGATCACAAGAATAGTCATCTAATCAAATCACATTAGAGCATCTCAAACGCGGAGATCCGGACCAAGTCCAAAAGCAAACCAGACCGCTGTGGCGTTGGAGGAGTAAGCTAAGGGAGGTCTGGTCCCTTCCAGTGGACTCATCCGGACTTTGTCTGTAGAGACCACATATACACAGATTCTTTTTTATATAAAAGTAGAGTGTAAGGTGGAGGTCTGAATTGGTTTAGCGTTGGAGGGAAAAAATATAAGTTTTCAGCATTGGAGGTGCTCTTAACATCATGGTCGTTCACTTCTATGGTTTTTTAAATTCCTCCGCTAGAAAACCAACACTTGTCCATCTTGCGCCACACCAATGCAGAACCTTAGAACTCTTGTACCAGAATAAAACAAAAATCATATATCATATATAAGTCCATCTTTATCTCAATATTTTTGACTTTGGAAATTGTAGAGCAAGTTCATTGAAAACTTGACTTAATTTGCAGGTACTCATTGGAACTACACATAGTTCATAAGAGCGTCAACCCAACCTCCAAACACCAAATTGCAGTCATTGCTGTTCTTTACAAAATTGGAAAACCAAACCGTTTCCTCTCTAAGGTAAAATCCTAAGAGTTAGTTTTACATCCACATTTGATCAGAAGGGCATTTATAAATTGCCAAATTTCAGTTGGCTCGAAACATAACATCATTGGTGAACCAAGAAAACGAACATAGACACCCAGGTGTGATCGACCCGAGAGAGATCCATATGAGTTGTCGAAGGTACTACAACTATATCGGCTCACTCACCGTGCCTCCATGTACGGAAGGGGTCATTTGGACCATTAGCAAGAAGGTACATACAACTTTTATATGTCATTTATATTTCCATATGATTATATGTTTTAAGTCTAAGTAATACTAGATATTGCACTTTCCAGGTGAGGACTGTGTCACTTAATCAAGTTAAATTACTTCGAGAGGCAGCTCATGACGTAAGTACATAATTTTTTTCCAAGATAAACATTTAAGAATAGAGCTCACAATTATGCATCTATATAGTGACAATCAAAATATATGTGAATTTGTTGAGTTTTTGGAATAGAGCTCACAAATTCTTTTCGGTCGCAATTGCCTAGTTTTCTAGTAGCGTGTAATGATTTATTGAGTTTTATATGACGAAAATTGGTGAAATAATTGCAGCATGCAGCGAAAAATGCAAGACCACTGCAAGCAAACCATAAGAGAGGCATCCAGCTTATCGTTCCATAGCAATACCAACTCAAATGATTTGGTCAATATCAACACAAATCAAATGATTATCTATTTGGTGCAACTATATGGACTAGAATGGTCTACACCATGAATATGCACAAATAATCTCTGTAATTTTGAATATAAACAATTTCAGTGTCATGAATCATGATGCTTATATATGGAAAGCAATAAACTTCCAATCAACAAGAATATAAAGAAATAATATTTTTAATTAGCAAAAACATGCTAACATGGTAATTATATTGTTTATATGTATATGCTTTTGTTCATTTTTAGTAATATTTTATTTTTATCTTGAAATATGATGGTTAGTGCACAATTTCACATATATACATAGCAACAACTAGTTGTTTTATTACGGGACTCATAATGTTCGTATCGATCAATTATGCACCTCTGCATCTAGCCCCAGGTAGACTTCATACAATAACTGTCCTAGCTCTATAGTATCTTTCGTTTTATTTCTTCTGCAATAGTCAAAAAAACTTCTCTGATTATGGATCTACTACCAGAAATTCAATGCGTAGTGTCAGCATTCAACATGTATCCCTGAATAAGCTCGAGAGCTACTCGGTTAAAAGCTCGAACGAGCCGAGCTTTAACGAGCTCAAGCCTGAAATAGAGCATGTTTAGTTATCGAGCTTGAGCTTGAAATACAAAGCTCTTTAAACTTGCGAGCCTAAACGAGCCCAAACAAAACTTTATTTTTTATATCATATAATTGGTGAGCCAAGCTCGAGTCGAACTTTGTCTTTTTAACCGATATTGAACGAGCTCGAGCCTGACTTTTAACTCATTTGACCTTGTTCTCAAAATAGCTCGAGCCGAGTCGAGCTGAGCTCGCGCTTTGGGTTTTTACTTGCGAGCCAAGCTCGAGCTCAAACAAGTAGGCTCGAGTTCGAGCTTCGTATAAACATGACGAGCCGAGCTCGAGTCTAGTTGAGCTCAGGCTCGGCCCGGCTCGTTTACACCCTACGCGCACACATATATATAATGCATTGCTTAATATGTTATTCAATGTATCACTAAGGAAAGATATGTTGACTGCTGGATAGTGTGTTTTGACCCTTCGAAGAAGGTACCCCTGAGTGAGAAGGTAGAAGGATGAATCCCGCGAGGATGACGGACGAAGCTAGTCAGGACTCAGGAGAAGGTGGAAACGATTATTGAAATTAACTTGCATAACTTGAAAATTACAATATTGATAACGGGAGATTACTTGGCTAGCGTTTCTCGTGTGAAGGCAGTACGGTTTCCGGGGAACGCCGTAACCAAATCTGACCAACCCAGCACGGACCCGGTTAAAACAACGTAGTCTAGACAGATTTTGGCTAGGGCCGACATTTAGGCGGTGTGACATTAGATCACTCAAAAGAAAGTCACCATTCTCAAAAGAAAAAAAAACCTCAAATTATTATAATAAAATATGACCTTAGGTTTGTTTGTGCTCGGTAATTAAACAAAAAAGAACAACACTCGCCAAACATTATTTTCACTTATTTTCTCTTGAAATATATCCAACGCATAAACAAAAGAAACCAGAAAGACACATCAAATATTCAAGAACACCAGCAAATTTTACAATACATCAAATGATATGGAGAATTCACAAACCAATATCCACAAATGACAATCGATCAAGACCCAGCTGACGAAATTCAAAAACTAGAAAACCAAATATTTTAACAAATTTAGGCAGATGTGGGCAAATGGTCATGGGTTTGGTTGATGAAGAGGAGCTCATAGATAAGCCCAGCAAGACCACCACCGACCAAAGGCCCAACCCAGTAAATCCAGTGGTTGGCCCAGGTCCAGCTCACCAAAGCGGGTCCAAAAGACACAGCTGGGTTCATTGATGCACCGGTGAATGCTCCACCAGCCAAAATGTTTGCTCCAACAATGAAACCAATTGCAATTGGTGCAATTGTTCCCAAAGTACCCTTCTTGGGGTCAACTGCGGTTGCATAGACTGTGTAGACAAGCCCGAATGTCATCACGATCTCAAAAACCAAAGCGTTTGAAACTCCAACACCCGCGGATAAAGAGAAAGCGCCAACAGCCTGTCCATACATTAACCATATCATGAGTAAAATACTTTTAAACTTCAAGTTATATTTTAGACGCTTTAAAACATACATTTGATACAACCTTTTAGCCTACATGTAACTAAGATCTAAGGTATCAAAATTGTCAATATCTTGTTTAACTTCCTTTCCAGTTTTATAAATAAATACTAATATACAAATTATGGAGTTTTTTCCCAAACTAGTGTTGGTAGAAAACTTATTTACCAAAATGGGTGATTTGAAAATTATTTACCAAAATGAGTATTTTTCTAAAACATTCTTTTTCTCACTTCTAATTGTATTGGATGGAAGTATCTTATATTTAAGAATATTTTTGTTAATCAGAGTTGAGAAAAAAAATAGTAAAGTTTATAATAGTTTTTGTTATCCTACTTTTTTCAAAATTGATAAAAAAGGTTTTTGTTTTTATATTTTAAACTATGACTAAGTGATTTAAGTTTAATATTACGAAAGCCTAAAGGTTATTATTTTATTTCTATACGTAACATTGAATTCGAGAAGATATCTTAAACTGAATGAACGTAGATATAGTATCGAATGTTGAACCCTTTAATTTTCTTTGTATTCCTTTTTTTCGTTTATGTATAAAAAAATTACAGAAAGTGTTCGAACAACTTTTCTTGAAGATAGAAAGCATATTTGTGTGATTAAACTTTTGAAAGGAAACAGTATCATCTCAACTCAACTTAAAATCGAGAAAAAACAAAAGCTTTTTAAAAAAAAATTAAGAAAATAAAATAAATATGAAAGAATAAAAAATGTCTTTTTAAGAAACATTTAAATTAGTTAAAGAAATCATTTAGTTAAAGAATTTATAAAATATATTAATTTTTTTTTATAAAAATTCATGATCAAACAAAACGTTTTTATAAACTTTTCTAAAATTTTAATATTTTTTCTTCCAAGCTCTTATTAACAAAAGTATTTTTAAATATAAGATATTTCTATGCAATACAATTATGAGTGAGAAAAGGAATAATTAGGAGTGAGAAAAAAATGTTTTAAAAAAACACCCATTTTGATAAATAATTTTCAAATCATCAATTTTAATAAATAAAATTTTCACCAACACTAGTTTGGAAAAAAACTTCAAATTATGCTTATATGAGAACTATTAGTAAATTAAAAATATTATTAAAAAATGAGCATATAAAAACATTACACGATGTTTAACATTTGTTTTTAGTATCATATCATAAAGTATTATACGGATATGATTGGAAAAAAACTATTATTAAACTTTAGTATACTTTAATGGACCCCTTTAATTCCTTTTAACAAAAAGTTTACAATTTTACACCTGTCAAGAATACATAATATGAATCCACCTTGGTTCAGATAAATGATGTGATGACTTTATCTTTCAATCATGCTCAATAATAAATTTCAATAGGGTGCCCGTGCCACTACAACTACACCAGAATCTTCATACGTGTTGTATAAAAGTGAACACAAGTTATTCGAACCGTATATCGATCACTTGTTTCCATGTAATTCTAACACATCATACAACGCATATACGCATATGATTTGTACTAACACCCCCTCCTCTCCCCCTATAGATAGCCACTATAACACTCATACGACTTGTATAACTTGAACACGAATGATGGTTCTTTGGTATGTGACTAGTATGTTAGGGATGCGTATAATCTAGAGATGTAAACGAGCCAGGCTGAGCCCGACTAGGCTTGAACTCGGCTCGTCATGTTTTTATGAAGCTCGAGCTCGGCTCGCAAGTAAAACCCAAAGCTCGAGCTAGGCTTGAGCTATTTTGAGAACAACCTTAAACTAACTAAAAGCTTGGCTCGAGCTCGCTTCAATATCGCTTAAACGAGCCAAAACCCGGCTCACTAAAGGTATCATCATTATTATTATAATATATATAAAATAACATTTTGTTTGGGCTCGTTTAGCTTTGTATTTCAGGCTCGAGCTCGGCGCGACAACTAAACGAGCTATATTTCAGGCTCAAGCTCGCTAAATCTCAGCTCGTTCAAACTTTTAACCAAGTCGATAACGAATAGCTCTCGAGCTCTAGGCTTGTTTTCACCCTACCTATTTATCCAAAAAAAAATAATAATAACAAAATTTTCGAGCACTCACCATGTCATTAGTGACAAACTTGAGTAGCAAGCAAGCGACAGTAGATCCAAGCAACTGAGCAATAACATAAACAACACCACGAATAAAACTGATGTTCCCGCCAACAAAGGCGCCAAAGGTGACAGCAGGGTTAACATGTCCACCAGAGATATTGGCACCAACCGAAACCGCAACGAACAGGGCAAGAGCGTGAGCAATCGCAGCCGCCAAGAGGCCGGTTGGGGTTGCGGCGCCATCGTTAGTAAGCTTGGCGAATGCCATGCCAGAACCTGAACCGGCAAACACGAAAATGAGGGTGGAGATGAACTCAGCTAACCCGGCCTTAATGGTATCCGGGTGACTGAACTCATGGTGTTGTCCGATGGCGATTGAACGGATCGGCATGGTGGAGGTTGATCGAACGGTGGAGATAGGGAGGAGGAGAGGGCGGAGAGTGGTTGTGGTTTAAGCTGGTTTCCACTTTGCATGTAGTGAGGTCGTTATATAGTGGTTTAGGGTTTGTGTTTTACCTGCTATTGCCGGTTTACCGGTCACAAACGCTCTCCCTCTTTGGTTTTTGAAATTTAAAAAACCCTTGTTTACATAAAAAAAAATAAAAAACTAATAATAATAATAATAATAATATAAAATTAACCAGAGGGTTGTGTATGGTTTAGCAGTTTCAAAATGGGTAATAAAAATGTTTTCCATAAATGGTTCATGGTTACGGTCTTATGATAATCTTTGACGTAATAGTGTTTTAGATTAAATTTTGTAAAACAAACTATATAAAAAAGTTGATATAGAGTATAAGAAAACTATTATGAAAAACTAAACATTATGGAGATCGTTGACATAATAGTGTTTTAGATTAAATTTTGTAAAACAAACTATATAAAAAAGTTGATATAGAGTATAAGAAAACTATTATGAAAAACTAAACATTATGGAGATCGTTGACATAATAGTGTTTTAGATTAAATTTTGTAAAACAAATTATATAAAATAGTTGATATAGAATATAAGAAAACTATTATGAAAAACTAAACATTATATCTCATATATAGTTTTAACAGTGTAATTTTAAAGGAAACTAAAAAAAATCCATCTAATGTCAACAACTCATCTAGTTTTATTAATCTTGCCTGTCATCACTGCCATTTTCTCTTTCAAAAATATTTGTTAAATCCAGATTAGTTTTTATTATCCTAAAAACGTAACTTGCATAAAAAGTCACTAATCTTTCAATAAAAATATCCATTTATAACAAAGATATACGTATATTTTTATAAACCGTATTATCATTATTTTATTGTCTTTATATATATCAAAATAACAATTGTTATTATTTTATTATTATAAAATGTTATTAGTATACTTTACATATTTTGTTTATGATTCTAATATTTATTAACTTTTAACACCAACTTTTAAACACCTTACAATTAACAATTTTGGGTTGATGGCTAGGGGTGGAGTGGTTGAGAGTTGAAGCATCTAGAAATAAAACGAGGCCGGTGGGGTTGCTACATACCCAATTATTAGAAATTTTCTTTTTCAACTCATAAAATTTTTAAATTTGGTTTTATTAAACTAAACTTTCATGTGGTGATGATAAAACGAATTAATCCAAAAAACGTAACAGAAGAACCGCTTCAAACAATGAATACTTTTACAATACATCACCTTTCTTAAGATTAAGAAATTAATTTAACTTTATGTCCCTCTATAAAAGAACCATGAAGTTATTAAAAAGTTCGGTCCGAACCTAATTATAACCTTTCTTGTTTGACCCGGATCATTGGATATTTTCTGTTCGTAGAACTTGATTTTGGTGTCAATAATGTCTAGATCAAGTCGTAGAAGGCTTCTATTTCTTTTGGGAGATGCATGTGCAACTTTCACTTAGCGTAGAGTAAGACACTGGTGGGTAATGATAGGAGACTCAAGGAAGCCTGTGTTTGATCCTTTAGCTAAATGGGTTTTACCGGTAATTTCACCGTCGTGCCTGCAGACGAGTGAGTTACCGTGTTCTCTCTGGAATTGGTGGTGGACTCGGGTTACTCTCGGAATACTCCAGCAGGTATTCCGAAAATGCTCAGGATTGATTCTTTTACTATTAAGAAAAATGTTAGATTTCGGTGGATTTAAAGAGAGATGTTAGAAAAGGTATTAGAAAAGGCTAGAACAAAATTTAGTGAAAAGAGAGATGAAAAGTCAAAAAAGTAGTCAACAATCTAAAGAAATTACACGTTTTATTATTGAACCCTATCGTGAAGTACATTTCAGGAGGAAAAATGGAATATATACTGTATTAAAATCAATTATTGTTTGATGTACACTTGTAACAATTATCATTTATCATTTCAGCTTTAATTAGCTGATAGTAGAGAGTTTTATCTTTTGTCTTTTGAGACGAAATTAACATTCAATTTTGTCATGTGTTAAAATTGGAAATATATTAATGTAATTTAAGAGTAAAATAAGATTCGTTGTTAAAAAATCTGATTATGAGTAAAATAGTTATAATAAAGATAAAAGAAAACGTTCAACGAACAAAACTAATGTGTAACACTATATAATAGTAGAACAAAAATATGTTTCATGATCTTAAATAAGTTTTAAAATTTGTTAATATACAAACTGTATAACCTTTGATTTTGTCTACAACTTGCTTTCCTCTAATTAAGAAATATTTTAATATTCAAGAATAAGTCATATATTTTTGTTTTGGATTAAGTTGCCTTTGAATTATTTAGCAAGTCCACTCTGTCAGTCCAGCGAATCAATGGATAAATTAAAAGAGACACATCCACGTTGTGGATATATTCAATCACTCTTACACCCACGAAAAGGCTACCTTTCTTTAAATAAACTGTTGAATATATATTTTCCAAATAAAAATTATGTCTAGATCTAAATCTTATCATATTACGAGTCTATCATAGATGATGATCTGAAATTATGGGTGTAAACTTGTAAAGTGATATGAACTTAATACGATTTGTGAGACTGGCACGTTTAGTCTAAATATATTCGAGTTAATATTGGGTCGAATTTAATGGCACGTTTAGCTAAGGAGTAACGGTTCATACTTAGGTTAACGTGGTATATCGTTAACCCTTCTACCCAAGTGTTTTATAAGTTTTTTAAATGAATATTCTTTTTGCTATCACTTAATAATGATGTTTTATGCCTAAATTTAAAAGATCAATGAGAGATTGGAGGTTTTGTAGTTTAAGCAGAATACTTTATATGCATATAGTTTGTGTTTACATCCCTATGAAACAAACTCTCAAAATTTAAATTTAAAAAGTTACATTATTAATATACAAAATAAAATTTCAGGTTAGAGGCTTGTGTTCTTAGAAAGCCATGAATACTTATACTGGGTTTGAGTTTATATATTACGATTTTTATGTTTATATCGTGTTCAGATTAGTATAAAATTTTCAAGTTAATTATTTGGGTACTTCAGTTCTTCAACCCACGAAACATTGTGTTAACATTTGTATGAAGGAAACCCACAAAATGTAAGCTACTTTAATTAAAAAAAAAAAAAACAAAAACAAAAAACTTTTTGACAGCTTTAAATAAATTAAAGAAATATTAGAAAGATCTAGAAAGGAACAAGATGAAAACTTATACTAAAGCTCCATATCCAAAAATGACAACCTATTAATTCTAAAGACGTGGAAAAAAGTGTATGATAGGATTAGCACTTGGCTTTGTCATATTATGAAGTCTCAATTCTGTATAATGACATTTCAATGATTCTCAAATTATAACCTAGTCTTTACTTATTTTGGTGTTCAAATTTTATCAAATAAGAAATCATGGATGATTCAAGAAGACCTATCCAAATACAATGCATATAAATTGACAATGGAAAAGTACACACGTGAAAGTTAGGAGGAGAGCAGAGAATTTATAAAAAAAAAGTATACTGGTCATGGAATAAAGTAGATCTTTATCTATATGTTTGTCTGTATACTTATGAGTATCTCAAACAACTAATTTACATGTGTACATATATGAAAAACGGATAACCCTGATGTTAACCTTAATTCACTTAACGCTAAATTACATACAATATTTATTTATAACAAACAACTATAGTCTCCTCACATGAAGAGCAACACAACAGTAATCACCAACCGATATTTTCCATTGATGAAAGTCATTATGGATGAGAATTCGTCAGTGAAAGTTTGTCGGAAATTATATGGGCTTGAGAATTTTGATTACGAATGGAATACCAAGAGATATCACCGTAGGATCTCTTAGCGAGGGATTACCTATAGATCTTCTCGGTGGCTGGCAAATTTTTTGGGTAGAGCATACACCATCATCGGCAGTCTACCGAGAGAACTTTTAAGATATTACCGACAGACATGTCCTAGGTATTTCAATATGATCATGGTTATTTTGTGCTTGAAGATCATGGTTACGTGATGAAAGTGATACAATTTCTTTGTTTAAATGGTATTTATTGACACTTACACCTCTATCAAGTCAAATAAGTCATAGAAAACTAAAACACAATTTACATTTTAGCATTGTGATCTTAGCCATTAAAAATTAGATCTAAGGATGTAAAACACTTCTTACCCTTATTAGATTAAACACCCTCTGTAGGATAACCGCACCCCTACTACACAATACAACTTATAATATAACATATATTATTTACATAGGATAGCTATCTTAATTACCAATCGTTATCTCCACATTGTCCTCCTTAATGTTGGCAATTAAGATCTTCAACATCTGTTTCATTCTTCGCTGGAGCTCTTGGATCTTTTCTTAGGGGGGAAGATCTAAATCTTATCTTTGTGTTTCTTTCTTGCCATGACCTTTGCTGCTTCTTTCAACTATATAAGCACCTTCCTTCCTTTGAATTCTAAATGGTACCAAGCAATCGTATCTCATTCTTCTTCTTTAACTTGGGCAAACCAATGTATCCCATTCGTAGCGCCTGTTCGACCCATAGATTATTTTTATTCACTGATTCAATTCCACCAAATATTTCTACTGAGATGTATAAGTCTAGGAGACTTACTTTCCTGCCCAAATAATCTTTTGGTGGTATTGGTAGATAGATACCAAATTGTAGAAAATCCTTTAAAAACCAAGAAACGATTCTTCAAATACTCCCTGAAACTTTGCCTTGTGCACTTCAACTTGAGTCACTATGTTGATTAAATGCATGAAAGTAATGTAGTTTTGTAGCGCTGGCTTGTGGGTTGGATAAATAATTTGTCCTTTCTTTTTGCTTGTACCCGGTTGACACCTATCTTGGTTGGTTGAGAGAGTTTGAAAGTGTTTCAGTAGCATGGCTCTTTCAAATTCTTGATCATTCTTAACTTAGTCTTCTTCTTTTCCCTTTGTCTAACTTTGTCATTGTTTCATCCGATTCCATTGTGATCTTGCCTTTGACTTCTGGACACATATAGGCATAGTGATCCTTGTTGCAACGCCAACATTTAATCTTACTTTCTTTCTTGATGTAGCATACATCTCCTTCGAAGATCATTTTAAATCCTTTCTTACTATCTCTATACTCAGTAAATTCTTCTTAAGTGTGGGTATGTAATAAACTTCATTAATTAAGTGTTCTTGTTCACTACTATGAATCTTACATCCCCTATGCCTCTAAAAATATTGTATAATAGCCCACTGGTTTCTCTAGTACTCCAAAAGAATTATAGAAATTTTCATATAACCTCCTATTACCCGTTTTGTTTTCATTTCAGATAAGGTTAGCATACCAAATATCATTCTATCCCTGGTTATCCATGCCCCTATGTAAGACCCATATTTAATAAATCAAAATTTAAAAAAATCGCATACAAAAGAATTTATACATGATTATTTGTACTATAATACGAGTTTAATAAAACATCATAAACATTAAACATTTCAACGTGTTATCATTGATTAGTTTCGGAACAACAAAACAAAGTGCGGAAGCTTTAACTTGATCGTGTTCAGTTCTTTATTGAGCTTGATTGTCACCGGTGCTTCAAATTATTACCTACATTTCATAAGTCATGATATACGTTAGTTATATGGAATCTATAACTAATCTAGCTAAGCCCAAAAGTTCAAAACAATGAAAACAACAATTTTCACAAATATAGCCCGTAAGCTACAGTTCTGTACCGTAGCTTACGGTACATGGTTTCTGTTTCATTCATTAGCTGCCAACCGTAAGCTACGGTAGTCCACTGTAGCTTATGGTGGGCTGCTGGAGCCTTTTTCAAGTTTACCGTTTTTGTTACGAAAACTTCCGTAACTTATTCAATTTTCATCCGTTTCACTCAAAACTTGTTTCTAAATGTCCGTAAAATGTTTACCTACATATCTAACTTGTAATCCTTAACCTGGATTCACAACTTTTGTGAATTACGAAACCATTACCCGGTTTATGCGCATATTTATTTTGACCCGTTATGTGATTTAAGCACTTAGGCATATAACTCGGTTTGAACTATCGTATATCCTTAACCTGGAGTCATAGCATTGACCTGTTTAAATACTTTGCACTGTTAATTACTAATTAATAACAACGAAAGCCATACGCTATTTCCCTGTGAGCACAAAACTCGACAAGCGATCATTAACATCACCTTTTGACTCGTATGGTCTAAATGACCATTTTTATCATTATGAGATGGTATTTATTTGCCATTTCATCCATATATCTCGTTTCGGCTTACACCATACGATCATATTATTTAAAAATCATTTTCTTAATTCTTTCGACCCATCATGGCTTACACCATAAAGTGTTTTTTTCAAAGCTATTATTTTTCCGTCAACTCGTGACCAAAATTATCATTTCACCCTTGTTACCTATTATGGTTTACACCATAAGGTAACTTTTCTAAAACTCTTTGTTTATTCGTTATCACATGATCGAATTACCGTTTTACCCCTTCTTACCATTTTCACATGTTCCAGCCTATATCATTTCGCGTCGGAACATCTTATTTCAATTACCAATTTATTTTGTTCATAACAAATACAACAAGTAGGTTTTCTACTAGAAAGGTGTAAGCTTTACTTACCTTGCATCTGATTATGCTTCTTTCCCCATACTTGATTCATTTGACTCGCTTCTTTCCAATCTTCCACCTAGCTTGTCAAGTGTCAAGCTATCATTATCATTCGTAAGATGGTTAGATTAGTAATTATTTATTCCGACTACCCCACCTTACAGACTTTATATCAAATTTATCATTTGATTATATTATAGGTCAGTTTTACTTTTAAAAATCAACTGCCTTTTAGCATGTGTAAATGGACAATTAAGTTCCACAACTCATTTAGGCATTCCATCAATTATCCGGTAGGCGTTATTCATAGGCCACCGTTTTAACTAAATTTCTCGATTAAGTATAATTGTTAACATCAATTTAACATAGTTTTAAATCATTGTATACTAATCTATTATCATTATACAAGAACTTAGGATTGTTTCATCACCATGAAACAACCCATTACTTCATACGTATGAAATTTACCCAATTATCAAACTTAGCCAAAAGCTTTTAAACACTTATATACACATGATGATTTCAAGCATCTATAGCATAATTATAACATCAAATTCATTTTATCATACAAAAACCCATTTCATGGTAAGTATGAACATGTACTCAAACTCATAATTGTTCAAGTATTTTTCTATTACTATCGTGTATGATGATTCTAAACATATGTATATCATCAACTTCATCATATTATCAAAACCCATTCCTAATCTACTTGTTAATCCCTTACAAGTAATCTTCCACCAAATATTGCATAATTTCTTTATGTCTAACGAAATCAAGCATACACATACACTTAATTTCATCTTGGATCATAATCCAATAACCTAATTGCAAGTATTCTACTTGTCTCAAATCATGACCTTAACCAATCTAGGTTTTTTAAAATACCTTATGATCCCCTCGTCTAGGTAATCGATAATCTACGTTCATGCAGGAATTTGAGGCCCTATTCCTCCTTCAATTTGATGATTTAAGATGAACAAGGGTTTGCTCCTTGTTCTCCAGCCATAGTTGACACACACACACACACACACTTAGTGTGTGTGTTTTGTGTACTTTATTAAACCTAAACTTTAGGTTTCTCCCATTTTTAGCCCCTCAAGTTTAGTTTTGTTTAAGTGAAGCTACTACTCATTGTTTTATAATCTATATACTTGTTACTAACTAGGTTAATTTGTTCCTAGTTATTTTGTTCATGGGTTCACTTTTACCACTAACGGCATTTTACCCGCTCTTTAATATTAACATGGTTTGATTATCAAACCCGTTTTTGGGGTGTTACACCTTAATTAGAAACTCTTTGTTTCTAACATGTTCTAGACAGTTTCATCTGTAACGAAAGGGTTGTTTGCAGAAAGTGCAACACACCCCTTTTGGATAACCAATAACAACCCTCACTATCGATCGCTATATAAGTGGACACAATATCTTCTTTCTGCCATGGATCGACCAACAATAACCAGGTTAGAATTGCTTACCTTGACGTGATGAGAGGGTTCACTAGTGCCTTCATGAAGATCATACATCAATTAATCTTCTGCCACTTGTTATTTGCCACGACCCTTCTTGTCTTCATACTGCAATGAAAACAACAGAGAAGTAAAACACCCTTTTTACTTCCTGGCACAAATGCATCTTCCAATTCCAACATCAGATTATATCTTCCACATGACCTTTGCCCTGATGCCATGTTGTGTGACATTGATTCCAGAATACAAACTAATCTTTGATTATCATGAATATGGTATGTGAATAAGAAAACGTTGGAGGGAAAAAACTGAGAGGGAAACAAACTAAAAATACAATACATTACATATGGTACAATCGTTCATATTTATATACCATGAAAGTGTGATAACTAACACACACCGACTCCTAAGAGGCATAACTGCCTACTAACCGATATCCTAAACGTGTGTGTATATCACCATAATTACAGTGTGATATCTTATTTATTTACATTATCTACTATAAAATATAACATATATTATTTACATAGGATAGCTATCTTAATTACTGATATTATCTCCAACATTCAAAACAATGCATAAGGAATCTAAATGATTTCTATCTACAAGTCTATACGAGAGTTTTATACCTAACAAATCTAACCATAGAATCACTTCATACACCTCCAAAGTATATACTAGACTCCCTCAGAATAAATCATGAGGGAGGCCATGATGTTAGCTCACCATAAAGGTTGGTGCCACACCATTGTAACCATTGAGATGAAGTGGGCTATGACTTTGAAGAAGTGACCAAAGCATTAAACTGTTAACATCTCTCTTTACACAAGTAAAATATTTACATGTTTGATGACCACTACCTCCATTTGTCCAAACTCGTCTCTTTGACTCATTTCAAATATAAAAGTTTCTTATTTAAAACTTTATATTTGACACCTGTTTTCTCCCTGTTGTTGAAATGAACTCAACTAGCTCTATGTCTAAAGCCATAATGGTCAATCCAGTGTATGACAGTTGTATTGCCACAGTTCTCATTATGCAATTTATTTGGCAAAATTCGGCAATGGCTTGTTTGATTAAAACAAGAGTTTAATATCAAAGCAAATGATTATATAATTAACTCTGAATGGTGTTTAACTTATATAATCCATTTTTATTATCACCAAAATTCACAATTAATATTTTGGCTGGTTATATGAATGTGATGTAATGAATCCATAATCTGAAATGTTATGTTTTCTAAAGTGGTTAATAATGATTCATACAATTTATTTGAATTATGCTGATTTACCACTCATTAATCTCAAGTTTCAATTTTTGGGTTAAGTTATTCTAAAAAAGCTTTTAAAACTAAGAAGTGTACAAAGACACAATGGATCGCACAAGATGACATAATGTCGAGCAAAATATAACACAATGCCAAAAAAATATAACACAATGTCGAGGAAAAAACACAATGAGTCGCAAAAAAGACACAATGACGCAAATATATAAAAGACACAATTATAATAAACAAAAAATCTAAAATCTAAAACTTATAAATCCAAAAGTGAAAACCTAAAATCTCACATCGTAGAGTTCGATAAGACGGTTCCAATGCCGATTGGATGAGGTCAATCGGAGTCCGTTTGATACCCTTTGTGGGACTTCTTTTTTTAGGAGCATTTATATTTGATTCTAAACCGTTCTTTTTTACACTATTCATTTTTTGGGTATGATATGAAGTTATTCAAAATGTGTATATTTACAAATCAGGATTAGGATCAAATGCAAATGGTAAAATAAGTAAGAAGGGTAAGAAGAGTTAATGGTCCACTGAATTTGGATTTGAGGGTTGAGATTAGTTTTAGAAAAAAATATATAATGGAAGGGCATACAAGGAATCCTACATTTATGAACTTTCTCTCTCCACATGCAAGGCCCATGTCAATTCACTGCATCAATTTAAAATGTCTATAACTTTTTCATACGCATTCTCTTTAAAAGAAAATTTCACCATAGTAACGAATGTTTTTTTATCTTTAATATGAGTATGATATTGTCATATAAAAATAAAATAAAATAATTCATTTTAACTGGGTTTTTTTGGTATTGTGTTAAATAGTCTGCTCATTGTGACTTTTAGCTGGGTTTTGGTAATTACGTTTTTTACCAACGTTTCTATACATTGTGTTATTATCAAAACTTATAACACAATGTTAATTTTGATTCTATCCATTGCGTTTTTATCAGAACCTATAACACAATGTTTGACATAATGAAGATGGTATCATATCTTGGTTTCCTATATATTGTGTCATTTACATTGTGTTATAGATTCAGGTCATTGTGTTTAATATGTTATCCATTGTGTTTTCATCTGATGTTCATTGTGTTTTAGTCTATAGTTAATTGTGTTATTAGTCGGTTGTCCATTATGTTTTAGTATGCTGTCCATTATGTCTTTTATCTGTTGTTATCAATTGTGTATTTTATCCGCTATCATCAATTGTGTTTTTAGTTTACTTTCTATTGCAATTTTTAGTTTGATACTCATTGTGTTATATGTTATGGCAATTGTGTTATACATTATGTCCATTGTGTTTTAGTCTATTCTCTGATGTGTCTTTTATCTGTTGTCATCGATGGTGTTGTTGGTTTACTCTCCATTGTCTTTTACGTCATGTCCATTATGTAATACGCAACTGGGGGTTTTTTGGAAAATATAACACTATGGTACTCGGTATTAAAGATAAAAAGACGATCGATTTTATTGTATAATTTTTTAAAAAACAAATGAGGTATAAAAGTTACGGATGTTTAAAAATGAGGGCGAAATTGCGTGTGACTTGCATGTGTTTCTCTTGTGGACAAATTACCCTTTCCACTTGATTCTTCCATAGACGCTTATCACTCTATAATGGCTTCTTACACTTCTTATTTTTAAAATCATTTGTATTATAACTCAACCCTTACAAATCATATTGTTTTCGTTTTTTTTTTCATTTTCACATAGACTATTGTTTCCTTGCAAATAAAAAAACCATGTTAGAAATTTTAAAAACTAAAATTCTTAGAAAAGAAAATATTCTTTTGCAACTTGCAAGCAAGAGGTAAGGTTATTGGATTGCCACTAATCCTATAAGATAGGACATAATGCATGTGGGGACAATTAGGATGGGATGTGGCAACATGGGAGACTCACGGGAACACCAGCCCGCCTTTAACGTTGTCGATTTTATGTTATTATTCTACTTGGATGCCTCCTATTGATATGACTTGAATTTAACATGTTAATGTATAACCGTTTTACATCATGAGTTGATTTTTATCCCATTTTTGTTACTTGTTATCTACTTAGGTTATCCGGTATGGTGATAAGCTAAAACTCTTTCGCCATTTTCACACCATCATGTCATCACCATCTCCGTCACCAACCTATAAGTTTGGTGAGCCCTCCCCTCTCGTCGGCATCCTAATATTTTATTTAATTTAGAGAATGGAAGAGATAGAAGACTTGAATCTTGAATTAAGGAGATAAAAATTAAGACTAGTAATAAGTAATCTTGGTGAATTATTTATTAAGTCTTTATAAAGATAATTGTTAGTTCGAATTAGATACATTTATCTAGTTGGTTTATTTATTTATATTAATAGTGTTTGAGTTCGGTTAAGACTAGAATGAGTTTAGTATAAACAGATGGTTAGGATTATTGTATTGGTGTGTTTTTCCTTGATATATAATAAAAAAGTCCAGTAAGTTTGTTCATATCATTTGTTTGTTTATTCGATCAAGAGTCTGATTTCCTAAAAAAAGAGTGAAAAAAATCATAAAGAAATCAATAAATGCAGGTGGTTCGTGGAGATCGTGAGATAGGCCGCGAAGACCATAAGCCTAGGCTCAAGAGAGGTGGTGTTGGTAAGCTTAATGGTCCTAGGTAGCACCTCCCTGACCCTCTTGTGATCCCTATACTGGATGGTCTTAGGGTGAAAAGAGTGGTTAAACACTTGAAAGTGACAAACTTTAAAATCAACCAATCAGAGGGTGTCACGTCATTCCACCTAAAGTGTTTAAACTTTGCTGAAAAGTGTTGGCAATGGTTAGACACTTGATGAATTGGTAAACTTTTTTTTTAATTATGTGTTAAAATTACTTTGTCCCACATTGGTGTGGGAACAAACTAAGGAGTTGTTTATAAGATAAATCCTTAACACCCCATTGAATTGTTTATGTCATGTTTTACCATAGGTCCTACCTACGCGCACGAGGGAGTGCAAACCAACCGAAATTTGGGTAGGCTCGTCCATGCCCGCACGTCCTGCGGACACGAAAATCGAGCTCCGCGTGCCATCGTTTTTACAGTTTAAAGAAAAAGGTTTTTTTTTTTTTATAAATAGCAGCTTATGGGTAAAAACTTTTTTTTATTAAATAGCATGTGGTTTTAGAAATAATCTTTTTTTATTTATTTTAAATAACAAACAACAACAACATACACCTTCACCTTCACCGAATCGGTAGAGGTTTGCCGCACCCCTAACTTTACCGAGCGGCAAAACTCAACAGCGTCGGTGTTACCGCTCGGCAAACCGGTTTGCCGACTGAGTTTGCCGTCCACTCCCTTCACCCTTACTGGGTATAAGGCTAAATCATGATTTTCTTTTTAAGCAGATTGATCAGGTTATCCAGCCAGCTTGGAGGGCTATGAGGAGAGTTTAATTAAGGTATAAAACTTTAATTCACTTAGGTCAATTAACAACTTAATTAAGCACCTTTTACTTCTTTTGAGATCTATATTGTAAGACACACACTTTAAGGAAAATTTGCTTTATATTTTATTTTGATGTAAACTTTTGGCATTAGCATGTTACATTGAGCCCTCAGGTTCAACATTTACAGTTTTGACCATGTTCGAAACACTTATTACCATTTTGATCTAACGCAATATAGTTAAATAAAATAACACCAACATAGTTAACTGAAAAACTTTTCATATTTTGTTGGAAAAATAATCTTATTGAAATATAATAATACATAATATATAAAAACTTTATATATTTTACACAATTTTTTATTCAAATATGTATTCAAAATACGATATTTACTATATTACTTAAAGTATAATGTCGGTGAATTTTTTCACCATCACCACCCTCTAACTTTAAAATTTTTCACTTTTAGCTTATAGTTTGGTAATTCACATATTTAACTCATACTTTGGTAATTTACTATGTTGACTCATACTTTGGTAATTTACTATATTTTATAGTTTTGTAATTCACATATTTGACTCTTACTTTGGTAATTTACTATGTTTTGGCACATATGATTAATACTAATTCCTCAACTTTTAAACTTTGCATTTTTATGTTTCGACGTAAATTTGGTATACGCTTTCGTGCTTTATTTTGCATGTTTCCTACATATAAATCGGGCCGCATATAATACATTTTGACTTAACAGTATAAATTCGAGTTAGTCGGGCCGCATCCGATTAAACTTAATGTAACTTATAGATGCATTGCGATTGGATTAAAACGTAAAGTAAATCAAATTTATATTGTGTAATCATAATGTATCATATATGTCAAAACACGCGTTTTCATACGATTAATGCAACACATAACGATTGAACTAATCCTTTCGAAGTTTGCAATGTACCCGCGCCGCAACGCGCGCGACACTTATTACAGTATATGTATTAAAATACGATATATATTATTCTTTATATACTTGTCTTAAATTATGTTATCCTCCTTTCATTCTTTCTTGTATTATATTGTTATAATACCCTGGAGAAATGGAATATTCGCATTTTGTTTGACACTAAAATATATTATCCAGGTTTAATTAATATTCACAAATCAATCATGATTGCTCAAATATTTCCGGTTAGTGCTTGCAATGTGATTGCTCAATCCCATTTAAATAATTGTTATCTGTTCGTTTTTGTATTAATGTCATTGGTTAACGTACATAATTGGAAACATTAATTGTGGGTTATGTCTATCATCAATATGTCCATTTGGTAGAGGCATATATCTCTTAGGTGAGAGGTATCAGGTTTATTCCTAAGCAAAGACGAATATTTTAGAATTATCGGTGTAATAGTGTAGAAGCAAGCTTGCAATTCAAGAAAAAAAAGTATGTCTGTTAATTTGTATCGTACATAATTAATAGGTATATATTTTTTTTGAACGGCCAACAAATCAATCCCGAGTACTCTCGGGGCACCCACTGGACAAACGGAGTACTCCAAGAGTAACCCGAGTCGTCCACCACCACTTCCAGGGAAAACCCGGTAACCCACCGCCCGTAGGCATGACAGTGAAATTACCGGTAAAACCCGTTTGGCTCAAGGATCGAACTCATGTTTTCCTGGGTCTCCTATCACTGCCCACCAGTGCCTCACTCCTTTCTGCACCAAATGAGAATTGAACTTGAGTCTTCATAGAAGAACTCAAGTTCTCCTATCACTTGAGCTAGAGGTCATTGGCAATTAATAGGTATATTAAAACGCCACACACTCACCAAAAATCATGAGAGCCGGCCCAAACCAAATTACATCATATACATATATATATATATATACATACATACATATATATATATATATATATAGGATTCGGTTCAAGGAGAGAACCAATCCCAGTTGCGAGAATCATGAGAACCCATATCATCCAATAGCATATTTACACATCACCCATAACCAAATTAAATCAAAAGGGTATTTTAGTCTTTTACTTCTCATTTCACATCTTTTCTCTCTCTTCTATTTAAAAGTCAACATGTCACATATTTTCTCTCTCTTCTATTTAAAACTTAACATGTCACATTTTTGCTCTCTCTTCTATTTAAAATTCAACATGAGACATCTATTGAGTCATGATTTTTGGGGTGCGTTCGTTTGGTAAGATCCTCAAATTTCGTAAACCCAAAATCGGGGTGTCGGAGGCGTAAAAAAATGTTTGGCGCAAAAAAAATATTTGTAAAAAAGTTTTTGAAAAAAAAATTGTAAAAAAAGTTTTTGTAAAAAAGTTTTTTGTAAAAATAAAATATTTTTGTTTGGCGTAAAATATTTTTTTGTTTTTTGTAAAAAAGTTTAAACCCGTAAAAATTGTTTTTTTGTAAAAAAATTGTTTTAAAGGTTAAAAACACGCGTAAAAAAGTTTAAAACCGACGCGTAAAAAAGTTTAAAACCACGCGTAAAAAAACTATTATACCGGCGCGTAAAAAAATTTAAAACCGCACGTAAAAAAGTTTTAAACCATCGCGTAAAAAAGTTGAAAACCGACGCGTAAAAAAGTTTAAAACCGGGCATAAAAAATGTTTGAACCCGCACGTAAAAAAAGTTTAAAATCGTGCGTAAAAAATGTTTCTAAAACGGCGCGTAAAAAAACTTTGAACTCGCGCGTAAAAAAGTTTAGAACCGCGCGTAAAAAAATTTTGAAACCGCACGTAAAAAAAGTTTAAAACCGCGCGTAAAAAAAGTTTTAAAACGGCGCATAAAAAAGTTCTAAAATGCGCGTAAAAAAGTTTAAAACCGGCGCGTAAAAATAGTTTAAAACCGGGCGTAAAAAAAGTTTGAATTCGCACGTAAAAAAAGTTTGAATCCGCGCGTAAAAATGTTTAAAACCGGCGCGCAAAAAAAGTTTGAACCCCTCCGTAAAATAATTTTCTTACTACATGATTCAAAAATAACATTAATTAAATCAAATTAATTTAATCACAAATACTAATTAAAGCACAATGATTACAACTTTAATTGTCAATCATTAAAGATTTTAGTAAAATACCAATTTACCCTTATCCCACTAAAAACAAAAAAATTATTAATTAAAGCACAATGATTACAATTACTTTATTGTCTTTTAGTCTCATCTATTAAAACATTTTAATGGGTTATATTGGTTCCAACAGTTCTTATAACTAAAGGTGGTTCTCATTTTGCCCATCCTATATATATACATATATATATATATATATATAATTTTGCATAAGATCTAGCCTACACCATTTTTCCCACTCAATACTTTTACACCTTTACTTGTTTTTCAGCCACAAAAAACCTAAAGTTTTCACATCCTTGTCTCAAATTTTTGTTTGCTTCTTCAAAAAAAATAAAAACCCTTCTCATTTTTTAACAGCAAATTTGGATCACCGACGGACTACTATAGTATTATCGTGCCACTAGCGGAACCACCCGATCATATCCATCTCCACTAGGCATAATGTTTATACAACAATTCAGGAGGAAACCCAATAAATACGAGAAAAACCTCCCTTGTGGGAATCGAACTCAGGACCTATTGATCACAAAGCCTTATCCCACCTTAGGATGCCACTAGGCTAGAAAGCCATAGACACCTTTCCATTTCTTACTTTCCAAATTCGCCAACATGTAACCATAATTATCCCATGAGCCGCCTCTTTCTTTAGCCCTCCCAACCCACAAAAATTGTGCATTTCTACCAAATCTCTAACCAAGAATGTGGACATCTGATAAACCCGCACCATCTGCTAATCTATATGATTATAAATACACTCATGACTTTTAGATTTTTTTAACAGAAAACTATATAAAATATATAGAACGAAGGGGACGTCAAGAAGCGGGAAATCCCGAAAGAAACATAATAGTTACAAATTTACATTGGAAATATTGAAATCACCCCATCTCTACCAAGATCTCGATGGGGATAGTTTTGCCCTTGAACTCCTTTCACTTTATAATCCCACAATGTAGAAAGCCGAATGACTTCAATAATTTTTTTAGGCTTTCTAGGAAACTTGATTTTGACCAAATACACCATGTCTTCGCAGGAGTTAGTCCCGAAATTGATCATCAGCTTTAACCAAAGCATGATATCCCACTAAATAGACCTCACGGAGATGCAATTAACCAAAAGGTGGTATGCCAACTCCTGCTCGAAACCATACCTGCAAACAAACAGATTAATCTTAAGGGGGACCCAACTATTCCACCGGAATTGGCCTCAGGCCTGCATATCTCGTGTCTTCTATAGCAGCTCTTTTTAGAATGAAGCCACAGTAGTGGTCATCCGAGTCTCATCTCAACAACCATTTAATATTGTTTCTGTAATTTTAGTGGAATTAAACATCTTCATGAGGTTGCCAATTTACTCCCATTCAACGCCCCAGTTCGGATTTTTGGTCTACTTCCAACTCCACTTCAACGTCTCCCCTGTTTTAACATAGCAGTCGCTAACCTTCACTTTGTTCTTAGCCAGTAGTTTAAAGATATCTCGACCTAATTAAGAGTTTTAATATCCCATAAACCCAACCCACCAAATCCTTCGGGTAATCATCTTATCCCATAAAACCCACCTTATAATACTTCTAGCACCATTTTTACTCTATATAAAACTTCGTTGGATTCCTAGAAGACTCGTCAACACCTTAACCGGGACAGAAAGAAAATAAGGAGGTAAACTACCAAGGACTGTCTTGGCAAGAGTCAACCTACCAACCATAAAGAGATTTTTAGCCTTCAAGCCGAGAACTTTGTATGACTCATATTAATAATCAACTTAGAAGACGTACCAACTTCATATTACACCTAATAGGCAAACTAAAATATGTGAAGGGTAATGATTCGACTTTGCAATGACCTTTGTTAGCCATGTCTCTAACCGTTTCCTATTGCACCCCAACTCCTATTAGGCTTTAATTTCGTAAGTTATCTTTCAAACCCAAAGTTATAAATAAATTCTTCAACAACCTGCGAAGATTAAGATGATTCCTTCTAATCAAGAACCCAATAATAAACATCGTCCGTGTAATATAATTGAGAGACTATCAGACCATCATTAGGAAGCCTTTCCCCGGGGAAAAAAACCCAAACCCACTACTCGTTTCATAAAACCTTCAAACACCTCCATAGCTAAGATAAAAAAGAAAGGGGTCCCATTGACGAAAACCCCTTTTCATTTGGAATTCCTTTGTTGGAGACTTGTTTATAAGCACCGAAACCCAACTTGAATGCAAACAACCCTTAATTCATTTCCATCTGACATTTAAGTGTAAGACCCACATTTATAACATATAAAATTTCGCACTTGATTTGATGATTAAACCAAATTACATATTTGACAAAAGAACGCTAATATAAGTAGTGTAATGGTTTGATTCAAAATACTAGTCACTTCTTTAACATTTCAAGTAAACACGAATAAAAAGCGGAGGTTAGTAGGCATTCAGGTATGTTTAATTTTTCAAGTAGCTTGATCCTCCATCTGATGCCTTTGTTTATAAGTTACCTATCATAAAATTTCATTAAATGATTAGCAAAATCGATTGATTAAACGAAAATCATCAAAAGAAAATGTTTTTGCGAATCTAGGGATACCCACGACACTCGGAGGGCTTAGATCTCTCTCCCGCGTGGCTCTAAGGAGGCTATTTTACAGCAGGTTGCCAGCAATTTCCTGCATTTCCACACTTAGACAATTTTCTCAGTTTTTCACATGTTTTTACCCAACTTGGTCTAAACTCAAGTGGTCAGGACTTTTCCTTTCAAGTTTAATTCCGAAATACACATCTCTGGGCCCAGATTCTTTAGGTTTTGAATTCATTTCTTTGGTTTGGTGTTTTACTCAAACCAACCCGTTAACAGGCATTTAGCATTCTGGCTCAATCATCCTATACTCCTTATTACTCTTCACATTTTCCCCCAACCATAACCTTGATTGTGGTTGGTAATAATGGACAATACCTTAGCTTCTATGACCCTGCATGTCGTTTATACTTTGGTTTACTACGACAAAGGTTTATTGTGGAGCTGTGATGATTTCCAGCCAGGTTTATAACTTTATAATAGGTTGTTCGGGCGACAGGAGGAAGAAGAAAGGGTATGGGTTGGTAATGACGAAAGTACCCTTGTTTCTAAGTTAGTTTTTAACGTCCGTTAGTCTTAATATCCAACATTGTCACAGAAATAATCAATAAAACCCAAAAAAATTTACTTGAAATCCTTAGTACCCAAAGATGTTACTTTCTACAAACCATGAGGAACTTGCCATGTAATTAACTCTATGAAATTAGTAGCACTTTTAAATAGTAGCTTGATACACAACAACAAACTATGATGAAGTTTGATGCACCACAACATATTGTAATGCATACAAGTCTGTGAATTGTGATTTTTAACAAAAAAACAATTTCTATCTATAACATATATAACAGAATCGACAAATTATTGAGATGATTCACAATTATGATTTTTTAACACACATGAAACATAAATCTAATAAATATGAATATTGTGTAAATAAAACCCAAACCCCACCCTCACCACATCGACTATGCTCTCTCACTCTAAACTGCACACTGACGGGTAATCCATAGGACAACCCTTAAGTGGTATAAACGATATTAAAATCCTACATTTAATCTTGTAATTGTCTAGAATTAGATAACTACGGTTGTTTGTGTTTCAGGTACAAATGGAGTTTAAAATGGAAGGAATACGGAGAATAAATGAAAAAATCAATTATTAGAATTGAAGAATTAAGAAGATATAATGATAGAGGATGAAATTACGAGAACGTAGGCGAAAACAGCGAAGAAAACGGAGTTGAAACGAAAAAGTTATGCTGAAAACATAATTTTATGTTGAAGCCTACCGTAGCTTACGGTAGAGGCCGTAGGTTACGGTCCGGCACTTTTTGACCACCGTAGCCCAGTTTTGACTCACTGTAGCATTTTATTTGCCACCGTAGGCTATGGTGAGGACCGTAGCTTACGGTGGAGGCCTGCGTGAAACTTGTAACTCCCACTTTTAAGGAGTTTTATTGTGCCTTTTCATGAGACAATCATTCCTAACCGTTTCCACAACATTTAGAGGCGAATTTGGGGTGTTGTTTGGTGGTTCTTGCTTGGTTCTCAACTATCCAAAACAATTGTGTTGGTGTTTTGATTAACATGAACATTGATACTTGTTGGATGATGATTTCCCAAGGAATGAGTGGCTAATCTCGTTGGTGATCATCCCGAATGTAAGGTTTAATTGTGACAATTATGTTTTGCTCTTGAATTTTTGGAATAATAGACTTTGCATGTGTTGTTTAGTTTATTATGGTGTTTGATTGATTGTCTGTAAATTGTTAATGTGTGTTTGCCCTTAGTTCTAAACCATACGTTCTTGGTGTCGTTGGCAATTGAGATATCATGGGAGGGATTAGGGGTTGGATATATGTTAATTGATCATCGGGTAACAACCTCGCGTTCTAGGAATCCGAGTACTTAGTTCCCTTTCATCACAAACAATTGATCTTACATGAGCCATGTCTATGTGGTTCTTTCCAGTTGAACACGAACATTGGTTGTCACTTAAAACCTTAAACTGGGGATGATCGCTACCTTCTTATCCTGTTACAAAACTTAACTTTGATTTGAAATTTAATTAGTTAATCTTAGTTCTTAAAACCAATCAATCCAAATCTTGAATTTACTTTTTGCATTTAGTTTAAATCTAGTTAATTTATAACGCTATTTGATAACACATTTTCCACAAACTCCCTGTGTTCGATACCCACTTACCGCTAGCTATTTAGTTGTAATTGGATTAAATTTGCGTGACACTTCAACATCACGTCAAATTTTGGCGCCGTTGCCGGGGAGTAGTGCGCAACATGTGTTATCTTGTGTTTTGGTTTTGAAAAAAAAAGAAAAAAAAATCAAAACAAAAATAAAAATAAATAATAAATAATAATTATTAAAAACCCAAAGATATTTTCTTTATGTTCGTAATTTACACTTGGTAGTTGAGTTGTGTTGTGCAGGATGACAGAGCATTACACAGATTTCAGCTTTTCTACGTGTAGATTGTGCCGTGGTCCACGTCATCCGTGTATCGGTTGCCACGAGGCCCAATATAGGAGGGCACATGGAAAACCAGTGTCTTATGTTTCAGAGCTTCCACCTCCATCAAACGTTGATGATTATGAATCAGAGATGGAGGATGATTATTACTTGGATGGATATGATCAGGACGAGAATGCTTGTTATGAGACAAGGATGGATGGACTATGTTTCTGTTGCGGTCGTGATCATACTTATAATTATGATGTGTGCATGGTGTATTTGGAAAACCCAAAGTATTGGAATAAAAAAATGATGGATGCGCACATCTTAAGACCGTATCAGGGATATCGACAGTATCATCCCGATGAATATTCTGAGTCCGAGGGTGTCTATACTTATCAGACCGAGGAGGAGAAAGAGCTTGCTATGTTGGAAGTGACTTTGTCCAAACTCGAGCAGTATTTATCAGTACCCAACCTTTCCGATGAAGATCGAATCAGTTGTTTAGTTTCTAAGTGTCAGAATTTAAAAATGAAGATAAAGATAGAAAAACGCCTTTCACCATTATCTGATGATATTAGAGATTATTCTCACATGAAGGAGGAGGTTGTGGAGGATAATACCACACCAATGAATCCTTCATCTGATGAAGAGTCACGGGTGGATCAGATGGTGTGCGCAGATGATGAGGCAGAGCAGTCTGATGAGATGAATGTTTGTACCGAACCTCTTCCCATAGTAATCATTCCAATTAACAAGTGTGGGGAAGAGGGCTTGAGGAAGAAGTTGAAAAGGGCGAAACTACAAGACATCAGGGAATATTTCATGAAGTTGATTGGCGAAACCCGCAGGTGCTGTCTAAACAAGCCAATTATACCGACGAGCTTATGGAGATGGCATGTAAATTTCCGGGCATTCACTGGAAATACATTGGGTAAGTGTGCATTGAGACCACCGTAACGCATATCAGATACGATCTGGCTGAAGATCTAAAACTTAGCGCTCTCGGGAGGCAACCCGAGGATGTAGAATAGTGTATTGTTGTAACATGCGTCGAAAAAACGGGTTTCCAAAACCCGCTTCGTTTATTAATCGAATATCCAGTTATAATTTTTCGTGCACATTTATTGCTCAAATTAATGTTAAACGATACATAATTAATAAATATATTGGAATTTAAAAACTATAATTGATAATTAATAAATAATGAATAAAAAAATAAATGGAGACGCCGGGTTTCGAACCCGGGTCACCCGGATGAACAAACACACAACACACCACTCCGCCACACGCGTTTCTTTGTAACAATACTGAAACAAATAATACTTAAATTAAAACTCGAAATCAAAATCCGGAAATCAGCGCCCCCAATCCGCAGTCGCCGGAAAGACCGACAATTTCGCAAATCACGACCGTTTTCTTTGACTGAAACGCGTGAACTAACTTCGACATCGGTTATAACTGATGTCTAACCCCCAATTCCAGTCGTAACCGCCGGAAAAGTTTTGACCGCGAACCAAGACCAAAATTCGGACTCAATTCATCCTGTCATCCCTATAAATACCCACCCAAACCTCTGGTAACCTTTTCGCTCAAAATCGCACAATCTCTCGAAGTTTTAGCACTCGCCGGAGATATTCTGCATTCGCCGGACTTTCACCGGAAAACCGAGACTTACACCAAATCGGTAAATTTCTCGACTCTTTTGTTTGCAATCCATTATTAGACAAGTATTAACATAAATCGTTCAACCAGAATCCGTCTCAGACAACGTTGCCGGGAATCCTACACTCGCCGGAAAATCACTGAAAATTCCGAAGTCTCGCTGCGAATCGGTACAATCATCTAAACCCCCTGATATCCCTTTTTTAGTAACTTAATTGCACAACTCATTGATCAAAACTGTTAGTTGATTCACTCAGACGGAAGTCGCCAATCAGAGCCGACGACTCTTGCCAGAAATCTGAGAAAAGCATTATGTTCGGTACATTTTACTCCGTAACCCTCTTTATCCAATTCATTCCAATCAATTATATGTTCGATGATTGATTTAAACCAGAACAGTCGGACATCATTGTTCTGCGTCTTTGTAAACGAAGAAGACGAAGTCGAACATGTGTATAAGTTTAACTAAAACTGAATATTTAACCGGGTTAGACACACAGTCCAGCGGTGGACTGTGTGCACAAACAATGCACACGTCCCGGGTTCGAATCGCATACGTTACCGAATTTCGGAATTAAAACCAACATTTTTACAACTGAATCGGATCAGGTCACCGAATGTTAAGAAGTATAATTAAATCCATAAGTTAAACAGATATGACACACAGCCCAACTGGTTGGGCTGTGCGTACTCGAACCGAACGTCCCGAGTTCGACTCCGGGTCACTGAAGTCGGTTCGGCCATTTTAAATCATTTTCGAAATAAATTAAATAAGATAAAAGTTAATCAGTATATATATATAATTAAAACAGAGAATATTTCGGGTTAGACACGTAGCTCAGTTGGTAGAGCTGCGTGCACGCATACGAGAGGTCCCGAGTTCGAACCTCACTCAGCGCATAATTACAAACAATCCGACCGGTCAACGGTCAATGGTCAGAGTCAAAAGTCAACATTTTATTTATTTATTTTTTATTTATTTAATCAGAAAATTATTTAAAAATACTTAAAAATAATATTTTTAAAGTTAGAAAATGTCCTTAAACTCACAAAAATAAACCTAAAAATCCAATTAAGATTATGAATTAAAAGTATTAGTCTCAAATTAAATCCATTTATTTACCGAACAATTTCGTTATTATTTTAGGTTAGTTTTCCTCGTCGATCAAATCTCAAAACTCGTGCGCATCCAACGTCGTCAAAGAACGCACCCAATGTGAGTGAATCTTTACAAATTCTCCGTTTTAATCACATTTTGGGGTGTATCATGTGTCGTTTAATTCCTTATTATATTTAAACACTTGTGCATCCATCATATCCGTGATCAAATGTGTATCAATTATGTATCAATTGTTGTGTGAATTATGTTTAGATTGAAGTTATCATTTTCAGTACATGCATTTCATTAGGCCCATCAGCTCCCCGTGGGATACGGGTTGAGTATCAGGTGCCTCATTCGATCGGCTCAGTTTGATTGAGCCTTGATCTCACATACATCATCATTCATGTCATTCGATCGGCTCCGTTTGATTGAGCCTTGATCTCAAATACATCATCATTCATGTCATTTACTCATCCAATGTGGTTTGCGTTTATGCTATATATATATATATATATATAATATATATATATATATATATATATATATATATATGTTTGCTCACATGTGATTATTGCACAAATTTTCAACATTAAATACAACAAGAAATTAATAACAATGTTTTCTCAAGGTTCACTCGCCAACTTTTGTTGTCCCAAGATATTCCCCGTTTTACACATGATACAGGTGATCCAGTTGAGGCAAGAAACACATAGGAAGGCCTAGAAGAATAAATCAGTTTAAGCTTGGGATTGTTTTACTTAGTTTCATTTCCTTATAATTGTATGGATTTGATTTGAATATTTAAGTTGTAATTTGAATTTAATAAATATGAAACATTTTAGTAAACATCATGAGCTTTGGTGATAACCCAATTATGCCCCGACTTTTATTCCGCTGCGGGTCGGGGTGTGACAGACAGGTATCAGAGCCATGACTATAGGGATATAGGATAGGTTATTAGACCCTTAGAGCCTATACTATAGTTGATTAAAATTTTAAATTGTTTATGCGTTACATACAAAATTCATGATGTTTATATGCTTTATGTTTAATTGTTACATTCAATGTTATGCAAGCATGTTCATAAGTATATATTATTATACAATGCTTATCATGAATCATATCCTCATAACATATCATATCCATGAGAGCACACACCTCACAATTCCCATGATTTTTGCAACGATTTTTGTATTTTTCAAATCACATCAAAGTGAGTTCTCATGACGGGCATGTAGTAACTGGAAGGGTACGTGTACCGGTAGTCGGAACGTCCTGTCTAGGCTTGGCATTCGTATAAATCCAAAATAAAGGACCAGTTTGCCTACCTGGGGACTAACGATGAGAGTACAAAGGACCGATTAGGCCAAAGCATGCTATACCAAACGTCGTATGAGGTAACCCCACTTTGAGTTGTCATTGTGTCTACACCTGGACACCCTCCTACCATACATCTCGCAATCATATTTCATGGTTTTCATTCGGGTGATGCGAGTGTTAAACCGCCAACACCAGTGTGAATCCTACTAAGCCAATAGTCATGGGGGCCCACATGACTATACAGGCGATGGTATGGGGGACATTGGAGGCCTAAACATGAGCAAACCCAAGACATCATATGGATGTAGTTGCATTATTGATAGTTATGTTATTTTTATTCTTTTAACGACACATGACACCTAAAAACTTCTTAAACTCACCATCTTCCTATGTATGTTCCTGTAGATGTCGGCTAGGCAACTACGTGGAGGTAGAAAGTCAGGAAGATCCAATGAACGCTTGGCCACTCAAATTGCTAAACAAATGCCCGCGGTACTTCCTGACATCTTGATTCAAGTTCAACAAGCTCTCACTCAAATCCTATCAACCCTCCCAATCAAGAAGACCAGAGCGTCGCAAACCCTCCTTCCAAAAAGTGCTCCTACAAACACTTCAAATCTTGCGATCCCCCAAAGTATGAAGGGACCGAAGGTGTTACTGCCCTCCTCCACTGGTTTGAAGAAATGGAGAACACCTTCCTCAATTGCGATTGTCCCGAGGATCGCAAGGTACGTTGTGCATCAGGGAGACTGTTTGGAGTAGCCCTTACCTGGTGGAACACAGAAAAGGGTAAGCGAGGAGTCGAAGATGCCATGGCCTTATCATGGGAAGAGTTAAGGGAACTCATGACAAGGCGCTTCTGTCCAAGAAGCGAAATCAAAAAGTTGGAAGATGAATTCCACTCGTTGAAACAAAAGGAAGGGGATCACACTTCCTACAACAAAAGATTTCTCGAACTGAACCAAATGATCCCTAATCTGTTCACCCCCGTGTACCGCCTGGTTGAACACTACATTCGAGGCCTCCCCTCGAAAATTCAAGACTCGGTTCTAAGCACTTCGCCTGTAACACTTGAAGCCGCAATGGAACTAGCTACCGAACTTACCGAGAATCGCATCCGAAACGGTAAATTCAGGGATGAGAAAAGAAAGCCCCCATTGAGGCCCAAACTCCAAAGCATTCCATCTCCTCTTCAAAGTTTGCTGGTAAGAGGAAACGACACAGCAGAAATTTTGCCGTCACACAAACAAACCCTCCTATCACTGCCGCACCAATTACCCAAATTGCTCCCTCGGCTGCACCATTTAAAAAGCCATACACCGGCCCATACCCAAAATGCAACCGTTGTCAATACCATCACCTCCCCGAAACTCCTTGCCAACATTGCACCAGCTGTGGCCGTGCGGGTCACACCATCCAAACTTGTCGCACACTTCAGCGAATGAACCGCAATCAACCCTCAACCCAAACCCACCATCAAATAGTGGGTCAAGCCCAACAACCTTTACTTCTACCACCAACGCAACACATAGCTCAACCTTACTACCAACCCAACTACTCCATGATGCAACCTATGCGAGCTTGTTACAACTGTGGAGACCCAAACCACTTCAGAAACACATGTCCCCGTTTGGTAAACATCATCCATGCCCAAGCTCAAGCAAATCCGGTAAACCAAGCTAACCAAGCTCCTCCACCTGCTAGAGGAAGAGCTTTCAACATCAATGCCAACCAAGCTAGACCTGACAACAACGTGGTTAACGGTACGTTTCTCATCAATGGTAGTTATGCATCCATGTTATTCGATACTGGCGCGTATAAGAGTTTTGTGTCCTTAGAATTTGAACCTATCCTCAACCAAACTCGTGATAATCTCATGGAATCTCTAACGGTGGAAGTTGCTGACTGAAAGCCCGTTTCATTAAATTCTATTATACGAAATTGTACCCTCACTCTAAACGATCACGAATTTCCGGTTGACCTCATTCCTATGAAGTTAGTAAGTTTCGATATTATAATCGGTATGGACTGGCTCAGCCAGCATCACGCGGAAGTAGTATGCCGCGAAAAGTTCATTCGCATTCCTCTTGCAGACGGTCAGACCCTACGTATCTTTGGAGAAACCCCTTCGAAAGGACTCAAATTAATATCCTGCCTTCAAGCTCGAAAATATCTCCGCAAGAACTATGTCGCATTCCTAACTCACGTCGTCAAGAAGGGAAACAAGGAGAAGAAACTCGAAGATATACCAGTAGTGAAAGAATTCCCACAAGTCTTTCCCGACAACATCTCAGGACTCCCTCCTGTGAGAGAAGTCGAATTCCGCATCGATCTTGTACCTGGCGCTACACCAATCGCAAAATCTCCTTATAGGCTAGCCCCATCCGAAATGCAAGAGCTGGCCAGTCAACTGCAAGAACTGTCTGACAAAGGATTCATACGTCCTAGCTCCTCGCCTTGGGTGCGCCTGTTCTTTTTGTGAAGAAGAAAGATGGAACGTTTCGCATGCGTATCGACTATAGAGAACTCAACAAGTTAACGGTTAAGAATCGCTACCCACTACCTCGCATCGATGACCTCCTAGACCAACTTCAAGGCGCCACCTGTTTCTCAAAAATCGACCTTCGTTCTGGTTATCATCAACTCAGAGTACATGAAGAAGACGTCCCAAAGACCGCCTTCCGGACTCGTTATGGTCATTACGAATTTATGGTCATGCCATTCGGTTTAACCAACGCCCCAGCTGTCTTCATGGATCTAATGAATAGGGTATGCAAACCCTACCTTGACCGCTTTGTCATAGTATTCATCGACGACATCCTCATCTTCTCCAAGTCTAAATCCGATCATGAACGAAACCTGCGACTCATCCTTACACTCTTAAGGACTGAAAAGCTCTACGCTAAGTTCTCAAAATGCGAATTCTGGTTAAGAGAAGTACAATTCCTTGGACATGTCGTTAATGACAAGGGAATACATGTCGATCCTTCGAAAATCAAGGCAGTACAGGAATGGCAAGCGCCACGTACCCTACCGAAGTAAGGTCATTTCTTGGTTTGGCTGGTTACTATCGCCGCTTCATTGCCAATTTTTCCCGTATTGCTGTACCACTCACGGCCTTGACTCATAAAGGAAAACCCTTCATATGGGGACCTAAACAAGAAGAGGCCTTCCAAACTCTAAAGCAGAAACTTTGTGACGCACCTATCCTCACACTTCCTGAAGGTTGCGATGACTTTGTAGTATATTGCGACGCATCAGGGCAAGGGCTAGGCTGTGTATTAATGCAAAGAGGAAAAGTGATAGCCTATGCTTCTAGGCAACTCAAGGTTCATGAGAAGAACTACACCACCCACGACCTGGAACTTGGAGCCGTTGTGTTCGCTCTCAAGATATGGAGACATTACCTCTACGGTACCAAGTGTGAAATATACACTGACAAAAAAAGTCTCCAACATATCTTCAATCAAAAGGAGTTGAATATGAGGCAACGAAGATGGGTCGAACTTCTTAACGACTACGACTGTGAAATTCGGTATCATCCTGGAAAGGCAAATGTGGTGGCTGATGCACTCAGTCGAAAAGGTTATGCGAACTCCATTCGTCTTCTATGTTCGCAAATCATAGCCGACATCAAGGACCGAATCCGAGAAGCTCAACATGTTTCTGTAACAGAAAACGACGTACGCGATGAACTGTCATGTGGAGCGGAACTCAAAATCGAAACCAAATCCGACGGTATTCTATACTATCTAAATCGCATATGGATTCCCGATCGCGATAACCTTCGTGATTTCCTTATGAATGAGGCGCACAAAACACGGTACTCTGTACACCCAGGAGCCGACAAGATGTATCAAGACCTACGATACACCTACTGGTGGCCGGGCATGAAAAAGGATATCGCTGTTTTTGTTTCCAAGTGCCTTACCTGTTCCAAAGTAAAAGCTGAACATCAAAGACCTTCAGGACTTCTAACCCAACCTGAAATACCTGTATGGAAGTGGGAAAACATAACCATGGACTTCATTACCGGGTTACCTCGCACCTCTAGTGGGTATGACACCATATGGGTAATCATTGATCGTCTTACAAAATCAGCTCACTTCATTCCGATTCGCGAGGACTTCAAGAACAATAAGTTAGCTCGTATCTACATCAGCGAGATCGTAAGCCGTCATGGTGTACCTTTAAGCATCATTTCAGACTGTGATGGTCGTTTCACTTCACGAACATGGCGAGCCGTACAAATCGCCTTGGGTACACGATTAGACCTCAGTACCGCTTTTCATCCTCAAACTGATGGACAATCTGAACGCACCATCCAAACTCTTGAGACATGCTTCGAGCATGTGTCATAGACTTCAAAGGGAATTGGGACGCTCATCTACCATTAGTTGAATTTTCGTACAACAATAGCTACCATTCAAGTATCGGCATGGCTCCTTTCGAAGCTTTATATGGTCGTAAGTGCCGATCTCCTGTATGTTGGCATGGAATTGGGGAATCACAAATCACCGGTCCAGAGTTAATTCAAGAAACAACCGACAAGGTCATTCAAATTCGAAACAATCTTCTAGGGGCTCAAAGTCGTCAAAAGAGTTATGCAGACAAACGACGAAAGCCCTTGGAGTTTGACATTGGGGATCAAGTACTTTTAAAAGTATCACCGTGGAAGGGAGTGATTCGTTTTGGCCAGAAGGGCAAGCTAGCACCACGCTACGTAGGACCTTTCAAGATACTCGAAAGAGTAGGTCCTGTAGCATACAAGCTTGACCTACCAGAAGAGCTCAACAGAATTCATCCCACATTCCACGTATCAAACTTGAAGAAGTGCCTCGCTGATGAAAACCTCCATATTCCTCTAGAAGATATTCAGATCGATGAATCTATGCACTTCATTGAAAGACCAGTAGAGATCATGGACTTCGGAGAGAAGCGTTTAAGACGGAGTCGTATTCCAATTGTCAGGGTACGTTGGGAGTCGAAACGAGGACCTGAGTTTACTTGGGAACGTGAAGACTCAATGCGCGAGAAATACCCGCATCTTTTTCCTGTTACCACTACTACTTAAATTTCGGGACGAAATTTCTAAAAGTAGGGGATACTGTAACATCCGTCGAAAAACGGGTTTCCAAAACCCGCTTCGTTTATTAATCGAATATCCAGTTATAATTTTTCGTGCATATTTATTGCTCAAATTAATTTTAAACGATACATAATTAATAAACATATTGGAATTTAAAAACTATAATTGATAATTAATAATAAATAATGAATAAAAAAATAAATGGAGACGCCGGGTTTCGAACCCGGGTCACCCGGATGAACAAACACACAACACACCACTCCGCCACACGCGTTTCTTTGTAACAATACTGAAACAAATAATACTTAAATTAAAACTCGAAATCAAAATCCGGAAATCAGCGCGCCCAATCCGCAGTCGTCGGAAAGACCGACGATTTCGCAAATCACGACCGTTTTCTTTGACTGAAACGCGTGAACTAACTTCGACATCGGTTATAACCGATGTCTAACCCCCAATTCCAGTCGTAACCGCCGGAAAAGTTTTGACCGCGAATCAAGACCAAAATTCGGACTCAATTCATCCTGATCATCCCTATAAATACCCACCCAAACCTCTGGTAACCTTTTCGCTCAAAATCGCACAATCTCTCGAAGTTTTAGCACTCGCCGGAGATATTCTGCATTCACCGGACTTTCACCGGAAAACCGAGACTTACACCAAATCGGTAAATTTCTCGACTCTTTTGTTTGCAATCCATTATTAGACAAGTATTAACATAAATCGTTCAACCAGAATCCGTCTCAGACAACGTTGCCGGGAATCCTACACTCGCCGGAAAATCACTGAAAATTCCGAAGTCTCGCTGTGAATCGGTACAATCATCTAAACCCCTGATATCCCTTGTTTAGTAACTTAATGGCACAACTCGTTGATTAAAACTGTTAATTGATTCACTCAGACGGAATTCGCCAATCAGAGCCGACGACACTTGCCGGAAATCTGAGAAAAACATTCTGTTCGGTACATTTTACTCCGTAACCCTCTTTATCCAATTCATTCCAATCAATTATATGTTCGATGATCGATTTAAACCAGAACAGTCGGACATCATTGTTCTGCGTCTTTGTAAACGAAGAAGACGAAGTCGAACATGTGTATAAGTTTAACTAAAACTAAATATTTAACCGGGTTAGACACACAGTCCAGCGGTGGACTGTGTGCACAAACAATGCACACGTCCCGGGTTCGAATCGCATACGTTACCGAATTTCAGAATTAAAACCAACATTTTTACAACTGAATCGGATCAGGTCACCGAATGTTAATAAGTATAATTAAATCCATAAGTTAAACAGATATGACACACAGCCCAACTGGTTGGGCTGTGCGTACTCGAACCGAATGTCCCGAGTTCGACTCCGGGTCACTGAAGTCGGTTCGGCCATTTTAAATCATTTTCGAAATAAATTAAATAAGATAAAAGTTAATCAGTATATATATATAATTAAAACAGAGAATATTTCGGGTTAGACACGTAGCTCAGTTGGTAGAGCTGCGTGCACGCATACGAGAGGTCCCGAGTTCGAACCTCAGTCAGCGCATAATTACAAACAATCCGACCGGTCAATGGTCAACGGTCAGAGTCAAAAGTCAACATTTTATTTTTTTATTTTTTATTTATTTAATCAGAAAATTATTTAAAAATACTTAAAAATAATATTTTTAAAGTTAGAAAATGTCCTTAAACTCACAAAAATAAACCTAAAAATCCTATTAAGATTATGAATTAAAAGTATTAATCTCAAATTAAATTCATTTATTTACCGAACCATTTCGTTATTATTTTAGGTTAGTTTTCCTCGTCGATCAAATCCCAAAACTCGTGCGTATCCAACGTCATCAAAGAACGTACCCAATGTGAGTGAATCTCTACAAATTCCCCGTTTAATCACATTTTGGGGTGTATCATGTGTCGTTTAATTCCTTATTATATTTAAACACTTGTGCATCCATCATATCCGTGATCAAATGTGTATCAATTATGTATCAATTGTTGTGTGAATTATGTTTAGATTGAAGTTATCATTTTCAGTACATGCATTTCATTAGGCCCATCAGCTCCCCGTGGGATACGGGTTGAGTATCAGGTGCCTCATTCGATCGGCTCCGTTTGATTGAGCCTTGATCTCACATACATCATCATTCATGTCATTTGCTCGGCTCCGTTTGATTGAGCCTTTATCTCAAATACATCATCATTCATGTCATTTACTCATCCAATGTGGTTTGCGTTTATGCTATATATATATGTTTGCTCACATGTGATTATTGCACAAATATTCAACTTTAAATACAACAAGAAATTAATAACAATGTTTTCTCAAGGTTCACTCGCCAACTTTTGTTGACCCAAGATATCCCCCGTTTTACACATGATACAGGTGATCCAGTTGAGGCAAGAAACACATAGGAAGGCCTAGAAGAATAAATCAGTTTAAGCTTGGGATTGTTTTACTTAGTTTCATTTCCTTGTAATTGTATGGATTTGATTTGAATATTTAAGTTGTAATTTGAATTTAATAAATATGAAACGTTTTAGTAAACATCATGAGCTTTGGTGATAACCCAATTATGCCCCGACTTTTATTCCGCTACGGGTCGGGGTGTGACAATTGTTTGGTTTTGTTTTGGTGTTGTGTTTGTATTTTGGCAGGTTATTATGTTTCAATCCTCGCGGATGCAATGAGTCAAGTGTGGGGATGTTTGGCAACATCCCCGATGAGATACCAGCGAATCCAAGAGATGTTTACGTCTCTGTCCGATCACCTCAGCTGCATCACTACCGACACTGCTGATTTATTGATCAGGTCATGTTTTGCTCCCTTTTGTACATTTTTGTATATGTTTGTGTTTTATGTTTATGGTTGGGCGGTTGGGTGGTGATTTAACGATCTTTCCCTTCAAAGCCATACATTGAGGACATTGTATCCAAGTGTAGGGATGGGGGAAATTTTTGACACTTTTGAAAAATTTTGAAATCAAGCAAAAAATGGTCCAAAACTTTGAAAACTTAAAGTACTAAACCGCATGATACATCGGCAACCAATATTCCCTTTTTCTTGGTGAGAGTTTCAGCCACTTCTTGGAATTATTAGAATATATCTTTCTTGATGAGAGTGGTAATGGGTGGGGGTATGTTAGAACTTGTGCTTGAATGCGGTTTAAGGCCTTAGCTTAATATGAATGTGAAGATGATAAGGGCAATTAGGTAGCCTCGTCATGGTGAGTGTGAGTGTGGGATTTGGGGGGTTGGACCTCATAACTTATATATATGAGCTTGGTAGCGAGAGGGGTGGGGGTTTGGACTTAGTAGCCCATTTGAGCTTGAAGCCGATCATTTGTAACCCGTGCCTAGCTTCTCTAAAAATTAACCCGTATTTGACTTGGTTTTTTAGTTTAAACATCTTGTTTAGTATGCTTGTTTGCATGATAACTTTTGTTAAAAAAAAGAAAGAAAAGAAAAAAAAAAGAAAAGCAATGAAAAATGAAGAAAAAGAGGAACGAGATATTTGGTATATAGTTACTTATGTTATGTTTAGTTAGAAATAAAAGACCGGGTTAAATCGTTAGTTACTATTCACATATATATTTCCATTTCCTACCCATTTGCCTAGCCACGTTTCAACCTTTAAGTCCCTTTGATTCACGTGCGTGTTTAGCAAATTCTTAAGGCGAGGGACCGATTTAAGTACAGGCATATTGTTGTGTAACCACCCATTTGTTTTAAGTGTGTTCTAGCTCATCCTTGCTACTTATTATTTGTCGCTAAGAGGAGAGTCATTGTTAGGGATGTGTTATGCGGGGTTTAAGAAAAAGTTAGTAAAATGAGGACATTTGTTTGCTTGATTCATGTTGATCGCTTGAGTAAATTGTGGTTTGTTTAAATGAGTTGCTTAGGGGTAAGCAATGGTTAAGTGTGGGGATGTGACGGGTAGTCCATAGGATAACCCTTAAGTGGTATAAACGATATTAAAATCCTACATTTAATCTTGTAATTGTCTATAATTAGATAACTACGGTTGTTTGTGTTTCAGGTACAAATGGAGTTTAAAATGGAAGGAATACGGAGAATAAATGAAAAAATCAATTATTGGAATTGAAGAATTAAGAAGATAACATGATAGAGGATGAAATTACGAGAACGTAGGCGAAAACGGTGTAGAAAACGGAGTTGAAACGAAAAAGTTATGCTGAAAACAAAATTTCATGTTGAAGCCCGTAGCTTACGGTAGAGGCCGTAGGTTACGGCCTGGCACTTTTTGACCACCGTAGCCCAGTTTTGACTCACCGTAGCATTTTATTTGCCACCGTAGGCTACGGTGAGGATCGTAGCTTACGGTGGAGGCCTACGTGAAACTTGTAACTCCCACTTTTAAGGAGTTTTATTGTGCCTTTTCATGAGACAATCATTCCTAACCGTTTCCACAGCATTTAGAGGCGAATTTGGGTTGTTGTTTGGTGGTTCTTGCTTGGTTCTCAACTATCCAAAACAATTGTGTTGGTGTTTTGATTCACATGAACATTGATACTTGTTGGATGATGATTTCCCAAGGAATGAGTGGCTAATCTCATTGGTGATCATCCCGAATGTACGGTTTAATTGTGACAATTATGTTTTGCTCTTGAATTTCTTGAATAATAGGCTTTGCATGTCTTGTTTAGTTTATTATGGTGTTTGATTGATTGTTTGTAAATTGTTAATGTGTGTTTGCCCTTAGTTCTAAACCATACGTTCTTGGTGCCGTTGGCAATTGAGATATCATGGGAGAGATTAGGGGTTGGATATATGTTAATTGATCATCGGGTAACAACCTCGCGTTCTAGGAATCCGAGTACTTAGTTCCCTTTCATCACAAACAATTGATCTTACATGAGCCATGTCTATGTGGTTCTTTCCAGTTGAACACGAACATTGGTTGTCACTTAAAACCTGAAACTGGGGATGATCGCTACCTTCTTATCCTGTTACAAAACTTAACTGTGATTTGAAATTTAATTAGTTAATCTTAGTTCCTAAAACCAATCAATCCAAATCTTGAATTTACTTTTTGCATTTAGTTTAAATCTAGTTAATTTATAACGCTATTTGATAACACATTTTTCACAAACTCCCTGTGTCGATACCCACTTACCGCTAGCTATTTAGTTGTAATTGGATTAAATTTGCGTGACACTTCGACATCACGTCACACACCTTCTACCACCATTGACCACCACCTAAACACTTACCATCGACCACCATCAGAACACCTGTTCCCTTTCACTGTTGTCGTTGGCCACTGGAACACGCATAGACCCATCTGGCAACACAAAATCAGTCTGCAAAACAAGTCAAATTGCAAGGGTGGACTGTTGGTTATATCCAACACAAAAGAATAAAGAAAGAAATGGGACCTGCATATCGATGACAAAAGAATGGTGGTGTTGCGAGTGTCATCAGTGGCCATTGATAGCCCTCACGAGATACGAGATAAGATCATGCCCTAAATTTGGTTTTCCATTTTGTAATAGTTGTTTAGACTATGGAGAATTTGATGGGTATCAAAATTTAGGGTTGTTTATGAGGCTGAGTTTTAAACCGACGATTTGATTAAGGGTACACTTCATTCCCATGCTTCACCGAGCACTACCACCATTTTTGCTTTTTTAGTTTGTGAAGCATACTCTTCATTCCGATCTTACTCAGATCTAAGTTTTTGGTTGTGTGTGTGTGTGAATTGTAGTTCAGTACCCAATGATTTGATTGAGTGGGTTGGTTCTGAGTGTCGATTAGTTGTCTTCGTTTTTTGGACTAACGATTGTAATTTTGATTTGTGATCTACATGTAGAAGGCGCAACAAATTAATTGAAGAAATAAAAGGAAATGTTAAAGAAGGAAGCATGAAAGAAGCTTTTTGATTGAAAGGAGTTCAAACACAACAAACTCCTTCTTTCAGGCAACATTGGTGTGGTGGTGGTTTCAGGCAAGTGGTGGTCGTTGGTAGTGGTAGGTGCTCGGTGAAGGCTTCCGGTGGTGGAAAGTGGTGGCCGAAGGTAGTACCGTAGTGGTAGGTGGTTCATTTTGAAGATGACATGGACATTATAATCATTTCACATAAATTAACAGAATAAGTACATAGGGTTAACAGAGGTATACTGTAATTGTTACAAAAGTGGAACTACTTCTTTGTTTTGTCAATTTTTAAACTAATGGAATGTAATGGTTATTTCCAACAAATTAAAAGGACAAAAAAATATAATTAACTCTACTATGTATTAAATTATAAGTTGTTACTACAGTACATGAAGAATTCTTTATTTTAAATTGACGTATATATTGTGGTGTGTTCTCCATTAAATTTGTGTAAACAAGTCATTTTGTTAAACAAGTAAATACTTGCAAGTGTGTTGTCACTTTGTGTCAAATTCTACACCAAAAATTTAAAGTTCTTTTTTGTTATTTCTTTTTCAACTTTTTAAGTTTACATAAAAAAGGCTTTTATTCTTAATTGTTTTTAATGTCCCAAAAACATTGTAAAAAACAACCCTTTATACATATAAGGAAATGCCTTACTATAAGTAAAAAATATATAAAATAACATAAAAAGAGGAAATTATGTTTATCTTATTAAGTAAAAATATATAAAATAACATAAAAAGAGGAAATTATGTTTATCTTATTTACATTGTAAAAATGCTAGCTGCACTATTAAAGAAATTTAGTTGCTAATTGTGTTAATCTCTAGAATGGTGTTTTCGTTGTTAATGAATTTTTCATTGATGTCAAGATTTCAAATCGATATTTTTTTTGTTTCGTTTTGGTTATATACAGCCATAAAACATAAGTTTACGTCTGATAACGTTCAAAGTCACGTCACATAGCATGATGGAAAAATGACCAAACTACACCGCAGAAGGAAAAACCAAGTTATTTGGAATAGTATATGGTATGAAGGGATTATTCTAAGAATGATAATGATGACATGTAAAGATGATTCATTTTACATCTTACAAGCTAATGCATATCCTCTAATTGATCAAACTCATACGCAACAAAAACTCATTCTACTTTCCATAATCTTTTGTCAATCTCTTGTGGACATAAGATATCATTTAATTAACAATAAGACTTTTGACTTATGATCTTGACACAAACACTTGATTAGATATTCACTACTGGACCAAAAGTCAATGTTAAGATATCGGTTAAAGATCAACCACAGTGGTTGATCAATCACACTCGAGCTTTTCGACTTAAACCCGCTTATCGTGAAAGGTTAAAACTAAGTTTTAACATAATGGATTCCTTAAAATCAGTGGCGGAGCTAGCCCATTAATTTAGAAGTATAAAAAAATTATCGTGCAATCAAAGGACCAGAAAACTCACAAAGCAAAGGTCAACGCCGGTCATGATCAGCATGGACGACTTCAGGTTGCGCAGGGACGATTCCAGCGATCAAAAGAGACGTGAATTCTGAATCAGTGAACAACATGGACGATTCCAACGATCATGAGGCCAGCAAGGATGATTTCAGGCTTTCAGCAGACAACAACCAACACTTCAGAGTTCAGGCAGCAGTGTATTTTGTTCGACGTTTGGTTTCCAAATTGTCGCCCATAAACAAAAGGTGTATTTTGTTGTTTTGGGTCTTGGGCTAATACTTGTTTCAGTTGTGTTATTATTAATTTAGGCTTATCTAATCATTCGTGCTTAATTATTGTACAAGTTTTGGGTTGTAAAATGTTGGGCTTATAAAAAATTAGGATTTTAATAATATCAAGTATCCGATTTTTGGTTAGGGATATCGTCGTATTTTTTAGGGGTATCCTTTCTATAAAAACAAAAAAACACACTACGAATACGGGAGAGCCATAGCCCGTGCTACGGCTCCTAATACACTAGTTCCGCCCTTGCTTAAAACATATCATGAATCACACTCGAGCTTTTCGACTTAAATTCTCATTTAGCTTTAATTAGGATTTCAAAGGAGTTGGGTTAATTTCTTAAAACTTCTTCGAGTTCTCAACTTGAATTCGAAGAGATATTTCTTATTTATATGATGTTTCGAGTGAACATTTTTAGTGGTTCGAACTTGAATCCGGCTCGCACCGTGGCTTAAGTTAGAGATATCAAATTGAGTTATGATTGAGCTTACAATTTTAAATTTTCTCCTTCATTCTCCCTTTTATGTGATTTTCTGATTATGTGCTTGTGTATGACTGTATGGTGTGTGTTTATGGTGTTTGGGCTTGAGTTCACACTGATTTAGTATGTGAATGCAGTGTGTATTTAAGAACGGGTGGTTTTTTATTTGGGCTTTTGGTTGAAAGTTAAAATTTTTGGGCTTTTGGTTGAAAGTTAAAATGTTTTAAAGTATTTAAGCGAGTGGATTGGGCCTTCTACTATGTGTTGTTTCATTTCCATCGTTAGATTTGGGCTGGATTATTAAGCCCGTATTTAATTTATTCTAAAATGGGCTTTATTGTTAAAGCATTCTAGGTGTAAAAAAGGGACCCCTCACGTTCTGGTTTAGATACAGATCCGATCCAATTAGTGGTGCACAAAAAACTTGAACTTGGAAAAAAAACAAGACCCATGTATTAAAAAACTGGGTATTTTAAACCTGAACCCTAACCTGAACCTACCCATAGGGTAGGTAGGGTATGAGTAGGGTCCGGGTATGGTTTTTCAACTGAGTACCCGAACCCAACCCAGGTTTTAGGAATACCTGTACCGGGGTGGGGGTTGGCCCGTTTAAGTTTTTCGTAGTGATAATACTAATTGTTATATAAGCTTTATTTGTATTTTAGAATGCTAGATTTGCAACAAAAAATTGTCTAAATTAAAAAAGACTGCCATAAAAAATTAATTTTTCTTTTTGAAGTGACGTTTTTCGGCCCCTTACAGCACCTGTGAAAAGGTGATGACATAAACATAACATCACTTTTTACATTATTTACGGCTGCCGTAAATGAAAAAAATAACAAGTTGTTTTCTTTTTTTTTTCTTTTTTTTTGAAAATTTATTTTTTTAGGATTTTTGGTAACTAAAATTTTTAAAAAAGTATTTCGTAAGACCGAGTTTTCTAAATTCTCGCAAAATATATATATATATGTATATATATATATATATATGTATATATACATATATATATACATATGTATATATATATGTATATATACATATATATATACATATGTATATATATATGTATATATATATGTATATATACATGTATATATATATACATATGGAAGGGTTTAAATGAGAACGCTAAATATCGCGAGAACCGTGAGAACGAATGAAAAAACCACGAAAACTTGGTCAAAAACAATTTAAATCCAAAATTCCTTTTCACACTTACCATTATTATTCGAATACAACTTTAAAAATTTAATTTACAGGTTTAAATTTACGTGGTAAATAAATATTTTTACACATGTGTAAGTTTGTCATTTACACATATGTAAATTTGTCACATGTGTAAAAAAATCTAATAAGAGTGATTTTGAGTAGATAAATGAATTATTTGATGTTGTAAATTCTTATTTTATTGTTGCATTTTAATGACAATGAGGTTTTTATTAAAAAAAATTGGTTTTTATTGGTTTTTTCATTCGTTCTCACGGATCTCGCAATATTTAGCGTTCTCAAGATAACCCTCCTATATATATATATATATATATACGGCTAAGATCTTGATGACAATCTTGTAAATAGTACAACAATTAAAATAATTAATTTTCTAGATTAAGGGTATAAAGGTAAAATTGACATTTTTAATTTTAGAAAGTCACATGCAATCCACATGCAAATTCTCATTTTGTTTTTTAAACGCCAATAACTTTTAATACATGGGTCTGGTTTTTTTTCGTTTGGTAAGATACTCAAATTTCGTAAACCCGAAATCGGGGTGTCGGGGGCGTAAAAAGATGTTTGGCGTAAAAAATTTGTAAAAAAGTTTTTGTAAAAAAATTTATTGTAAAAATAAATATTTTGTTTGGCGTAAAATATTTTTTTTTAAAGTTTAAAACCACCCGTATAAAAAGTTTAAATTCGCGCGTAAAAAAAGTTTAAAACCGGCGCATAAAAAATTTTTAAACCGCGCGTAAAAAAAGTTTAAAACGGTGCTAAAAAAGTTCTAAACCGGTGCGTAAAAAAAGTTTTAAACAATCGCTTAAAAAAGTTTAAAACCGCGCGTAAAAAAAGTTGAAAACCGGAGCGTAAAAAAAGTTTAAAACCGGCGCTTAAATTTTTTTTAATACCGATGAGTAAAAAAGTTTAAAACCGCGCGTAAAAAAAGTTTGAACCGCACGTAAAAAAAGTTTGAAACCGGCGCGCAAAGAGAAGTTCTAAACCGGCGCGTAAAAAAAGTTTAAAACCGCGCGTAAAAAAGTATAAAACCGGCGCGTAAAAAATTTAAAACCGGTGCGTAAAAAAGTTTAAAACCGGCGCATAAAAAAAGTTTAAAATCGGGCGTAAAAAAGTTTGAACCCGCGCGTAAAAAAAGTCTGAAATCGCGCGTAAAAATGTTAAAATCAGCACGCAAAAAAAGTTTGAACCCTTCTTACTGCATGATTAAAAATAACATTAACTAAATCACAAATATTAATTAAAGCACAATGATTACAACTTTAATTACCAATCATTAAAGAGCTTAGTAAAAATACCAATTTACCCTTATTCCACTAAAAACAAAAACTCATTAATTAAGGCACAATGATTACAACTACGTTATTGTCTTTTAATCTCATCCATTAAAACACTTTTGATCAATGGTTTATATTGGTTTTTACGGTTCTCACAACTAAAGGTGGTTCTCATTTTACCCATCCCCTATATATATATATATATATATATATATATATATATATATATATATAGTGGAGGGTTTAAATGAGAACGCTAAATATCGCGAGAACCGTGAGAACAAATGAAAAAATCACGATAACTTGGTTAAAAACATTTCAAATTCAAAATTTCTTTTTACACTTATCATTATTATTCGAATACAATGTTAGAAATTTAATTTACACGTTAAAATTTACGTAAATTCGTAAGTAAATAAAATTTACACATGTGTAAGTTTGTCATTTACACATGTGTAAATTTGTTGTATTTGCACATGTGTAAAAAATCTAATAAGCATGATTTTGAGAGGATAAATGAATTATTTGATGTTGTAAATTTTCTTTTTTTTATGTTGTATCTTAATTACAATGAGGGTTGTATTAAAAAAATTGGTTTTGATTGGTTTTTTCATTTGTTCTTACGGTTCTCGCAATATTTAGCGTTCTCAAGTCATAACCCATATTATCCCTTGCTTAGAAAGTTCCTTACGCCAAGAATCTTCGCAACTTAATAGCCACGGTCTTATTTCATTTTTTTCTTAATAACTTCACACTATTTGCATGCAACAACAGCAATACAACTCAATACTACCGAGGATGAAATCTAGTTGAACCCACCGCCAATTTATTTATTACTCTATATCTAACAAATTAATATTAGTATTTTATGTATATATTATACATACACTTTGTAAAAACTTACAATGACGATAAAAGAAACCTTTTTTCGATGTAAGTAATCATTTTTTGAAGGTCCAATTATCTTGAAGCATGTTTTAATAAAAGTTGAAGTTTGAAGGTCCAATTATATTGATAGAAGTTGAAGAATAAATTACTAACACCCAATGGAAACCAATGTTTTAAAAATCAGTTTTTAAATTGTATTAGGTTAGGCTCTAAAATAGTTTAACTGGTTGAACTAGATTGTATCAGACGAATCAATCGGGTTGACTAATTAACTCTATAACTCCATAAAATACAATTTCAACTAAAATAATAATCCAAAACTAAATCATTCCAAAATAAAAAACAAAAAATCCAAAAGTTAATCCATGATAAAAAAGTAACCCAATGATCAATGTGGATTGTGGATGAAGTTTAATCGATATGGATTGTGGACACCAGGTTTTACTAAGAAGGTAAATGGTTACCTTTTTACGCCCATAAAATATTAAAAATCCAAATTTTAACCTTGGCCCGGTACCGGTATACCGTTTTAAACTGGTATAATCCAATTCACCGACGGTACAACTTCTTTGTTGTTCCCTAGTTTACCGATATGATTTGTGTCGGGCAAGCTTCTGCCATCCGGTTTAACCGGTTCAACAGGCCGGTTTAAAGCGGTTTAAAAAACATTGATGGAAACAGCAAATTACAAGTTAAAAATCCTCAGCAAATTAATCATTAATGATCATTTCCCAGTTTCCACTGCATTTCTTAATTTAACTAGTTGGATGCGCCGTCGCGTTGCGGGGCGATAGCCGAATAATGAGCGAGTGTTAGCCAGCTCATTGACACGGGAAAAAAATTAAATCGAGTAAACCAATACATAACACTTTTATAGTTTTGCTAAAAAGACTAAAACAATGGCAATACTGTTACTTTTAACTAATGGAAAGTTATATTTTTTCGCTGGTGTAAAATCGTAATTTGCCAAAAGCTAAAGTGATGCCAATACTGGAAATTGAAACTATGATTGCACAACCGTAATTTTAGGCCGGAGGCAAAACCATATTTTTATTTTGGACCGAGGGCATAATCGTAATTTTGAGTTGGAGCCAAAATTGTAATTATTTTGAACAGGGGAAAAAACGTAATTTTTATCTGAGGCCAAAATCATAATTTTTTAAACGGGGAAGAATTGTAATTTTAAGGTGGGGGCGAGAGCATATTTTTTCATTTGAACAGGGGTGAAAACGTAATTTTGAGCTGAGGGCGAAATTGTAATTTCAAGTCATGGGCAAAACCATAATTTTTAGCAGTGGCCAAAAGCCTAATTTTATTTTGAGCAGGGGGCAACATCGTAATTTTAAAGTGGGGGCAAACCTGTAATTTTACAGCGTAAACAAATAATAAACGGTTGGTCCAATGGGGGAGCGCCGGACCAGCTGCCTGGCACTATTCCGGGGGCAAACCCGTAATTTTACAGCGGAAAAAAATAATAAACGGCTGGTCCAATGAGAGAGTGCCAAGTCAAACGGCTGGTCCAATGGGGGCGTGCCAGGCCAGCTGGGCGAAATCGTAATTTTTGGCTGGGGCCAAAAGCGTAAATTTATTTTGAGCAGGGGCAACATCGTAATTTTAAAGTGTGGGGAACCCCGTAATTTTACAGCGTAAACAAATAATAAACGGTTGGTCCAATGGGGGAGCGCCAGATCAGCTGCCTGGCTATTCCGGGGGCAAACCCGTAATTTTACAGGGATAAAAAATAACAAACGGCTGGTCCAATGAGAGAGTGCCAAGTCAAACGGCTGGTCCAATGAGGAGTGACAGGCCAGCTGCCTGACACTATTCATTTTTTTAATTATAAAAACACTGTTTAAATCGTTAGAAAATTAATATGTATATAATAATAATATATTTACAGATAGTTCAGATTATTAAATCCAATTACACTTTCATATATATTTAAATCTAACAACTTATATAATGGGAAACTAACAAACCCAAAACTAACTACAAGCCTGACTAGATTAATTTTTTAAGATGATAAATGATTCGAAATGTCAATATATTTTTATAGTTCGCTCCATTATTTATAAAAGAAATCAGTGTTTTAAAAACTAGACTGGCCGGTTAAACCTAATTTGATATTTTGATTACGAGCTAATGGACCAACAATTAGTTACTTGGGTAAATCACTGAAGTGGTGATTAAGTTTTAAGACCTGTAATTAAATCCTTGAAGATAGTTATTAGTTAGTGAAGCAGTTAGATTACGATTTCAGATGGGTATACATTATCTAATAAAGCCATGTGGATTAGTCATATGAGACACCCATTATCAATAGAAGTAGAATATGAATTTCATTTATTAATGTGTTTAATTCGTATAATTTATTAGAACTTGATTTTCAATTATATTATACATTATACATTATACAATACCTTAATAAACGAAGAATATGAATAGTTGAAGGTGCATTGTGCTTTCTCGGTAAAACAACATATTATAATGCATAAGTCTGTGAATTGTGAGTAAAAAAAAGAGTTGTTCATTTCTGCCATTTTCGTATCCATGTGGTTTTTTCATTTCGTCATTTCAGACCAATTTTCAAAATTGCGTCATTTTCCTCCCTAACGTTCTAGAAACGTGCCATTTCAGTCCAAAAAGTTAACCCCAGTTAAAAACTTAAACAAACTTATGTTTAATGAAGGGCAAAATTGTCATTTTACAATTTTCTTTAACATCCATTTTTCTAAAATCTGTATTATATTATATGCACCCCCTTTCAGTCCCCAATTTGCCTCCATTCTTGAAGACAGCAGCCACCCTCTGTCAATCCACAATCACCATTTCCTTCCATTCTTGAACACGCTAACGGGTGTGTGCAGGTGGGTTGCGTGATGGGTGGAGGTGGATCTGTTGGGACGGAGATGGGTGGAGATAGGTAGTTCGATGATGGAGGTGGATCTGGTGTGGCGGATTAGGGTGAAGATGAGGGAAGATGATGGTGTTCACCGCCTGATTTGGCGAGAGATCTAGAACTAAAATGGTTGGGTACCGGAGTGGAGGTGGTCGCGTTAGCGTTTGTTGTGTGGGTTGCGGGTTGCGAGCGGGTGACTGAAGATGGTACCGGTGGTGGTGGTGGTGACGGGTTGCAGGTGGGAGGGTAGAAGGGAGTTTTTCAGGTAGAACCGTTGCCTACAATGGCGGAATGTTTGTATATGGTGGCCTAGGGTCTCTGATCAGCAGATGTTGCGAAGTCGGCAATAATGACGTCGTTTTCCAGTGACTAGATGTGGTTGTATCTTGTGGATCGTGATAAATTAGATGATGCAGGTGGTTTTGGTGAACTAAGGTTGAAGATGAATAATGGGTGAATATATGACGACGAAGATGATGACGATGACGACGATGACAAAGGGACGTAAATGACAATTAACTAAGAAAAACATTTTCAAACAATAATAATAATAAGGAAATCGATCAATTTTTAAGAAGACTCACAATTCTGATTTTTTAACACACATGAAACATAAATTTAATAAATATGAATATTGTGTTAATAAAACCTAACAAACCTGAAACTAATAGAATGTAATAGTTATTTCCAACAAACCTCTAGAATAAAAACGTAATTAACTCTACTATATATTTTAAAGTATTGTTACTATAGTACATGAAGAATCCTTTATTTAAAACTTAACTAGAGGGTTACCCTGCGCTTTGCGACGAGTTCAACCATAGACAAAAAAGCAATCACGAATGAACATTTTACGTAAAGGTAAAATAGGATGTCATGACGGTAATCAAATGTCACAAAAAGATCTGGGTTAGTTCGTGATGGTATCGACATGTGTTATAACCATAAAAAAAAATACTTGCGACAGGTTCGAAATGTGAATAAAATAACCTACTTATGATGGTACATACGAAAGTTAGAAAGACTTTACCTTGAGGAAAAAAAACTAAAAAGAAATGACAATAAATAAGTAAAAGGAAAAAAATTAAAATTTAGGGTCTAAATAGTAATCACAATAGAATGTAAAGGAAAAAACTAAAGTTGAGGGTCAAATAGTAATTGTAATAAAGTGTAAGGGTTGAAAATGAAAAACAATTATTAAGATTAAGGGCCTAAACATGTTATTACTAAAGTAGAGAGACTGTATGATAAACTTATTAAAAATTAGAGTGTATAAATGAAAATTCTATTATAATGACATTTTGGTAATTAAACATAAAAGTAAGGACTTTTTGTTAAATTAATATATATAATATGATCATAAAAAATCTAAAGCAGAAAAGATTTCATGCTATATCAATCTATGATATGATATTTATTAATACAACATATCTAACAAACATATTGGTACAACGATGACGTTTATTAATATAGTACACATACAAAACATGTTGGTACAATATTAGTGGTAAAACAAAAAAAGTAAAAAAGTTTGTGACTAAAATAAAACAAAATATAAAAGCTCTTGGTAGCTATCATGATATAGTAAAAAAGGTAAAAAAAAAGTTTGTGACTAAAAATATAAATTAAGAAAAGTTCTTGTAGCTAACATAACATGTTGGTACAATATTAGTGGTAAAACAAAAAAAGTAAAAAAGTTTGTGACTAAAATAAAACAAAATATAAAAACTCTTGGTAGCTAACATGATGTAGTAAAAAAGATAAAAAAAGTTTGTGGCTAAAAAGATAAATTAAGAAAAGTTCTTGTATTTTAATATATATTATAATCCATTAAATTTGTCTGGACATGAGTAAACAAGTCAATACTTGCAAGTGTGTTGTCACTTTGTGTCAAATTCTACAACAAAAATTTAAAGTTCTTTTTTCTTATTTCGTTTTCAAGTTTTTTAGTTAACATAAAAAAGGCTTTTATTCTTAATTGTTTTTAATGTCCCAAAAACATTGTAAAAAACAACCCTTTATACATATAAGGAAATACCTTATTATAAGTAAAAAAATATATAATAACATAAAAAGAGGACAATCCTTATGTTTATCTTATTTACATTGTAAAAATAATTACGAGCTACAATATTCAAATTAAATTTAGTTGTTAATTGTGATGATATCTGGAATGGTTTTTTCGATTTTTAATGAATTTCTCATTGATATTTATTTCTGTCAAGATTTCAAAACGATTGTTTTTTAGTTTCGTTTTGATTATATAAAGCCGTAAAACATGGGTTTACGTCCAATAACGACCAACGTCACGTCGCGTAACATGGGAAAAAAACAACCAAACTACGCGACCGGAGAAAAAACCTAGTTACATGGAATAATATTTGGTATGAAGGGATTATTCTAAGCATATCCTACTTTGTCACGTGAATGATAATGATGATATGTAAAGATGATTCATTTTACATCTTACAATCTAATGCGTCCTCTAATTGATCAAACTCATACGCAACAAAAACTCATTCTACATTTCATTAATCTTTTGTCAATCTCTTGTCGACATAACAAAAACTCTATCTACATTTGATTAATCTTTTGTCAATTTCTTGTGGACATAAGATATCATTTAATTAACAATAATAAGACTTTGACTTATGATCGTTACACAAAAACTTGATTAGATATTCAGTACTGGACCAAAAGTCAATGTTAAGATATCGGTTGAAGATCAATCACAGTGGTTGATCAATAACACTCGAGCTTTTCGACTTAAACCCGCTTAAAGGTTAAAACTAACTTTTAACATAATGGATTCCTTAATACCAGTGGCAAAGTTAGCCCATTAATGTTGGAATATCCCTAAAATAAATTACCGTGCAATCAAAAGACCAGAAAACTCACAAAGCAAAGGTCAACGCCGGTCGACGATCAGTAGGGACGACTTCAGGCTGCGTACGAACGATTCCAACGATCAAATATAGATGTGAATTACAAATCAACGAACAACAGGGACGATTCAAGCGATCATCAGGCCGGTAGGGATGATTTCAGGCTTTCAGCAAGTGTTGAAGTAATCGCTAGTCGCTACTCGGGCGGCGGGGTAGGGACTAACAATTAGTCGGGGATTAATCGGAATTTATGGGGATTAATCAGGATTAATTTGATTAATCGACGACTAATTGGGGATTAATCGGGGATTAACCGACACCTAGTCGGGATTTTTACAACCATGCTTTCAGCAGACAACAAACAACACTTAAGAGTTCAAGCAATAGGGATGATGTCGATTTCAGAAGCTGTAAATTGTTTGACGTTTGGTTTCCAAATTGCCGCCCATAATTAAAAGGTGCATTTTGTTGTTTTGGTTCTTCGGCTAATCTTTGTTATTTACCAATTGAGTCTCCTTTCAATTCTATTTTATTAATTTGGGCTTATAATCATTCGGGCTTAATTATTCTGCAAGTTTTGGGTTGTAAAATGTTTGGGCTTATAAACAAATCGGGATTTTAGTAATATCAAGTATCCGATTTTTTGTTAGGGATATCCTCGTATTTTTTAAGGGTATCCTTTGTACAAAACCGAAAAAATACACTACGAATACGGGGGAGCTAATACACTAGTTGCGCCCCTGCTTAAAACATATCACGAATCACACTTGAGCTTTTCGACTTAAATTCTCATGTATCTTAAATTAGGATTTCAAAGGAGTTGGGTTAATTTCTTAAAACTTCTTCGAGTTCTTAAATTGAATCCGAAGAGAGTTTTCTTATTGATATCATGATCTTTCGAGTTAATATGTTTAGTGGTTCAAAATTGAATCTGGCTCACACCGCGACTTACGTTAGAGATATCAAATTGAGTTTTAGTTGAGCTTACTGTTTAAATTTTCTCTTTCATTCTCCATTTTATTTAATTTTCTGATGATGTGCTGGTGTATAGGGATGATCATTTGGTCCGGTACCGGTACCAGTACCCACTTCCCCGTTTTTCTAAACTGGTACCGGTATTTACGGGTAAAACACCAGTAAATATCGGTATCGTACCGGTACCAACTTTTCCAGTTTTTCATCCCTACTTGTGTATGACTGCATGGTGTGTGTTTATGGGGTTTGGGCTTGATTCACACTGATTTAGTATGTGTGTGTATTTAACGGTTTGTTTTTGTTTGGGCTTTTGGTTGAAAGTTAAACGTCTATTGAAGCGAGTGGATTGGGCCTTCTATTATGTACTGTTTCATTTCCATCATTAGATCTGGGCTGGACTTTTAAGCCCGTATTTAATATATTCTGAAATGGGCTTTATTGTTAAAGCATTCTAGGTGTAACAAAAGGGACCCCTCACGTTCTGGTTTAAAAACTGATACGATCCAACTAGTGGTACGCAAAAAACCTGAACCCGGAAGAAAAAAACTCAGACCCGTGTATTAAAGAAACTGGGTATTTTAAACCTGAACCCAAACCCGAACCTACCCATAGGGTAGGGTACGAGTAGGGTCCGGGTATGGTACTGCAACTAAGTACCCGAACCCGGGTTGTTTATACCCGATTTATACCCGGGTTTTTGTTTTTATATGGGTTTAATAATACCTGTACCCTGGTTTTAGGAATACCCGAACCCGGGTTTTAGGAAGACCCGTACCGGGATTTGGGGGAGGGGTTGTATTTTAAAATGCTAAATTTACAGCCAAAACTTGTTAAAAGAAAATTTGTGTCTGTTTTTAAGTTTTTTTAGGAGTTTCCAAGTTCTTACAATAAAATATGTTTTCGCTTAAACCCTTCCTTTTATATATATAACTAGAAGTTATACCCGCGCTTCGCGGCGGGATAACATTTAATTAAAGTTGCGCGTTACGACAGGTTTTTTATAAAATTTAAACGTAGAAAAAACACACTTAACAACTATATATTTGAAAAAAACATAAAAATGTATGTCGTTGTAAAAGTGTATGCATAGAATACCCAAAAATAAATATAGAGGAAGTCGTTTATCATTTAATTTGAACGGACTGGTTTACGGAAAAAAATAACGTCGTAAGCAAACCGAAAACATACATAAAAATGAGCATGGAAACGTAATATATTTGATAACGACACTTATTTTACATCGATCGAAAACTATAATATCAGTATCGGTACAGTGCCAGCACTCATATAGATTAAAGTAGTGATGCGCGGTTGTATTTAAGTTTTTTCTCCACATTACGATATAAATTGTATTTATAGTTGTATCAAAATAACGGTAAAATGACGAACCGAGTCGGTATATTAACATTTACAATGGTTTTATTACACAAAAGTTATATGATAGTCAAAAAATAATGTCATCTTTTACATCCATTGAAAACCATAAAAATGAATACCGGTATCGATATTGTTGGTACCATTATTTAAAATAAAATCTGTTTTAAATATAATTTATCGAGAAAAAGATTTAACACAAGCATGTATTTAGTTTAAAAAATAAACTAATTACCATCCAAAAGTGATAAGAAAAAAATTAAAGCGTTGGATTAAGTACGTATTTTAAAAAGCGTTTACACAAAAAGTGTTGTGTAAGATTAGGAATCCATACTTATAATAATAGAGAAAGTCAAGACAAAGCAAATAATATTTATTGAAACTTAAAAAAAACAAAAAAAAAGTCAAAAAGAAATTCACTGTTCATCATAATCTACAGTTGTTATGTAGAAAATAATAATAAAGAAAGTGAAGACAAAAAAAATAATATTAATTAAAACTTAAAAATAAAAAATCAAAAACAAATTCAGTGTTCATCATAATCTACAATACAATTGGTATATAGAAATATTCACTAGTCATTACTCCTAAGTCACAACCCATATTATCCCTTGCTTAGAAAGTTCCTTACGCCAAGAATCTTCGCAACTTAATAGCCACTGTTTTGTTTCATTTTTTTAATAAGTTCACACACTATTTGCATGCAACAACAACAATACAGCTCATACTACGAGGATGAAATCTAGTTGAAGCCACCGCCAATATATTTATTGCTCTATATCTAACTAATTAATATTAGTATTTTATGTATATATTTACAGATAGTTAAGATTATTAAATCCATTTGCACTTTCATATATATTTAAATGTAACAACTTCTAAGAAACTATAACAAACCTAAAACTAACGACGAACCTAACTAAATTAATTTTATAAGATGATAAATGATTCGAAATGTCAATATATTTTTTAGTTCGCTCCATTTTATTTATAAAAGAAATCAGTGTTTTGAAAATCTGGCCGGTTAAACCTAATTTGATATTTTGATTACAAGCTAATGGACCAACAATCAGTTACTTGGGTAAACCACTGAAGTGGTGATTAAGTTTTAAGACCTGTAATTAAATCCTTGAAGATAGTTATTATTTAGTGATGTAGTTGGAATGTTGGATTATGATTTCAGGTGGGTATGCATTATCTAATAAAGCCATGTGGATTAGTCATATGAGACACCCATTATCAATAGAATTGGAATATGAATTTCATTTATTAATGTGTTTGGTTCGCGTAATTTGTTGGAATTGGATTTTCAGATATACTATATCTTAATAAACAAAGAATATGAACAGTTGAAGGCGCCAGCCACACACTCACATGGCTAATTGTGCTTTCTCAGTAAAGCGCCGCATAGTTTTACCTTTGGTCTCTCTCGGACACTTGTTTTCAACTGATAGAATTTGAAATTAAAGCCCTATCGCTCTTAGGCTTATCGTCATCCGGTATAGAACTCAACAAACAAACAAGAATGGGAGAAAGTGATAACAAGAACAATAGATTTTCAAAGGAACCCTCTTTTGATTAATGAAAATTAATTGCATGAATAACCAAACTTCAATGACTCTTTAAACAGGGAAAGGAAAACCAGGAATCATTCGAAGGACAAACTAGTAAAATGACTTTATTCAAAATAAGTTGAATGAAACTCGGTCTCTTCACGTGTGCATGTAGCCGTTACCCCACGTGCTTCTGATCGTCACTTGAGTTTGCTTATCTTCAATATGCCCCCTTAGTTCAAATTCTTTTACTCCAAGTTGGTGCCTGAAATACACAATCTACAAGCTGAGCATTAGTATTGTAGAACTCCGAACTGATTTGCCCTTGAGTGACCATCTCCCTTATAAAATGGTGTTTAAGTTCAATGTGCTTGGAATGACTATGCATTATGGGATTTTTGAACAAATTGATTGCTGAACGATTGTCACAATTGATAACAGTAGGCTTTTTTAAAACTAATCCCAAATCAGCTAGGACCCTTCTTAGCCAAATGGCCTGGCATGTTGCTGCAGTGGAAGCAACGTATTCGGCTTTTGTGCTGGACAAAGCAACGGTGTGTTGCTCTTTAGAGTTCCATGTAACAACACCACTACCCAATGAAAAAATGCTAGCCCAAACACTTTTTCTATCATCGAAACTGGTAGCCCAATCACTATCTGTGTATCTAACTAGTTTGATACTTTTACCCATGTTACATAATTCAAAGTTGAGTGTACTAGGTACATACTTGAGAATTCTTTGTGCAACCCCCAAATGAATCTTAGACGGGTTTTGCATGAACCGTGATACTAGATTGACTGAATAAGCCAAGTCAGATCTAGTGTGGGCCGTGTAAATAAGGCCACCAACCAAACTTCTATAGTTCACTTCATTTGTCTTATCAACACCTTCATTAATCTGCAACTTGTCAGTTGTAGTTATCGGAGTGTCATCAGTTTTACATGTTGCCATTCCAAACTCGAGTAGCAAATTCTTGGCATACTTCTAGGATATGAAGATGCCTTGATTGGCTTGAATTACTTCCAGCCCAAAAAATATTGTAACTGGCCATATCAAACTCTTATTTCATTCCTCTTTTGAACTCTACAATTAGATTAGTGTTTGAACTTGTACAAATTATATCATCCATACATAGGCATACATAAATTGTATCAGTATCACCCATTTGTTTTACATATAAGGTGGGTTCAATATTGCTCCAATTGTACCCATTGCTCATGAAGTAACTGTCTATCTTTGAATACCAGGCCCTCGGGGCCTGCTTTAACCCATACAATGCCTTATTTAACTTACACCCATTTTCTCCATTGCCTTTAGAATGAACCATTCAGGTTGTTGAACATAGATTTCCTTAGTCAACTCGCCGTTAAGAAGTGCTAACTTGATGTCGAGTGTGCATTAACTAGCCTCGTTGAGCTGTATAGCAATCACTACTCGAATTTTCTCGAAGTGGGCAACTAGCGCGAATGTTTCTTGATAGTCAACCTCTAGCTGTTGAGAGCAACCTTTGCGACAAGCCTGCCTTTATGCTTTAAAATATCACCATTCGGTCCAACTTTGGTCTTGTATAGCCATTTCAATCCCATGACATACTTGCCAGGTGGAAGTCTCATAAGCTCACATGTTTGATTCTTTTCTATGCCTAACATTTATGTACGCATGGCCTCCTACCATTCCACTTGTTTTGCAAGTTCGACATAAGTGATATGATACGAGACATTAAGAGCAAATTGACATGCATAGCACTCATTAGTATAAACATCAATTTCTGGAGCATAAGAATACACATCGGCCAAAGGTTTGACTTTTAATGGTGGTGTATATGAGGTACTAGCTAACTGGTCACCTTCTGAACATGCACTCGTAGAGGATTGCATAAGTGTAAAACGTGATATAGGGGTATGAGATTGAGTGTCTGCTTGTGTAGCTTGGTTAGACATGCTAGGTAACGAGTCATCATGAACATTTGGGGAAGGAATAGTCATGTCAACAGGAATGGATCAAGAAATAATATTCAAACTTGTTGTCTTTTGGCCGGATAGATTTTTTCCAATCTCAATTTGAATTGTCAAGAAACACCACATCCTTCCTTGTAGAGAACTTCTTAGTGGAATACCCAATAAAGATACACCTTTCTGACTTATTATCTAATTTCTTCCATGGCTGGGAAGGAATCAAACCATAAGATATGCAACCAAAGGTTTTCAAATGGCCAACAGATGGCTTTCAACCAATGCTTGCATGGGAGTTTCCTCAGATAATGCTCGCGTTGGTGCCAAATTAATGATGTATATCGTTGTTGCCATTGTTTCAACCCAATAATATTGGGGAGACCTCGTTCTTTAAGCATCCTATAGGTCATTCCCATAATTGTACGGTTCTTTCTTTCCACTACACCATTGTGTCTGGTGTAAATGGAATTGTTAATTATCTTTTACTGCGCTTTTGATTATTTAACTCTTGTAAATAAAACTCGCTACCTCTGTCCAATCTCAACACTTTTATAAGGCAATCACTTTGTTTCTCGACCATAATTTTGAAGGTTTTAAACTTCACATAGGCATCAGATTTGTTAGCCAGAAAGTAGACCCAACACATACGTGTTAGGTCATCAATAAATAAAATATAATGCAAGCTTTTACCTAGGCTTGGAACGTGCATGGGTCCACATATGTCAATGTTGTGTAAAATATTGATTATATGTTTATATCATTAAACTAAAAGGTAGGACTAACTTAATTAAACACAATCGGTAAGTGTATCATTCGTTATGCAGTCAAGTCGGTAAGATCGGGTTTAATCTAAGGGCACAAGGGTGCGTCTCTCCATACTAAACCTGTATAGAGTCCTAGTCTAATAATTTTTAGTGAATAGTTGGTTTATCAAACTACTTAATCTAACTAAGAATGCAAATCATGAAAGAAAAGCATACAACAATGAATTTAGTGAATTCAGATAATGAGAAAGTAGCTACCTAGGGAAGAATAATGTTAACTAACCTAACAACTCTCGAGAATGGAAAATTGGATTTGGCTATTGGGATCTTAAATACACTATCTAGACCTAAATTGGATGGCATATCATTCTCCAACAACGCAAATCTTGGAAGTTTGTAAACTCACCGGTCTCGGGATCAAATCACCTCTCGGTCTGTCTAAATGAATGCTCCGGTACACTAAATCTGTATAACCTCTTGGTCCCACGAGAAACAGTATATCCAAGAAGTGTAAGGGATGCAAGAGGTAGTGAATCTAACAGTTTTCTAACACAGGATAACAAGAATCAAAAGACAATAAAGGGTAACTTATTCTCATGCAATTAACTTCCAAACCACCTAATGACAAAGACAACTTGACTATCTATTACCCCTTGGTCTCTAGTATTAGTAGAATACTAAGTACCTCTAAACTCTCACTCAAGGTTCCTATGGGATACGGCGCCAATAAACCATAAACTAGTCACAAACACACGGTAAGCAAGACACGTATGGGTGATAAATTGATTATAAATCAGTATAAAGCACACATGCACATTAGAAACCTGATTATAGAAACACTCTTTACCAGAACATTATGCTAAATCTCAAATATCCAACACCGAGAAACTATATTAAAAGTTAACGATCATCGTACCTAGGTAGCTAAGAAAAACTTAGCTACTCATGTTCATAATCAAAGTAAGCACAAAGAAATCAAATTCAGAAAACATAGACATGAGTCCAAGTTCAATCAAAACTGAAAACGATAAACAATGTTCTAACTGAAAGTTATTAACTTTAACTATTTTTCTTCAATCCCAAGCTTTTTCTCTTCTTGAACACTTCAAAATTGCCTCTGGAATCCGCTTTGGTTCGTAACTCAGCAGGTATGTCGAATAGGGTTTGATAAAGTGCTTATATTGATGTTAAACATATGTTGGCCGACGTATAATCCGCATGCAACACGCTATAGGAACAACCAAGTGAGCTCTTAACGCACGAACTCCCTAAAACCCATAAAGCCACACGGTGGCATTTTTAAAAATAAATTGAACCTTTTCATTTCCTTGCTAACACGCGATACACACCCCTATGCTCCGGTGAGATGCGCCTACGGGCCATTTGCTCATAAAATTGTTTTTCTTTATCCCCTTTCACTCGTGTGCTCATTTCGCCACTAATCTTGTCCGTTTAAGGTCCAATTGCACACTTTCACCTACAAACATCACATTTATTAAATACAAGATATTTAAGGAAAAAACGACTCAAAAACTATTGAAACCAATACAAAATTACATGGAAAATTAGATGTGTTTGCAACACATCAATCAACATGAAATGAACTAATTCCAACTTTTCTTTTGCACGCCAAGAAGGCCAAGTTTGTTTCCCTACTGCACAACCTTCACAAGTGGTTGTAGCTTTGATTTTGGGTAGCCAAAGACCAGCTCCTTGTCATGTAACTATATCAAACCATCAAAGTACAAGCGGCCAAACCTGAGATGCCAATGGATAGAGGTTTATCTTGCTTATTAGAGGGAAGGGTGTGAACAATACTTACACTCATAACATCCAACACAAATATGTTATACTAGCCACAATAATGTTCATAAGATCCATCCCTTTACTTTCAATCACACATTTCCCATCTTCAAAGTGTATGGCATAACCTTTTTTCATAAGTTGTCCAACACTAGATAGGTTTAAGCTTTGGAGCGTAATACACATCATGAAGCCACTTAAAATTACTATGATTTTCCTTCGATTGAACCTCCACCTAGAATGTTTCATCAAGAGAAACAAAACTCTTCTTAGATCGTGTCATATAGTTAGTACACCTCGAATTAATGAACCAAAGATGATCAGTATTGTTGTGACAAGTATTAGTCCTTAACATGAAATGATCATTGATGAGTATTTTTTGTTGAGTAGTAAATGCTAGGAACAAGTTTTGTTGTTCTTCATGTTCTGCATGGTTTGCATCCTCTTCATTGACTTCTGCAATATTAACATATGCTTCTTCATTGTTCCAACAATCCTTCTTTACATAACCATTTTTTTTTGCATACATGACGTTGAGGGACTCTATTCTCTTATGGTCCTCTACTGTGACCTCTCCCTTGGAACGTTCTACGCTTGCGGAAAGCTCTGCTTTATTCTTAAAAGACTTGTAAGGCCTTCTCATTGGTTTGTTTTGGCTGTTCAGAGCTTTCTCTTTCTCTGATGATCGAGTGTTAATTCTTCTTCTTGGGACGAAGAGACCCATTAGTTTCACAGGAGAAAACAATGAGCGATCTTGTGAGACTTTAATTAAAGGTACGATAAAATCAAATTTTGGTGTCAAACTACACAGAATCTTTTCTACAATAGTCTTATCAGCCCCCACCTCTCCAGAAGTTCTCATCTGACTCACGATACCCATTACTCATGAGAAGTATTCTCTGATGAACTCATATTCTTTCATAACAAGATTCTCTAAACCCCGTCTTAAACCAAGAAATTTAACAAATTTGACTTGTGAGACACCCTCAAAATCCAATTTGAAAATATCCCATATCTATTTTGCAGTCATGGCTGCTGGAATTCTCGAAAAGAGATTGTCATGTACTGCTTGCTGGATAATCGCCATTGTGTTAGAGTCCTTCTTCTTCATTGTTTTCAGTCGAGTCCGATCTGTATCTTTTTCATCAACACCGACTTCCAGTAACTCCCATAAATCACGAGAACACAATATTGTTTTCATTCTAGTACTCTAGTATTCATAATCATCACCTTTGAAAACTAGAATTGGGGTCGGTTCAGTTGGGTGAGGACCGGTAGGTTCAGCCACGGATACAAATGATTTAAGGAAGCAAAAGGTTGTGAGGTAAATGAAGGAATCACACTATGCTTTGGTACCACAATGTTGGTTTAGAACTCCGCAAACAAATAAGAATGACAAGAATGTGATAACAAGAACAGTAGATATTCAAAGGAACTCTATTTTGATTAATGAAAATTGCATGAATAACCAAACTACAATGACTCTTTAAATAGGGAATTGCTGAAGCAAAAAAATAACAATAAATGTGGAATATAAAGGAATACCGAGAATTATTTGAATGACTCAACAAACTAGTCAAATGACTTTATTAAAAAATAAGCTACATGAAACTCGGTACTTCACATGTGCATCTAGTCGTTACCCCACATGCTTTTAATCTTCACTTGAGTTTGAATTATGTTCAATAAAACCCTCCATCGCGTGACATTATTGAGAGTTAAAGAGGAGAAAGAATTAACACATGCTTAAGCTTGAAGCCTTTTTTTTGGCTTACCCGCTTTACAATACTTCATAAGAAAGAGAGTACATAAGAAGGAGACGAAGATGGTGTTCTTTGGAGGTTAACAAGTCGCGCCGGTATAGCCGCTACCTAACACCACTGCCAAATGCATCACGTGAGTAAAATGGACTACCTCAAAAGGTTTCTTGAGAAAAAAAGGTTGTTTATGTCACCTTCCACTACGAAAATCCCACTTCTTTCAAGCAAATATTGTCTAGCTCTAAAATCCTAATTCTTTCAAGCAAAGACTGTCTAGCTCTTTTAAGTAATGGATCATAACATTTTTTTAAAATGATAAAGCCCTAAAACACCATCCACACGACGTTCTAAGGTGGTGCTGAGGTAGGTTCTGATGCTCTGGTGACCAAGACTAATAACCCATTTGGGGATCGGATCTTGGTGGATGATTTGACCCGGTTTTCCTACCCGGCTTCCCCAAGGATTGGTTTTCAGAGATTTGTGGGAGAGATTTGAAAGTATAGAGTGTCACACCCCACGATGGTGGAAACATCGGAGTGAGACGAAATAGATTGTTCGAGCATTAAACACTATTGTGACAATAACTAAATTCAAAAATGATTTCATTTCATTGATATTCATTGTCAAAACATTACAAGGAAACGAAATACAACATGGAATAATTCAAAATAGAACCAAGTTTAACATAACGAAATAACCAAAATCTGGTAATTCTAAATGCGTTTCTAGTATCGTCCCTACTAGATTTCGTCATAATCAACATCATCAACCTGCAACATGTTTAAAATTATTGTTCAACACAAAAGTATTGTCAAGTACCCAAGTTTGATATAACATAAGTAGGTAAAAGCGTTTAAACGAATCCACATGGCAAAATAGTAAACTAGATTAATGTAAACATGACATGTGATTATACAAGTCAATCCTCTAGTGTCACCGCAATAATAGAATACTTAAACCAAAATATGGTAATTCTAAATGCGTTTCTAGTGTCGTCCCTACTAGATTTCGTCATAATCAACATCATCAACTTGCAACATGTTTAAAATTATTGTTCAACACAAAAGTATTGTCAAGTACACAAGTTTGATATAACAGAAGTAGGTAAAAGCGTTTAAACGAATCCACATGGCAAAATAGTAAACTAGATTAATGTAAACATGGCATGTGATTATACAAGTCAATCCTCTAGTGTCACCGCAATAATAGAATGCTTAATATGACCACAAGAATATGGGCGGTGTCTTACTCCTATAGCGCTATACATGTTAAGGGGAGGCTCGTATCTTAGCATGTATGATGGATTGTTTGTGTTTGCATAGTATAGGTGTGAGTTGTGTAATTTGATAAGTAAACATGTTGCACCCAAAAGTGTAAAGCGTAAAAAGGGTGGTCGAGTGTACTCACGATTTTGCAAAGCTTCCTTTGTTTAATCCCGTGAAAAGTTTGATGGTGTGACGAGTGGAACACCGAGTTATCCTACACAAGGAAACGTAGATTTATGAGTATTGGAATGATAACGAAGGATTCGGATTAGGAGTTTAAAGTATGCAAAAGTATATACTTGAGAAAGTAATTATCTAGACGTTAACACTGGTTTTTGACACTATAATTTCCATAGGGTGTTTGTGATTTCATGGGTCATGAGCATTAGAATCGTAACGAGGAGGTTAAGTCCTAGATAATATAACCTAATATTAGGACAAGTAACCATATGATCATTGTCAAAAGTTCGGTTATGTATAAGTCTATTTACGTATATATTATAAAATATATATTAAGTCCATCATATAAGTCATGGATTATCATAGAAGTCATGCATGGAGGTAGCATTTTAAACATCCATTAAACCTATTTCATAAGATTCACCAATACAAAAATCATCACAAGGATGATTCGGATGGTCATGAACAAAATAAAAGTATACAAGTAATCACTATACCAAGTAGCCAAGTAATCTTCAACCCGGGTGAGCCAACATCGACAGAGAAAGAATTAACTAACTGTCGAATGCTAGACGGGGTCGTGTCACTTTTAGGCTAGCAAACTACTTAGGGATAGAGACAGGAAAACATCAAGTGAGGTGGTGGATTCAAGGTAGGATAGCCAAAGCTTCCAAAGAATCACACTTCTCACCAAAGCACAAGTCTTGTCTTTTGAACAAGCTTGGATGGTTACAACACTTGTGGGTTTATAACCCTTTCAAAACAGAAAGTTTAGAGGTATTTTACACCTCCTAATTTGTATGAAACAACTCTAGCTAGCACACTAATCATGGGTTTGATTAGAGGCACAAGTAGCACAAGTTTGTTTAGTAAAAAGTATGTTTAAATAAAGTTTACAAGTTCATCTTCCAAAACATAAAGTTTGGCCTTAAAAATGGTATCATTCCACCTTGTTATTCTATGGAAAACCTGTGGTAACATCCTTAGAGGCTTTACAAACTTTGTTGAGGAAGAAAAAGTGAAAAAAAAACATGAAAAGAATGAAGTTACAAAAAGATAAAAACGAGCAAAAAATTTACGGCACTTTGGACCTCAAAAATGGTGAGGTTTCACCTTAGTTTGCCCAAGCAAACTTGTGAAAACCTTCCTAGAGATTATCCAAGTGTTGTAGAAGAAAGAACAAGAAGAAACTAGAAGGAGAAGTGAGTTAAAACTCACTTTTCATGGATGGAACTTTCTGTTTTGTAGCTGAAAAACTCAGATGAGTTTCGGAGTGATTTAGTGAGGTTTGAGGAGTGTAAAAGTGGGAGTGTGGCTGGAAATAAGGTGGTACTTATAGGGGAAGGATTAGGGTTTAAGTGGTTGAGTTTTGGACAAGATTAGTGGGAGTTTAAGCTTAAAAAACAAGCCCAAACCAACCCCAAAGGCTGGTCCGATCGCAAATAGGGTTGGTCCCTTTTTATTTTTTTTGCTAATTAATGTTATATATTATGTTATATGATGATTAATATTATATATATAACATATATTATCATTTGGTAACCTATTTTAGGTGTTTGGTCATTATAATCTCATGGTTACTACTAAAAAAAGTATACATTTTCAAGTGTTCAAAATATCGAAATGTGAATTGTTTAAAGAGGTGTCAAATAATTATAAGTCCCGCGTTTGAATTAACCAAGTGTCTTGCATGGATGGAGCATTTAAGAATTACAAATATATGATAAGGATTCACGAGTTAACTTGCGTTGATACATCATATAATAAACAGGTGTAAGAGTCAATGTATAAATATGTATGAATGACACGGAATTTATATATTACAATCAAAGTCTCGAAATTACAATGATTTAAAAATACGATACGATTACAAGGAAACGAGCTTTCAAAAATATAATTACGATACGAACTTTTTAAAAATGGAAAGTTGCAAAAAGTGAGGCGTTACATAGTGTTTGTTGGTGAAATGGATGGTGATTTAATAAAGAAACAACTATTAAACTTATATAACAATGCTAAAAAATGAAAGTTTTGCTAGAGATGAATAGTGTCACATGAATCTATGAAAGTATTAAGCTTTTTACATCTTGAATTTGCCAGGTGTTAGATGTGATATTATCCAAATGAGATGAAAATAACTTCTTGTTCATCAAGAAATGATATAAGTTCAAATATTAATTGAAATCTTGAATAAATTGGGGGTAAAAGGCAGAAGAAGAACAAAAGGGTTATTTGTAGGGATGCGTTTGGTATCAACCGGTACAAAAAATACCCACTACGATACGGTTTGGTACCGGGATAGACCGGTATTTGAAGGTAAAACCGTTCCCGAAAACACTAAATGTCATTATCAAATCGGTACGAAAAATCGAGTTGGTTCGGGAAATTCGGTACCGGTACCAGTTCCGAACCTTTACCATTAGCTCATCCGTAAGATAACGTTACTTTTACCCTTGCTCAAACCTTAATGACTATTTCAAATTTCAATCATTACTGACATCATATTTACCCTTGCTCATCCTCAATTTCAAACTGAACCGGTACCATTTGCTCATCCTCAAGATCAATCCTTAAGATCAAACCTCAAGAACAGGTCATTGACGTTATTTTTACCCTTCGTATGGGTATTCATTTGTATGGTTCTCGTTCTTTTGTAAAACACGTGTGGATATCTTTTTGATTGTTATATCGAGTGTGTCGTACTGGTACTGATCACTAAAACTTCTTTTGTAATCTTTTTAGATCCCAAACATAATCTAGCCATATATAACACGTGTTGGGCATTTGGGTTTTATTTTCTTTCGATTACTATAGCAAGTGTCAGTACCGTAATGAACCAAAACGATAATGAACGAATTCTAGTAGCGTTACATGTCGAACTGATACCGACCAAATTCTCACCACGAAGCGCAGGAAGATACCACTAGTTTCATTTGTAATGTATTTGGTTGAGAAATAAATTAGAATTGAAATTTAATTTAATTTCTTCACTTGAAAGAATTGAAAATCCTTCTAATATGTGAAAGAGTTCAACCAAAGTTATTGGAATATTCGACCACTCGATCACCATCTTGTCGCATCCACCATCCCCCCCAACTCCGATCACCTCCCTGACCTCCGCCTTGGACCCATACTCAACCCGTCGCCTAACCTAACCGTCGCCCTAACCAGAACCAACCCTGACTAACGTTTGACCTAGACTGCGGACTCAACTGCGTCGTACGACCCATATTACCTCACCGTCCCAACCCAAACTACTAACCCCAACTCAGACAGCCATGTAAGACCCTTGCTTAATTTATTGAAATTTTATAAAAGTTGATAAAGATCTGCATTAAAATAAGCATAATGCAAATACATAACGATCCAAAATTCTAGGTTAATTTAAACTTCACAAGTCTTTCAATCTAAACATATTAACATAGTTCGATTTGTTAAACAATTTAATCGAAACGCGGAAGCTTCGTCTTTGATTGTGTTCGGTTCTTCGTTACGCTTGATCGTCATCCGGTGCTCCAACCATTACCTGTATTTCATAAATCATGGTACATGTTAGTTATATGGTACTTGTGACGTGTCCAAACAAGCCCATGAGCCAAAAACAACACAATATAATTTCTGTGAAATACCCGCTGAAAACTTCTGTTGTGGAGTGGCAACGACATTGAGTTAAGGCAATTGTAGCTTACAACTGATAACAACCAAGCCTAATGTGAAACTAGCCTAGTTACAAACATTTTATATTTTACAAAGGTTGCTTCTTTACATAAGCTTATCTCACTAGTAGTTGGTTTCATAAGAGTTAACTTAAACTTATTATTTATGACTTTCATACCATACTATATCTTGCCTAGGATTCAAACCCTTCATTAACCTTAGCATTTACTATTAGTTATTAATCTTTGACTATATACATTTTCTTTCTTAAAAATAATAAAAAAATTAACATTGATCAAAGCAAACAAGTTAAAAATAACTTCTTTTTTAATAATCAACATTTTTTGAATGAAATACTGATTTTCAAATATAACTTTCATGAAAATTACATAATAGCGGTAGGTAAACGGGCAACAAACTGCGCCGCAACCCTCTTTCAAAATGCAAAACTGATCCTACTGAAAATAAATGCTCTGGTACTTTAGAGTTGAAAAACTATTGTGCGTGACTCTTGCACTCTCTTCTAGAAACCGATAGCTTCAGGGGTAAGGGACCCAAAGATATCAAAAGCAAAGGGAAGGGCACACTGTGTGTCGAGTTTGAGTGATGGAGGATGAAGATGAGTACCTGAAGCTAGGGGTGTTCAAGATCGGATTATCCTGTTTTCGGATATCCGAAAATCGGATATCCGAAAATTTCAGATAGTGAACATTGATATCCGAAATTTCGGATACGGATATCCAATTGGATATCCGAATTTATAAAAAAATAAAGAACATCTGTTTCATGCATAGATTAAAACTAACTTATATTCGATTTTCCATATTTCCAACATTTAAAACTAAAAACATTCATAAATCCACATCCAAATCCAATTATTTACTATTTTTTACTATATTTCATACAAAATATAATGTTCATATAATATATATATATATATATAAAGAACTAGTTTTCGGATATCGGATAATCGGATTATCCGAAATTCTTGAAACTGATATTCGAATCGGAATCCGAAATACGGATTATTCGGTTTTCAGATATCCAAAAATACGGATTATTCGGTTTTCGGATATCCAAAATTTCGGATATTTCGGATACAGATTTTAGATATTTCGGATACATATTTTTTTGAACACCCCTACCTGAAGCTTCATGTAGTCTTGCTTGTTCATGTTGATTGAGTGTTGATGTGAGGTTTGTTACGCAAGGGATGTGAAGAAGAAGATAGAGTTAAGAAAAGTGAAAAGGGGTAAGAGAGATAGAAAACAGCTGGTTGAACCAGCCAGCTCTAGCCATAACTTACGGCTCCGAAACGTAGGTTACGGTCGGCCCATGCTGGAATTTCTCCGACTTATCTTTTAATATAAAAAGTTCCATAACTTTCTCATTTCTCATCCGTTTCGGTCCATACTTGTTTCTAATTCATCGTAAAATGTTTGTCTACGTAATTAACCCAAAATCTTCAACTCGGATTCATAAATTCTATGGATTGCACAACCATTGCTCGGTTTCTGCCCATATTTATTTTGACCCATTATGGGATTTAAGCACTTAAGCTTAAATCTCGCTCCCTCTTTCTTTACCTTTTATTTCCACACTAAAACTTCTATTTATCTTCCATCACAACTATATTTATGGTGGTTTTGTTATAGTAAAATCCTATATTCCGAATTCTACCCTTCGGTTTAACAATTTAAGAAAAAGACTCGTTAAGGGGCATTAAACCAAAACGTCTACGCCTCCCATTTTTTATGATACCAAAAGACTAACCTAAATATGGGATTCGTTATTGTTATTATATTATATTATTTTTTATCTACCCTTAGGATTAATTTGCCCGATTTATCATTTGGGGCATTTTAGTCAAGTATTCACATCGTGGACATATATTTGGCTTTAATAACCGTTATACCAAAAATACTAGACCTGCCTCACTAAGAGTGGTCTAATGTCCACCTTTGACTTGACCGACTCTAGTTGGATCATAAGCCCTCATCGAGAGCCTAACCCATTTTACATACCTGGCGCGGTTCAAAGCCATGACCCGTTTTCAATACCTTGCAAATTCTTTTCATTAGTCACGACAATACTTGCCCGTAATGTAAGCCTACCTGTAAGTATGACACTTAACAATAAAAAGCGTTAAGTACTACCCTCAAATGGTGTTTTCATCACCATTTGACCCGTTTGGCCTTTTAACCATTGGTGATTTATTCTTTAGACAGTTCCACAAGTGATATACATACGAATTCGCTTATTTGACCCGTTATGACGTACGTCATAGGGTCTCCTTTTTACGCTCATTAGTTTAATCGTAACATATGATTTACTTGCCCCTTTCTACTCGCTCGACCCATTTCGGTTCGCGTCAGCAAGTGATTCATATAAAAACGTATTTTTACTCACTCGACCCATTTCGGTTCACATCAGCAAGTGTTTACATCAAAAACTCATTTTTACTTGTTTGACCCGCTTCAGTTCGCGTTAGCAATTATTTATCATCAAAACTCTTATTTTATTATAAGGCTGTAACTTTTACTCACTTTGTGTCTTAGCGAGCTCCATGCTTGAACTTGTATCCATTTGACCCGTTCATTTCCAAGCTCCTACCTAGCTTCTCAGAGTCAAACTACCACATCATATCCACAAGATCATTAGATTAGTCTACCATTAACATGACCATCACACCTTATGGATTCATACACACTTAATCAATACTTCATAACTAAATCAATTATACGCAACCTTATGTCTTTTCTTGATTAATAATAACATTATTAATGTGCAACGATTTTCTATACAGTTGTTGTAATTGATGCTTATGACCCATTCAAATCCGAACTAGATTAACATGTTCAAAGATAGATCGTAGGACACTCAATTACCTTCGCAAGCATATAAGGTACACCTTCTAACGAACTTTCTGTGATTTTGTATGATTTTTATAAAATCAGCACAACAACTATATTTTCATTTTCAAACAACTTTCAAAGCTTCTGTACAACTTTTTTCATCCACCTTTTTGGCCCATTTAACAACCATATCTACTTCTTATGATTGCAAACAGTAAAAACTACTCCGTAAGCTTTCCGAAAAGGTATAGAACACCCAAATCGGATAAATGGTTGATTTTATACGATTTTTTTAAGATTAGTCAAAATCCGTATAAAAAGCTACGGAAATCATGTTTAGGGTCCTTTCAAGTTCGACCCAAACCATCAAATGCAACCCATTTCTATGGATAAAACTCTTATTAAACTCTTGAAAATGGTTAGAAACCTATAACACAATGATTATAGGCTAAGAGGTGTTAAAAACGTTATGTATTTTAAGAAATCATCATATGAACCCTAATTTTTACCATCTTCTCAACTTAATCTTCATCAATTTAAGTACTAGAGCTAAAATCAACATACATTCAAGTTCTATTTGGTGATTCCAATACACCATCATGTTTAATTTCATACAAATCAAAGATTTGTCATAAACCCACTACTCATGAAATCATCAAATGATTCCATGATCCTCAATTTGATATTTTCTTGGATGAACAAGGGTTTTCCCTTTTTTTCTTTCTCCTGATCATCTATCAGAACACACACAACGTGTGTTGCTGTGTGTGTTCTTTTAGTTTTGCCCCTTTTAATCTTCATACTTTCAATTGTCCAATTTTAGCCCCTTAGGTTTAGTTAGATATTTAGTTTGGTTTAAACTCCCATATAACACTACTAGTAATATTCCACTCTCATAACTAAGTTTAATTACCAAACTCATTTTGGGGTGTTACCAGCTAGTCCGGAGTAGGGGTGTTCATCATTTCGGTTTATGGTTTATTCTGTTCGGTTTATTCGGTTTTCAAAATTTTGTACCCCAAACCAAAAACCATACCAACCAAATTAGGAATATGCAAACCAAACCAAATTCAATTCAGTTTGGTTTCGGTTAGAAACCAAATAAACCAAATTCAGCCAAATTTAACCAAATCGTACCTAAGTATTCGTTTTCCTAATTTATATTAATGTTTGTGTTCTAACTTCCGAATATCAAATCAACAACTAATTTAAACCTAACAATATATAATTAAAAGACATAGCAAAATAAACAAATATATCCATAAAATAGTCGTACACACAACCACAAAGGTAGGACTTCAAAGCATAGATCATAAAAACTATAAATAGTCAACAAATCTAATGGCACAAAATACAAATAATCTTCAAACGTTAACCTTTCTCCAACTCGAGTGAACTTGCATACATAAAATGAAGAAATACATGTATTTTGAACAACATTTGATGAAACCAGACGGACATATATACTTAAATATTAGATTTAGTATTTTGGGGTAATAAATTGTATATAGTTTATTAAACATTATTATTTTTATTTAATAATTAATTAAATTAATTGTTTATTCGGTTATCCAAATAAAACAAATAAAGAAAAATATGGATCCAAAAACCGAACCAAAAACCATATTCACAACTCGGTTTTGATTAGAAACCAAACCAAAAACCGAATTCATTGTTCGAATGGGTTTACTTGGTTATGATTACGGTTTGGTTTACGGTTTTAATTTGGTTACGGTTTTTTCTGAACACCCCTAGCCGGAGTGACAATCGTGTTGGGTTCGGTTCAGCGGCAACAACCGTTGTCCTGGGTAACGACGTTCCAGGGCAAGGTCTGAGGTGCGATGAAGATGATTCACATGGTGGTTAGCAATCGAATCAAGTGTGGATGGTTGTCGATTTAGGGCAACATGTGATCGGGTCAGAGGTGGCGGTCCGAGGCGACGTTGGTTGTTTAGTTTAAGGTCAATGTGATAGATTACAATAGTTGTATGATTGTTTTGTCAATTAAATTCATAATTCAAGTTTTTGAAAAGATTCTAATTCCTTGAACGGGTCAAAGATAGCGGTCCGAGGCGATGGTGGTTGTTTAGTATAAGTTCAATATGATAGATTACAATATTTGTATGATTGTTATGTCAATTAAATTCATAATTCAAGCTTTTTAAGAAATTCTAATTCCTTTAAATTTTAATCATTCCAATATGTTTATTCCGATATGTTTAATGCCAAATTGAAATGTTTAAATGCGAATTGCAAGTGCACCCTGAGTATATTATACATTGTAGGATTGTAAAAGAGTAGGTTTGTGAGTTAATTAGCGTATTTGACAGTTGAGCTCGAATTTTATCTTCATTTTTCGAGTTACATGTATGATATAATATATGTTTACAAAATAACTATTATCATTATGTATTTGAAAATAGCTGCTTATGGATCTTTTGTTATACGAATTTCTCAAGAAAACACTGAATATAATATTGAAAACGTAGCTATCATTTTGTTATTTTCTCACAAAAAATTACTTGATGCAATTATCTCTCTGTCCCCCTTCCCCACTCTCTCTCTATATATATATATATGGAGTGGGTTTTGGCTGTAAAGTTCAAATTTCCTAAAAAGCATAAAAAATCATAAAGCACTATAATTTCAGTCATAAAACACACCTAAAACCCACAAATAACAGAGTGGAGATTACTAAAACACGTATTCAATCCCTAATAGTTCATAAAAACTTTAAACACACCATCGTAAAACTAAGTATATAGAACATAACATGCTAATCAACATAAAACACAATAATGTTTGTCATTCGATAATTAGATCTTTATAATCCAAAACACAAAACAAAATTGACAAATATAATGTTTTAGTAATATTTATTTTGTTATTTGTGGGGTTTGGGTGTGTTTTATGGTTGACATTATAGTGTCTAACTTTTTACAGTTTTTAGGAAATTTGAACTTTGAGGCCAACTCCTAGCCTATATATATATATAGGGGATAGATCATGAGAAAACTAATTTAAATAAGAAAACAAAAAAACTAACTAAAAAAGCCAAAAAAACATATTAATTTTTTTTATAAAAAATCGCTATATATATATATATATATTATATAAAACAAAACTTAAAAAAAAGAAAAAAAACATATAATGCACATATGCAACATATACATATAATGCACATGTGTAGTACACATATAGTGCACACGTGCAATACAAGTTTTTTATTTTTTTGAAAAAAAAGTTTTTTTATACATAAAAAGTAGCGATTTTTTATAAAAAATTGGAAAAAAATATTTGTATGTTTTTTATGCTTTTATTTTTGCTTTTTTGGTTAGTTTTCTAGTTTTCTCGATTATATATATATATATATATATATATATATATATATATATATATATATATATATATATATATGGTAGGGCTCCAGATGAACATTAGTGTATTTGTAAACTGAATGAATAAATCCTAGCCATTGATTTACTTCATCAAATCGTAAAATACACTAGTGTATGCACTAGTGTATTTTCATCATCAAATCTTGGCTATTGAATTACACTTGTGTATTGATAATCAAGGGCTAGGATTAGTTCACTAGTGTTCACAATCAAGCGGGTTGTTCACAAATGAACCTAACTCTCTCTCTCTATATATATACATATATATATATACATATATACATATATATATATACATATATACATATATATATATAATAATATATATATATATATATATAGGATAAGGATCCGTTAGGATCCACCCTTTAGTGCGAGAACCAATGTGAACACATGGAAAACTTGTAATTATACTGAACTACAACATAAAACACGCGCGTCCCCTGTTTTAGGGTTTCATGAGTTCACTTTCGTTCATTCCCCATCCATTGTCGGCATCATCAGCATCGACACATTGAGGGTTCACGGTTGTTCACGGCGGCGTACAGGAGTGTACGGTGGTTCTCACAGCAGTAAACAACGGTCACTCTCACAAATTTAACGGCTGGGGCATTCGTCATACTGATTACGACTACATATGGCGTCTTTTGATTCATCCCGTGTTGAACCTACCGCATCTGATGATCCTCACCCAACAATTTCTGTATATCATCCTCATACATCCGATGCTGCTGATTTTGGTGGTCTGTCCGCTGCCAAACCCATCTCTGCTGTCAATCCAAGTGAAAGTCGCAGAATTGTGTCTACAACAGTTGAAAGTCGACATACCCTTCATGGATTTGAAATACAAACTCTTGATTCCATGTCAACATCAGACAACGTTATATTATCCTCTTGGAATGCTAATATAGCTGAACACTCGTTGTCATTTGACACTACTTCGCCTGGTACAACACCTACAAATATAGAACATCAGCAACTACAATTCATTCGGTTTGAAACTAAAGGTATTCCATCTTCATTTTTATGTAATTTGTGTTGTGTTCAATGATATACATGTTTGCAACATCTTCACATTCATATTATGCTGTAACTAATGATTTGTCAACAATATATGCATATGTGCATTGTGTTAAATGCATCGTATTATACAAATATGTTACAATTTAAATTTATGCACATGTGCATTATAATGATAATTAACTTATTACATCATAAATTATATGACAATGCACATGTGCATTATGTTTATAATTTTAGTGTTCACGTGTGCATCCTGATGACAACTTTTTATTTATTTATTATCTTCACAGGAACAGTTACGGCTGCTATACATTGTACACCCAATGGCACCCCATACTGGATACTCGAAGTTGACGATGAATATGTTCCTGTTATAGTTAGTACGTTTACCCATTGGGAAGATATTGTCAATATGTACAATACGTATGCTACAAAATCCGGATTCTCCACTCGTATTGGCACATCGAAGAACAAAAAATACCACGACGATCCTACCATGAACATACGCACACATAGATATATACTATGTTCAAAAGAAGGACAACCAAAGATCATAGGGTCTGACCCGAATGCTCCATCCAAGAATGCTCCAACCATGTATGATACATTTAAGAAACAACACCGACGAAGCCGATACATAGTTTCTGGGTGTCGTGCGCGTATCAAAGTGAGTTATGATCGTGCCACCAAACAATACAAGATATATGATTTCATCCCCGCGCACAACCATTGCATGATTGGTAGCGATAACGCCAACATGTTGAAACAAAATAGGAAACTTGGTTTTGAAGAACAAAAATTCATCCATAAAGTCAGCCTAAACAAAATCGGCCCAAATGTTGCACATAACATTCAAGTATCGCTTAAAGGTGGTCCTCATAATGTTCGTGGCATGGTAGAAGATTTCAAAAATTGTTCTAGAGATATACGTTTTTTCATTGGTGAATGCGATGCAGACATTATCTTACACACCATGAAATCCCGAGTTACCAATCTGAAAGACTTTTATTTTGATTGTGTTATAGTTGATAACGAGTTACGATCGTTCTTTTGGGCTGATTTTGTATCGTTACACAATTATGAGGCTTTTGGTGATGTATGTGCATTTGACGCTACGTATGACACTAACAAGTAACACATTATACTTTCCAACCTGTATTGTACGTTTTATTTTGTTAACATCATAAGAAAAAGAAAAAAAACAAAAAAACAAAAAAAAAAGAAAAGAAAAAAACATCATAACAGTTCAACAGTCTGCATATGTGCAATTACTATTAACACATTATTCCAAATTAACAATATGCACATGTGCACCTAATACATTTATAAACAATTTATATTTTAATATTTTTTCTAAACCATTTTTTATAGATACAAAATGATCTTTGTGCCATTTACTGGAGTTCATCATCACAAGAAATGTGTTATATTTGGCGCGGGCATGTTGTATGATGAGACTATCGAGTCATACACATGGTTATTAAACACCTTCTTGACTGCCCACAAGAAACAACCAATATTTGTACTCATCGACCAAGATGCATCAATGAAACAAACTGTATCAGCCGTGTTCACCACTCTATTCACCGTTTGTGTATGTGGCGTATTATGAGAAAACTTCTGTCCAAGGTAAACACCACATTTTTATAACTTCAGTTAACTATATATTATTGTTTTTGTTATTCCAATTATCATGTTTTATATGTCTTTATTTACAGATATCAAATGACATCCTTGCTAATACCACCCTTCGTTCATCAATACACAAATTGGTGTGGAATCTATTCATTACACCACAAACATTCGAAGAAAGATGGCATCTATTAATGGATGAACACCATTTTAACAATCATCCTTGGCTATGTGAGATGTTTGCTATACGGCATGAATGAGTCCCATGTTATTTTAGAGAGATACATATGTGTTGTTTGATGAAGACTACGTCAAGATGTGAGAGCTCAAATGCGCGTTTCAAAGAGTTGGAAATTAATGGAAAAGTAATATTATATTAATGATTAATATAATAATTACCTAGTTATTAAAGCAAATGAATGAGAGATCATAAGCTTTAATTATATGTTGGAACTTTAATGTGTGGGAAGTTGTGCTTGTCCCACATTGGTGGACAGATAAATCTTTTGTAGATTTATAATTAGAATTCTCTACACGAATGTATTCTTGTGTGACAACTCACACCCAGTGGCAACCAGGAGGGGGCGAAGGACCCGACACGCGCACGTGCCCGGGCACGGGAACGGGACGAGGGCGATGGGCGCAATGTGGTGCTTTGATGGCGCACTTTGCACTTCGCACGCTCGCATCGCCGCTTGGAGCCGCCTTTACTATTTTTGGAAGTGGCATGAGCCAGTAGACCGGTGACTATCTACATTCTTACTGGTCAAGTGAATTAAGTTCTTAGAATTCATTATGTCATTGAAGTTGAAACTTAATTTTTTATTGAATTCTGCATTCAAGAATGACATTTCACTTTAAATTCTGTTCAGTTATTATATACAAAGCTTGGTGCTTTGTTTTAGAGACTACAACTTAGAAATTGTATGGTTGATACAACACACACAAACGAATTCCCTAACTTTGATTCTCTGCGCACTCTTGTTTCAGGTATACTTTCGGGTGCTAGGCTAATCCCGACAGTACAATCTGCTTAGGCTGTTGTACCCTGGGAAGCAGACGGGTTCACCTGGGTGGCCTGGAATCTATTTTAAGGGAAGCGTGATCTTCACGTGCCTCAGTCACCGTTTGTTTACGTGTTTCTTTATTTCTTTGTAATATGTTTTACTATAGTTTACATTTCTTTGTATTTCCTTCATTTTGGCTCTAGCCATTTTTGTATTGTAATCAGAATCTTGATTAATAAAATTGTTATTTTATTTATTTTGTGAACGGATGTCCTACAAGCTTAAAAGAGTTTTTAAAACCCGTTCACTGTTTTGGGTTTAAAAGTTTTTTATAAACTGTTATTTTTTTTAGCAAATTTTGTAGTTTGCATTGGTTTTATGTAAACCAATCTGTTTCTGCCTTAAACTGATTTTTTACTCATGTTTCAGAAATGGCCACTGTTCCTGGTACTACATCAACAACCATTGGATCCACTTCCACTACCATGGGACCATTGGTTGGTACCCAAGCAGCCCAAGCTGTGGCTAATCATGCTGAGATAGCAGAAAAGTTCAATGGTTTGGACTTTAAGAGATGGCAACAAAAGATGTTGTTTTATCTCACCACCTTGAACCTTGCGAGGTTCTTGACGGAGACCCCTCATATTCTTGCAGAAGGGACATCTGATGTCCAATCTGTAAGTGTTGTTGATGCTTGGAAACATTCTGAGTACCTATGCCGCAACTATGTGTTGAATGGTTTATCAGATGCCTTGTATAACGTGTATCTCAAGGTTCCAACTGCCAAAGAGTTATGGGAGTCGTTGGCACAGAAATACAAGACTGAGGATGCGGGTACCAAAAAGTATGTTGTGGCTAGATTTTTAGACTATAAAATGATTGATTCATAAACTGTTATGAGTCAAGTTCAAGAATTGTAGATTATTCTTAGTGACATTCTGTCAGAAGGAATTAATCTTAGTGAAACATTCCAAGTGGCAGCAATTGTTGAAAAGTTGCCTCCTAGTTGGATGGACTTCAAGAATTATTTGAAGCACAAGCGAAAGGAAATGACCATTGAAGACCTTGTGGTTCGTCTTCGTATTGAAGAAGACAACAGGTTGTCACACAAAGGAAGTCAAGTTGAGGCTTCTGCAAAAGCGAACCTTGTAGAACATGGTCAATCCTCAAGGGGTCACAAGGGTAACAAAGGCCACAAGTTCAATGGCAAGGGGAAAAACAAGGGTGTTGACCTTGGGCCAATGAAAGGTGGTGTGAAGAAGAAGGTTGGTCCCTTTAAAGGGAAGTGTTACAATTGTGGACAAACTGGTCACCGTGCTGACCAATGCAAAGAGCCTAAACGTGACAAGGCTCTTATAGTTGATGATGATATGCCATTAGTGGCCATGATTTCAGACCTCACTGCCATGATGGAGGAGGTAAACTTGGTGGGTAATGATCCCAAAGGGTGGTGGGTTGATACTAAGGCAACCCGCCATGTGTGCCCAGACAAGAGCCTCTTTAATACGTTTAAAAAATGGTGGGAGAAGAGAAGCTGTACATGGGAAATGCTGCTATAGTTGATATCAAGGGAGAAGGAGATGTGATTTTAAAGTGGACTTCTCGGAAAGACTCACTTTGAAGAATGTGTTTTATGTTCCTGACCTGCGCAAGAGTCTTATGTCCGGTTGGATGCTTAATAAGTTTGGCTTTCGTTTGGTTTTTGAGAGTGACCAGTTTGTTTTAAGTAAGCGTGGTATGTTTGTTGGAAAGGGATATGCCCAAAATGGCATGTTTAAACTTAATGTAATGGCTATTAAGAAAAACATGAATAAAAATGCTAGTACTTCTGCTTACTTGGTTGAGTCTCCTAATGTTTGGCATGGACGTCTTGGTCATGTAAATTTTAATTCGATGCGTCGTTTAATTAAATTAGATTACATACCAAATTTTGCCATTGACTCTAAAACAAAATGTAAAACATGTGTTGAAGCCAAACAAACAAGATCATCCTTTAAATCAGTTGAAAGAATAACTGAACCCCTTGATCTGATTCACACTGATTGTGTGACTTAAAATCAATTCCCACAAGAGGCGGTAATAAATATTTTATTACTTTTATCGATGACAATACTTAAGAGTAAGGATGAAGCAGTTGACAAGTTTAACTTGTATAAAGCTGAAGTTGAGAATCAACTCATCAAGAAAATAAAGCGTGTGAGAAGTGATAGAGGAGGTGAATATGTTTCACCATTTGGGGAAGTATGTGCACAAAGTGGCATCATACACGAATGTACCCTTCCTTATACACCCCAATCAAATGGTATTGAGGAACGAAAGAATCGTACATTAAAAGAAATGATGAATGCCATGTTGATAAGTTCTGGGATGAGCCAGGACATGTGAGGGAGGCCATTTTATCGGCCAATTTTTTATTGAATAAAATACCTTTCAAGAATAAGGATGTAACACCTCATGAGTTGTGGTGGGGACATAAATCAACCTATAAATACTTGAAAGTGTGGGGGTGCCTGGCCAAGGTGATTGTTACACCCCCTAAGGCACTTAGAATATGGCCCAAAACTGTTGATTGCATTTTCATTGGATATGCCAAAAACGGTAGTTCACATCGTTTTCTTGTATATGAATCTAAGAATCCTGATGTGAAAAAGGATTCTATCATAGAGACAAGGCCAGGAAATGTGACTTACTTTGAAGAAGAGTTTCCTATGTTAGTACAAACCCATACGAGTTCTTCAAATCATGCAAGTTCATCAACAATGGTTGATGAGATTGTTCGAGAGGAAACTCAAAAACGATCAGAGGTTGAAGAAGGTGAGCAAAGAAGAAGTAAAAGGCAAGGATTGAGAAATCCTTTGGACCTGACTTTCTTACATACATGGTTGAGAGTGAGCCTCAAACCTATCGAGAAGCAGTCACCTCTTCAGATGGACCTCAATGGAAAGAAGCCATCAAGAGTGAAATTGATTCTATCTTGCATAATCATACTTGGGAGTTAGTAGATCTTCCACCAGGGTGCAAGCCACTTGGATATCGTTGGATATTTAAGAAAAAGATGAATGCTGATGGCTCTGTTGACAACTATAAGGCAAGGCTTGTGATCAAAGGGTTTAGACAAAAGGAAGGTGTTGACTATTTTGACACATACTCACCTGTGACTAGAATAATCTCTATTAGATTTCTGCTTGCAATTGCAGCTTTGAGAAACTTGGAAATACATCAAATGGATGTAAAAACTGCATTTCTCAATGGGGAATTAGAGGAAGAGATTTACATGGAGCAGCCAGAGGGTTTCTCTGCTCCTGGCCAAGAGGGCAAAGTGTGTAAACTCGTCAAGTCATTATATGGCTTGAAGCAAGCTCCAAAACAATGGTATCAAAAGTTTAACCAAATTATACTTAACAATGGTTTCAAAATAAATGAATGCGATAAATGTGTCTATGTGAAAGACACTTCTAAAGGTTATGTGATTTTATGCCTTTATGTAGATGATATGCTTATCATTGGGAGTGATGATAAGATAATCAAGTGTACTAAAGACATGATGAAAGCGAGATTTGACATAAAGGATATGGGTCTAGCTGATGTGATTCTTGGAGTAAAGATCATTAGACCCAAACTGGTTTTGTACTAAGTCAATCTCATTATGTTGATAAGATCCTTAAGAAATTCAATCCAGAGGACACGAGTGTAGCTCAAACTCCAATTGATACCTCTCAACATTTATCTAAAAATAGAGGCGAGAGCGTTGCTCAATTGGAATACTCAAGGATCATTGGTAGTCTTATGTATCTCATGTCATGTACTCGACCAGACTTAGCATATGTTGTGAGTAGGCTAAGTAGATATACTAGTAATCCTAGGTCAGAGCACTGGAAGAGTATGAGAATATTATTAAGGTATGTCAGATACACGAGAAACTATGGACTGCATTATGGCCAAAATCCAGTTGTTGTAGAAGGATTCAGTGATGCCAACTGGATATCCGATATGAAAGATTCTAGATCTACAAGTGGTTACGTGTTTACCCTTGGAGGAGCAGCTATATCTTGGAAGTCGTCCAAACAAACTCTTATAGCTAGACCCATGATGGAATCTGAGTTTATCGCGTTAGATAAAGCTGGAGAAAAGGCAGAATGGTTACGTCAATTCTTGGAATATGTTCCAAGATGGCCTAAGCCTGTGTCGGCCATTTGCATACATTGTGATTGCCAATAGGCTATTGGTAGAGCTCAAAATGCAATGTATAATGGCACATTGAGGCACATACGACGTCGGCATAACACGATACGACAACTACTCTCAACTAGAGTTATCACGATTGACTATGTTAGGTCAAAGGATAACATTGTGGATCCGCTTACAAAAGGCTTAAGCAGAGAGGTAGTACATAAGTCGTCGATGGGAATGGGACTAAAGCCCTTGGAGTAAGTTTGTACAACGGAAAACCTATCCTAGAAGATTGGAGATCCCATGATCTAGGCTCAATAGGACCACCTAACTGTACGAGCTGAGGTCACTGTGGGGGAGTATCTCAACATATAAAGGGAGTTACAAACTTCCTAGTCCATTCCTACGTAAATCATTGATATCAAGAGAGGTTAAGCATATGGCTTTTAATGATTTGTAAATCACCTATGTTAGAGAGAAGCGGGGTCACTTCAAATGGAATTGGGGGCACAATTCCTAGAGCTCTCGCAGAACCAGGATGGTGTTCCATGACCATAACGGACACAGCTATGAGGGGTTAGCCAGACCAGGAAAAGTAATCTGTGATGTGTAATAACGTCTACCTATAAAGGGGTTGGTTCAAGGACATTACGTCTACTAACCGCTAGAAGACTAAGTATACGTCACAAAGGGAAACCTACCTATCCGGCATTGCTTGACCGCTGAAATTTTATCGTGACACTTGAGTGTGTAGGATGATCTCCATTCATGTGGGGGATTTTTGGAAATTAATGGAAAAGTAATATTATGTTAATGATTAATATAATAATTACCTAGTGTTTAAAGCAAATGAATGAGAGATCATAAGCTTTAATTGTGTGTTGGAACTTTAATGTGTGGGAAGTTGTGCTTGTCCCACATTGGTGGACAGATAAATCTTTTGTAGATTTATAATTAGAATTCTCTACACGGATGTATTCTTGTGTGACAACTCACACCCAGTGGCAGCCAGGAGGTGCGAATCACCCGACACGCGCCCGCGCCCGCGCCCTGTCACGGGAACGGGACGAGGGCGATGGGCGCAATGTGGCGCTTTGATGGCGCACTTTGCACTTCGCACGCTCGCATCGTCGCGAGCCGCTTGGAGCCGCCTTTACTATTTTTAGAAGTGGCTTGAGCCAGTGGACCGGTGACTGTTTACATTCTTACTGGTCAAGTGAATTAAGTTCTCAAAATTCATCATGTCATTGAATTTGAGACTTAATTTTTTATTGAATTCTGCATTCAAGCATGACCTTTCACTTCAAATTCTGTTTAGTTATTATATACAAAGCTTGGTGCTTTGATTTAGAGACTACAACTCAGAAATCGTATGGTTGATACGACACACACAAACGAATTCCCTAACTTCGATTCTCTGCGCACTCTTGTTTCAGGTATATTTTCGGGTGCTAGGCTAATCCCGGCAGTACAATCTGCTTAGGCTGTTGTACCCTGGGAAGCAGACGGGTTCACCTGGGTGGCCCGAAATCTGTTTTAAGGGAAGCGTGATCTTCACGTGCCTCAGTCACCGTTTGTTTACGTGTTTCTTTATTTCTTTGTAATCTGTTTTACTATAGTTTACATTTCTTTGTATTTCCTTCATTTTGGCTCTAGCCATTTTGTGTATTGCAATCAGAATCATGATTAATAAAATTTTTATTTTATTTATTTTGTGAACGGATGTCCTACACAAAGTTAACTCATCGGAAACTAACACATTAGTCCAATTTATGTGTTTTGACACTAGTATTGATGCTCAACGGCACACACAACGAGACCTTAAATTCAAAAGCGACATGTCGAACCCCCGATTATCTACCGGTCTTCGTATAGAAGCACATGCGTCTGAAACATACACATGGTCTATGTTTCTTGAAGTTCGAAAATAAATATACATGGGCATGTTCCATTGCATGCTAGTTGAACGTCCTGGATCGACTACTGATATAAAAAACTACACTGTTCGTCACTGCAAAACAAACATGTCCTATGTCAACGAGTTTGAGGTATAGCCTTACTATCCAACATGTTTTACTGTTCAATATGTACAATATACCATTTATAACTTAATATTTTTAAATGTTACCATTAGTGTTCGCATCATTCACATATGCATCATGCATCATATTGTGACTTATGCATTTGTTATTATTTTTCATAACACATCATATGCATTTGTGCATACCACCCTCAATGTAACTGTTTGTACGTTTTTTTTTGTTATGCACATGTGCATGTATCAACCAATGCATTTGCGTCAAATATTTTATCATGCAAATTAACATATGCACATGTGCATATTAGCCTGGATGTATACACTCTATTTATAATATTTCTTGTGCACATGTGTAGGTCTCACTCAATGTACCCGAACAAAGAGTAAGTTGTACATGTCTTGGGTTCACCCGTATTGGATACCTATGCCGACATGTATTCTGTATATTTCGTTACAACCAAATTGAACGAATCCCGTCACACTACATCGTTCCGCGTTGGAGACGAGATGCGCTCCCATCAGTTGTCATAGCCTATCTAACATGTACTCGTCTGACAACAATGAGTTTGCAATCATCAACAATGAAATAATGGATTTAGTAACCCAATGCACAACCAGATTGAGATGCAATCCAGATCATTTACATTTGTTGTCTTCTAAAATCAGACACATTAGAAACCGCATATTTGAAACGTCCTCGTGTGATCCCCAACCTCGTTCCGTCCAAAAAACTGCAAACATCAGTGATATATTAAACATACCTGCAGATCTAAGCACGAGCGTCCATCCTCCTCAGGGTATTAGAAACAAAGGGTGCGGGACCAAAAAACAACGAATTGGTCCCGGTGGTCAAAAAATCAAAGATAAGCGAAAGAAAGCTGGCAAAGGAAAAAAAGTCGCCCGTTTATGCAATAAATGCAACAGATATGTACTTGACCATGAATCACGCAATTAGGAGAAAATCAAGGCTGCCAAAATCGCTGCACGAGCAGCTAAATGTGCTGCTGCTATCGCTGCTGGACTCCCTGCCCCGCCTGATTCTGGATCCGAAGATGTTGATCTCGATGACACCGATGATGATGAAATAGACGATGATGATGATGACACTGATGAGTATAATTCCTCTGAATATGGTGCATCTGAAGACCGTGCTCGGATGCAAGAAACGCCTGAACCTAAACAAACAGCTTCTGTTGGACGTGAATTTGAGAAAACTCGTGAACCCGATCAAACTCTTAGGCGTTCAACCAGACGCCGCAAATCATCCAACCCAACTCGTGATATTTGATTTATCTATTATAGATGGCAACTTATTATTGTTATTATTGACATGAACTACTTATGACTCTAATTAGTTTTTTTTTTCTTTTACTATGTTTTTTTGTTGACTATGTGTAAAAGTTGTTTATTGTGTTTTTTAAATCGACTATTTGTGCATCTTTCATATATTTGTTATTACACCCCTAGTGTGTTTAATATTAAAGGAAACAAAAAAATAATAAAATAAAATAAAATAAAATAATGCACCTTACTTTTTGACCCCACGATGGATTACTAGTATTACCATATCCGGTTGTAACAGTTTGTTATGTTCTACAATATTAACATATTCAGATGTAATATGGATGTAATACGTTACATACTACATCAAATGTACGTTTCATCACTTTATGCACATGTGCATACCCGTCAAATACATTACATGTCAAAAAAATGTACGTTTAACACTTCATGCACCTATGCATACCCAACATTTCATTTACTAAACAACACAATATAACAAATATTACCATGTATCAATCTGTAACACATTATATCAAACATTAATAACATTCTATTCAACATTTAACCATCAGCATGCACATGTGCATAACAATTCAACCAATATAAACTCCAAGTATCAACTGCACATGTGCATAGCAAAGCAACCAATACAAACTTCAAGTATCAACTAACCAACAGTAAGTACCTGCGTGATAACAACTGTCCATGTGTCATCCCGTCTAACCAAAAAAAAAAAACATAAACTGTGAAATAGAATGTAACCTACACATAAACTGTAACATAAACCGTGGCATGTAACTTGAACCAGTAACATCAACCATCGTAAGTTTGAAACCCAAAACCTTATATTTTCTGATCCATCTTCCACTTGCTAAGGATCTTCCAACATTCATCTTGTTTCGACGCCTCTTCATTTAACAGCTTCTTCACCCTCTCATCTTTCATCCCATGTATCATCCCCTTTGCGAGCTCCATAACATTTCCTTTGTATACGTTTGCATCTGACAACAGCAGTTTTGTTGCTATCTTCATCTTCAAAATTTTCAACTGCATCTTCTGAATGTCTTTGAGAGTGCTAAAACCGCATTCGAAACTAGTAGCGCTCCCTTTATACATCTCCATGTGTCGCATTGCGAACACACCGCAATCACTGAAATTATCAGTTGTCGCCCATTCTAATCTCTTTCTTGACACCGTTGCTTTCACCATACGCGATGCCATTGGATGTCCGACATCTTTCAGATACCCATCAATGAAATGTTTTTGCAATGCATAGATCCATTGTCATAAACTTGTATCTTTAATCACAAATATAACATTATACCACTTTATACGGCGACCCTAAATATTTAAAATTCGTTCCTGACGTCATCTTGTAAAACCCAAAGCTATCATTCATATTGTCTATTACTTCAACCGTCGCGTTGTCCAAATCAAAATAGATAATGTAAAAATGCTTTGTTTCGATCATGGGTATGATTATAATGTTGAAATCCTTTAACTTCAATAGTTCCTTCTCACACTCCACCGCCTCTTTCAAATGTGATGTGATTGTTGACAGTGCCTTGTGTTGTGTATTTTTCTTTTTAACATCACCTCCGGCTGCACACATTTCATTAATACAAGTAATGCACAAATAATACATAATTTAATTACATTTGTTTGTTAATCATAAATTATGATACACTTACGATCGTTGTGGTATAACACCATAACCGCCTTTTTCCCGATGGATTTTCCTTCTTCTCCATATAGTTCAACAGTGCCGCCCAGCAATCTATTACATTTTGTGAAATCCAATTTCCTTCTTCCAGCGTGTTTTTCAAGAATGCTCTGGTTGACATCCAATGCTGAGTTTCAAATACATTGTTGCTGCATACATTATATATTTTCATTAGTTTTTTTAATGCACATGTGCATCAACCACATTACATACATTATAAACAATGTTTATAAATAATATAATTCATGTGACATATTGTGTCTACGTGTCGTAATGCATAACCGTATATGCACATGTGCATCAACCAGAAATAATAATATAAATCATAATAATATCAACAATATTAATATTGTTAATAATAGTATTTATAATGCATATGTAAACTTACTTTAATGTCCACTTTATCTCTCTCATCTCTTGTTCGATGTCTATCTCCCCGTTATCATTTTTGTTAATGCGCTCTGCCATATGATATAAGTTTGTAATTCAATTTGTTGTAATGTCAATATAAATCATATAATACAATTATAATATTCGCACTTACCCCCGTTTATCGTCCATAATCGTCAACAGGTACTGCCATATCAGCTTTTCATCGTCCTTCAATTGTTCGTGCATTTCAATCTCTTTGTTCATTGTTTCATTCATTTCAATCTCCTTTTTACCTTTGACAATCTCATACACGGTTGATTTAGCTTCTGTATCTGGTGAACTCTGTGAGCTTTGCGACAACAGTGCGAAGCTTGGTATTGAGGCATCAACTCCTTTTTTCTTATGTGTTTGTCCCTTCACAACACCTTTAATCGTGTCTGCTAACTTAACAGCAACTGCCGGCTTAACTGCATCACCAACGTTAAGAGATGTGAAACTTTGCTTATTCGACCTGGTGAACACCTTCGTCCCATCTCTCCTGTCGAGTACAGTGTTATCAATTGTATTTGTCTTATCACCCGCTTTGTCATTATCATTACCATCTGCGGCGATGTCCATACTGATTGTCAGGTCTGCCATTTTGTGCCCGCCTTTAAACACCTTATCATACTGCCTAACAAACTCTTGACCTTATCGTCTTTCAGATATTTTGAACATGCATCATCCAACTTTTTAACCAGCAATTCTTTTGTCCTCACCGTGTCATCCATTAATCGTTGGATTAAACCCATATGTTCCTGATTACAAACACATTATTAATAACAAATATAAATATAATAAAACTTGTATGTGCAATTACAATATCCTTTTTCATATTCGTTATATGTTAAGCATTGTTTGTATTCATTATGCACAGGTGCATTATATATAACTAATATAATTATTAACTTTAATGTTAACAGCAATCCATTATGCACATGTGCATACATATATACATATATGTATGCATTAGCTTTATGTTAACTATTCATGTGTGCATTAGCTTTATGTTAACTGTTATTTATTACACGACCTGTGCATCAACTTTTTTATACTAATAATGCATATGTGTGTTTGTAACATGAATATGATATTATTATCTCCAGTTATGCACATGTGCATCTTATACACAATTAACAGTAATACGCATACCTCAAATGATACCAAGTCGCCTCCAGATATATCCTCATTTTCCGCCATCTTCCCATATTCCTTCCCGCCAATATCACCAACATTATTATCTATAACATCTGTCATCATTTCATCCACCTTATGTACAGCTTGATCCTCGACATAACCTTCTCGTAACACCCCTTTGCCAAACCCACCACTTTTCATCTTGTACTTTTCCCTCCTAGTCAACATGTTATTTGTCCAAAATGACAACGGACTCATTGTGCGAACTGAATTGATATCTCCGAATACAGTTCGGTCCACATAGATCATCTGCACATGTGCATTATTAACATACGTTACAAACTTTAAAAAAACAATACTATGTTATACAATATACCAACTAATTTATACAATTCACAAACATTACAACTGACTTATCACCAGAATTGTAAGGGCCCGTTAAAGTATCTTGACATGTTATCTCGTTGCCACCCATCCTTACTAATCTTGATCCTATCACATACGTATTTGCACCAGTTAACGTCTTCCACAACGATATTTTCACACAAACACTCAAGGAAATCGGTTTCGCATGTCCCATCTTTCTTTATCTCCACCATCGTGTCCATAATAATGCCAAAAATCGTATTTGAAGAATATTCCATCTTCGTCTTGATTATCAACCATTCTCTCACAGATCCTACTTGGTGTCATTACACACCCTTCGTACAGCTGGGTCCATTTAGCATACACGTTTTCTACCCCAATATCCTCCTTCTTTTTTCTCTTTCTTCTTCCTCGTTTACCTCCTCTTTTATCTCCTTTTTTCTACGTTTTTCCCTTCTTTCTGATCAGTATTAACTTTTTTCTCCTTGTTATGTTCTTTATTTTCTTCCTTCTTTTCGTCGATCTTTGTTTCGTCCTTCTTGTTTCCTTTCTTTTTCTCTTTCATGTGACAGTTCAAAACAACCCCGTTGTTCTTTAACCCCAACAACCCACTAATTACATCTTTATCCACCTATATGTTACCAGCATCTAATTTAATGACCATCTCTTTCCCTATAAACTTATCCACCACAAAATGTGACAATTTTGATGGTAAGCTGTTCGTTTTAAGATTCAAAATACTACCAAACCCCATTGTTTTAACTACAGCCTTCTGTTTTTTAGACATCACGTCCAACCCCATCAACATTTGATGTGGCGAAAAACGTGTCCGTATGGATCGCCAGTTGACAACTCTAACATTTTTTTACGTTCTGCCACTTTAAAAACTTTACCCTCTGCCTTTTTTGCAATTGGTGGTTTTGATTTTTTTGCTAATTTCTTAACTCTTTTTGATGATATACCTTCTTTCATCGAACCTGTATGTCCACACGTTATATGCACATGTGCAAACACAGTAACACATGTTATGAGATATTCTTACATACTAATGCACATGTGCATCATAAAGTCTAGTTAACAAAAATTAAATAACACATACCATCGACAACAGTGTTTTCCACCTTATTTACTTCTTTGTCATTATTGGCTTTTAATGTTGACAATCTTCTATTCTTCGTCGTGCGAACTTCAACAAGACCTTCATTTGTTGTTTCCTCTTGTTTCCGCTTGCTAATCCTCCTATTAATTTCCTTTTGCATCTTTCCTCACTTTTTGCACATCTGCATTTATAAACTTAATATGTTTATACAAATTATAATATCACAAAAAACATTAATACAATGATACACATATGCAAAAAAAAAATTTAATTACTAAGCAGTCAAAATAAGAATTATAACTAATAAACAGAACATAACATTTCTGTTTAGTATTCGTATGCTTCTCCTTTGCGTCCGCGTCTGGTGGCATTTTCAATGATCCTTCATCTCTTGATTTTAATACAAATGTGACTTTCTTCGATTTTTTTTTCCGGATTTTTTTTCCATTGTTAGTCTACAATGAACATGACCAAAAGGTTTAGATGCTTTAATAGCTATTAAATACATCAATAACATAATATGACAAATTATGCGCGTGCATAATAGCATACTTTGTAAATCTATGCACATGTGCATATATGTATAAATAAGTATATATCACAAGACAACATCTTATTAGCACATTTTAACATGAAATGCACATGTGCATAGCCATACATAACATCAAAATAAAACTAAAATACCTTATTCACATGTTATTACAAACTATTCACATGTGCATATTGACTTATTTTTACAATTTATGCACATGTGCATATATACTACACGACATTACCGTAATAACATATTATGTAATAGCATGTTCTATGTAATAACATGTTCTGATAAACTTGTGATGTCAACATATGCACATGTGCATACCAATATATCACACGATACAACACGAATTCCGAATCAATAAATGCAAACGACATAATATATATCATATACAAATAATAGTACAAACGATTTGTATAAACTTGCAATTGTGCTCTATTTACATTAGACTGCACAAAGTATATTGACTATTATTGTAATACTGTTGCCTTAATTACGAACGGATTATAAATCCACTGTGCTTACAATCACGTTGCCCTAATTGCAAATGTATGAAACATTTATGATCTGTGATTATGTTCCTAATATAGTTTATACGACTAATTTTGTACGAAAATTTGGGAACTAACCTCGATTATGTGGATTTATGTGATGAAACCTGGAATATGTGCTTGTAAACTCTCAAATCTCCGATAAAATGTCCCAATCCAAATGAATTGATATGGTGAATCGATTGTAGTCGACGACCTTAATCGATTTGGCGGACTGATAATGGTGAAACGTTGAGAGATTCGTAAGCAATCAGAATGTGTTTGTAATCAAGCTTGTGGAGAGAATGCAGGGAGATTGTGGGTAGTTCGGACGAACGTGAATGTATATTGAATATGATTCAATATGTGATTAAAGTCCTCTAGCAGCAGGCTGTTGTTTTGAAAATGTGTGGGTATTTACAAATTTGCCACCCGTTCATATTGGTTCTCACAGTTCTCGCAATGAAGGTGGTTCTCAAATGAACCTTACCCTATATATATATATATATATATATATATATATATGGGATGAGTTAACGTTCAATATTTCTTAACGGGCGATACATACGAGATGAAATTATGCACATTATAAAACTCAAAACCTTAATCACGCAAGTTGAAAAACCATAAACCACGCATGTTGAAAACCATAACACGCATGAACATAATCACACATGTACAAAATCAGAAATCACGCATGGGGTAAAAACCTAATCACACATGTTATAATTTCATCTGATACGTATTGTACGTAAAGGGATATTATATTTTACACTTTACCTATATATATATATAGGGTTAAAATGAAAACCGCCACGAGTTGCGACAACCATGAGAACTTTTTGATACGAGGCGAGTTGGACCAAAATTTTTTTTCACAACCGTAGATGAATATATTATAAACACATCTCTAAAAAAATTAAAATTGTCCAGTCGGTAGTTTTTTTATGCCTGGCGTAAAATTTAAATTTAAAATTTACGCCAGGCATAAAAAAACTTGTGGTGGCAAAAACTACCGAGTCGACAATTTTTTACAGATGTGTTTATAATATATTCATCTACGTTTGTGTAAAAAAATTTTGGCCCAACTTGCCACAGATCAAAAAGTTCTCACGGTTCTCGCTACTCGTGGTTGTTTTCATTTGAATCGAATCTTATATATATAGGGTGGGAGATGGTTACAAAGTCCACTTTTTCTATAAAGTGTAGGAAGTGTTCTTATGGTGACATATGACATTTAGTGAATTTTAACAAAAGGGTATAAAGGTAATTCAATAATTAAGTTATTTTTGGAATATATTTTTTCTAAAACGAAAGAATGAAATTTTTAAGGAAACCATTTATCCTTTAACAATTCAAAACTACTAGTTAGATAGCTAAGAATCACGCATCCTTCGATCATCATTCTTCACAATTTCTTTGTTTGTTTCAAATTAAATTCTACGGATAAAAAAATGTCGATGTCTAATTGTTCAAGAATTCTTGACATTGTGTTTACCAGTCAGGTTCATTCACAACGTGTTATAACTTTCATTTTTGTATATAAACAAATCTTGCATGAAAATTTCTTAAACGATGTATTTTACCAGTTACAATGCTTCATGAACAATTTCTTGATGATGTATTTTAGCAGTTACAGGTCCACTCACAATGTGTTATAATAGTTTATATTTTAAGATGATATATTTGTGTAATTATTGACTTTGTGTTTTATCATGTATTCCTTTCATCATAATGTGTTATTCCAGTTATGATTCACGAATGATATGCATTTGTATTTTCTTTGACATTGTGTTTTATAATTTTTGGGGTTCTTCACGGTGTGTTATATTTGTAACAACTCGAAATTCGTCGTTATCTTTTTTCCTTGTTTTTATCGTTGTACTTCTTTTGTAATCCCGAGATTCGGTTTATAATAAAGTTTATGTTAATTAATTATTGTGTTATACGGTACTATCGCATCTAATCGCTTAATAAATCGCATCGCTAATCTCATCGCATCGCAAATCGCAGTTTTTATGTGGTTTTATGTTATTTATGTGTTATGTGTGTTTGTGGTTATGATTACGCTCGCTATCGCATCGCTCTCGCACTCTCGAATCGCGAAATCGCACTATTACACCAATTATAACGCTTAATATAACTAACTAATACGAACCGAATAGCCAAGTGAACACTTAACCCGAAACAAACGGAGAAAACCCAATATTTGGACAAGTTCGGCCGAACTTGGCTGGCCAAACAAGAATTTCCTCCCTTACTCTCAAGTTCGCTTGAACTTGCCTGATTCCTCACAGATCAGCAAGTTCGGCCGAACTTGACTGGTTCCTCTTGAAAATCCAGCAAGTTCGCCCGAACTTGCATGAATCTCATGCAAGTTCGACCGAACTTGGTCTCCATCAACTCTCATTTTGCCTTCTCCTATAAATACCAAGCTCTGTTCTCTCATTTGAACTTGCTGCAAGTTCGCCCAGAACTCTCAAAACCCGAAACCTTCGTGTTCTAAGTAAGAATCAACCCGATTTCACTGTAACAACTTTTATCAACGATCTACAAAGGTTTACAACGATTTTGGCACAAGCCGTAGCCTTCGTTTTCATCAAAACTCATTCTTTTACGAAAATCTTCATCTTTTTCTTCCAAAACTTCTGTTTTAAGCTTAGATCTACATAATACGAGTTCGTTTGGTGTTAGCAGAGGCTTCCCAAACACAAGATCTAAAAGATCTCGGCTTGTAAGTTATAGATCTGAGAAAAACCTTTGATAAACATTGATTTCTACACAAAATATGGACTTTTGATGATGTTTTGTTCATCTTCTGATATGAAACGAAGCATCTATCATTCAAGATCCCAGATCTGGAAGCACAAGGACGTTTATGTTGGTTTCACAAGCCGGACTAATCCGAACGGACCCCGAGTTTGCCCGGATTAGCCCATGATTTTGTAAAACGGCTAAAACAGCTCTAAAAGACCTCTCCGACCTACGTTTGCTCAGTAGCACAGGGTTGGAGGGATGAACACCTGATTTTCCTCAGCAAACGACGTGAAAACGCAAGATTTTGGACCCGAAAACATCAAGTTCGCTCGAGAATCACCAGTTCACCAGGTCAAGTTTGACCGAAGTTGTACCCAAAGGGGTCAAGTTCGACCGAACTTGGGCTAATCTCACCAAATCTCCTACAAGTTTGACCGAACTTGTCTAGTTTCTTAAGAAACTATGCAAGTTCGCCTGAACTTGTCTCCTCAGTAAGAAATCCTTACAAGTTCGCCCGAACTTGACAAGTTTCTCAAAGAAACTTATCAAGTTTAACCAAACTTGGCTATAAACTCACCAAATTCACACAAGTTCGCCCGAACTTGGCTACTGCCCAACCAAGACTTAACCGTTTCAGCTTTTCGGAGACTGATGCACTTCTGTTCGCGTATGCAGCTGATCCGGCACTCTTCTCGACCTTTCTCAGATCCCGAACTTTTACCAAAACGCAACCACAGTGAGTATACTTGACCCATTTTCGCTTAAACGCACTTTTTGGGTGTTACATACGTTCTTATATCAAAATCACTACACAAGTCAAACTGTTATTCACACGCGAATAATCTGATTATATGTGCTCAATACGTGATGCTAGAAACATGTGTATAAGACTTATTTTTCGTTAACTTGCCTCCTTAGCTAGTATGGTACTATAGTTTGGCTAACACCCGACAGGGTCTAGTTAGGATGGACGCGCAAGCCTTCTCACGATAGTTAGCATGAGAAATAGGCCTATGTTAATCTGTGTGAATTGTTTCGGTGTATCATGATATGTAGTTAGATTAATTCGTGACCGCTTTCTCGATTATGCTAGTAGTACTTAAACCTGTATGCTCACCTTTACTTAATTGTATTGACTTGTATTTTAACGTATGTAACAGGTTGAGGATTTAGCGTGGATGCTTGGATGTTGCTTAGTTTAGTTTGTTTTGCTTAGTTAGTTTGTTGATGTATTTCAGATTTGGAACTTATGTATGAAATGTAAGGGAAATCGAACCCGGTTGAATTTTATGAGAAATCTTCGTTTTGTAATAATTGTTTAAATGTTACGTTTAATAAAAATGGGATATTAAGCAAGTTGTGATATGTTAAATGATTGTTATGGAACATCTCGTGAAATCAATCTGATCGCCTAGTGCCACTAACCCTGATGTTTCCACCATCGGTTGGGGTGTGACAGATTGGTATCAGAGCACCATAACTTTAGGAAAGTAGGTAGAATTGCCATGATTCGATCTAGTGGCATGTTAAATACCCGATTGACCTATCTATGACTTAAATGTTAAACTACTTGCCATAAATGCTTAAATGTGCCTTTCCTAAGGCTAAATACAATAATACACGCTTGGAAATGCTCGCATCACACCAAACGAGTGATCAAGTCGAGTATAGGTGTGAAAACCGAGAACTCTCGACGAGATCATTCACTCCGTGCATTCTCTCGCACGAGATACCTTGGTTGAGTTAGGAGTGACATCCAAACCTCGACGAGAATCTCCATTTCTATCTAGGAATAGAGTTGCTAAGTTAGGGGTGAAACCCGCATCTTAGTAACTAATTCCGCAGTTCGATTTTCAATCTCACCAAAGTCTCGGTTATGCCGATGGTTTGGAACACGTATTAACCGGAAGGGTAAACGTTGTTAGCCGCTTGCGGTGAGAATGTTTATCTATTAGGCCAAAGCGTGGGTCCAAATGCAAAGGGTAGTCGAACCACTTTGGGTAGTCAACGTCTCAAAACCCCGGACACTCCCAATTGATTTAAGCCTATATCGTCGATTTACGCATCATCGAGGTTACTATTATTTATGTGTTTAAAATTGAGAATTTTCGCTTTATTCGATTTCTCGCTTATTCTATTTCTCAATTTATCGCATTTACGTTCCATCGAATGTATGCACAACTCGCACAACTCTCGAAATCTAAAACGCTAAATTAATGCACCAACCAAACTAATCGCTTAACTCGCTTACGCGTATGAGGACGTGTGCCTCATACGCTATATTATCTCATTTATCTCGCTATTCTATATCGCTTATATCTCGTTTATATCTCACATCTCGTATCGCGCTACGCATTGTTACTATTAGAAGGTGAATACGTGCAAATATGTGCTTATATGCTTATGTGCTTACGTGCTTATGCGCTTACGTGTTTACGTGCCTATGTGTTTATGTGATTTTGTGCCTTGTATGAATAATAATAATAATAATAATAATAATAATAATAAATATATAGACATAACTCTATTATAATCGAATCTCATCTAATCTAAATCATTTGTGTAGATGTCTTCAATGGGATCGCGCACCCGTAGGAACCTCCAGCGCAGCAACGCCGACAAGCGTATTGCCACCATGGTAGCTAAGGAAATGGCTAAGGTCATCCCGCAAATCATCTCAGAAATCCATGATGTGAGCAATAACTCGTCGGTTGACTCGAAAGCTGAGAACCCCAAGTCACGGTTTAGCTTCAAAAATTTCAAGGCTTGTGCACATCTCGCCTTCACGGGCAACGATGGACCGACAGCTATGTTCCATTGGTTTGACGCCATCGAGGTCACCTTTAGGCAAAGTGGATGTCCCGATGACCTCCGCACGGTGAACGCTACCGGAGTCTTCCAGTCTCGTGCTCTTGACTGGTGGACTGCCGAAAGGAATAGGCGCGGTAATGATGAAGCCTACAGTCTATCTTGGGAGGAACTCAAGGAAGTGATGTTGAAGGAGTTTTGTCCTACGTACGAACTGCAAAAGCTCGAGAATGAGTTTTGGGGAATCAAACAGGATGGTCCCGACAATGCTGGATTCACTGCTCGGTTAAGATTTTGAGCATCATCTGTCCCAGCCAGGTTGATACGACTGAGAAAGCTATCAACAAGTACATCCGTGGTTTGCCTGAATGTGTTGCAAATTTTGTGAAAGTTGCTCGTACTACAACCATCGAGGAAACCTTCATGCTCGCCGCGGAGATCAATGATCAGCGAGTCCAGGATGGGTAGTTCAAGAATCATGCGAAAGTTGCCAATCAAGCTATCGTCGAACCAACTGCTGCTACCGAACCACCAAGTGACCCAAAGGGAAAGCGTCAGGGATGCAAAAGAGGAAACCCGAGCAAGAACTATGCCCTCACAGCTCCAGCAAACCCACAACCGCTCCGAACGCACCTCCAGCTAAGCGTGCGTATACCGGACCTCACCCACTGTGCCCTAAGTGCACATATCATCATGTAGTGGGTGGAAACTGCCGTTTTTGCACGAATTGCAACATCTGTGGCCACTTTACTGTGAGTTGCCGTACCGGCCCTCGTCAGCCAGCTCCTCAGGCTCCAGCAGCTCCAGCTTTACCTGCTCCTCCTCAAGCCAACCAGCAGCAAGCCCCAAAAGCACGTGTGTGCTATGTTTGTGGTGATCCGAATCATTTCGCCAATGTCTGTCCGAATCGTCCCGTCAAACAAGAGCAGCCAGCACCGCAGCAGCAGCAACCACAAGCTGCGCGTGGTAGAGCCTTCAATCTTAACCACCGCTAGGTTCAGGATGACAACAATGTTGTCAATGGTAAGTTTCTCGTTAATGGTATTTATGCTTCGTGTTTATTTAATACTGGTGCCGATAATTGTTTTGTATCGTTAGAATTCGAAAAGGTTTTAAAATGTAAGCGCGCTAAACTCTCAAAGACTTTCGATGTGGAAGTCGCCACCGGAGAAACCATTACCGTTAATTCTGTCTTACGTGGTTGTAATCTCGATCTCAACAACCATGTCTTCTCGAACAATCTCATTCCTATGCAGTTAGGTAGCTTCGATATCATAGTAGGCATGGATTTTCTCCGTGAGAATCATGCTGAAGTTGTACGCTTCGATAAAATGATTCGTTTCCCTCTTCCTAATGGTGATCAACTGCATGTATACAGTGAAACTCCCTCAAAGAAGTTGATGCTTTTGTCATATACTCGAGCACACAAATGCTTGCAAAAGCGATGTGTTGCCTTCCTCGCCCATATTGTGAACCCGGAGAAAGAAAAGAAGACTTATAAAGATGTTCCCGTTGTTTGTGAATTTCCCAAGGTCTTTCCCGACGATTTACCCGGTTTACCCCCTACTCGAGATGTCGAATGCCGTATCGATTTAGTTCCCAGAGCTACTCCCGTTGCAAAAGCTCCTTATCGCCTCGCACCCTCAGAAATGCGCGAGCTATCAAGCCAACTTCAAGAGCTTCTTGATAAAGGTTTCATACGACCGAGCACTTCGCCATGGGGCGCACCTGTCCTTTTCATGAAAAAGAAGGACGGATCGTTCCGAATGTGCATCGATTATCGTGAACTTAACAAACTCACGATAAAGAACCGCTACCATCTTCCTCGAATTGACGACTTGTTTGATCAGCTTCAAGGTGCTACTTGTTTTTCCAAGATCGATCTTCATTCCGGTTATCATCAGTTACGCGTATTGGAAGAAGACATTCCGAAAACCGCCTTTCGTACTCGCTATGGCCATTTCGAATTCGTGGTCATGCCTTTTGGTCTTACAAACGCACCCGCGGTTTTCATGGATTTGATGAACCGTGTGTGTAAAGCTTTCTTAGATCGTTTCGTCATTGTTTTTATCGATGATATCCTTATCTACTCGAAGTCGAGAGACGAACATGAGCGTCATCTCCGTTCCTCGAACTTCTTCAAGGAAATCGACTTTATGCTAAGTTCTCTAAATCTGAATTCTGTCTCGAAGAAGTCCAATTTCTCGGCCACATCGTTAATAGTTAAGGAATTCACGTCGACCCTGCAAAGATTGAAGCCGTCAAGAGTTGGATTACACCAAAGAATGCTTCCGAAATCCGTTCTTTTCTTGGATTGGCGGGGCACTACCATCGATTCATCGCCGACTTTTCGAAAATCACCGTTCCGCTTACCGCTTTAACTCATAAAGATAAACCTTTTGTTTGGGAGACCCAGCAAGAGGAAGCTTTTCAAACTCTCAAGCGTATGCTATGCTACGCTCCTATCCTCGCTTTACCCGATGGAAACGACGATTTCGTTGTTTATTATGCTGCCTCTAACCTTGGTCTTGGTTGTGTGCTTATGCAACGAGACAAGGTTATCGCGTATGCGTCTCGCCAACTCAAGATCCACGAGAAGAATTACACAACCCACGATCTCGAATTCGTGCAGTTGTTTTTGCATTAAAGATATGGCGATACTACCTTTACGGTACTAAGTTTACGGTCTTCTCCGACCATAAGAGCTTACAACATATCTTTAATCAAAAGGAACAAAACATGCGACAACGACGATGGGTTGAACTTCTCAACGACTACGATTGTGAGATACGCTACCATCCCGGCAAAACAAACGTCGTCGCCGATGCTCTAAGTTGACGAAGTTATGTGTATAGTGTTCGTGACTCTCAAGCTTCGAATGATCTCGAAATCATGATTCGCTCTGCTCAATTCGCATGTTTTAACAAGAATACTCTGGAAGAAGAAATGAAATGTGGTGCTGAAACTCAGCTTGTATCTAAATCTGATGGTATTTATTACTATCTCAATCGCATCTGGATTCCAAGTCATGAATATATTCGAAAGTTGCTAATGACCGAAGCTCATAAATCCCGATATTCCATTCACCCCGGTGCCGACAAGATGTACCAGGACCTTCGTCCTAAGTACTAGTGGCCGGGCATGAAAAAGGATATCGCCTTGTATGTCTCAAAGTGCCTAACTTGTTCGAAAGTTAAAGCCGAACACCAAAGGCCCTCTGGTTTACTCGAACAACCCGAAATCCCGATGTGGAAGTGGGATAGTATAGCTATGGACTTCGTTACTAAACTTCCCCGCACTTCATCTGGTCACGATAGCATTTGGGTTATCGTCGATCATCTTACCAAATCTGTGCACTTTATTGCTATACGAGAAGACTTTAAGGTCGAACGGTTAGCCCGAATTTATACCAACGAAGTTATATGTCGACACGAGACGCCTCGTGACATCATCTCTGATCGCGACGGTCGCTTTACCTCGCGTCTCCGGGAGACTTTTCAATCCGCTCTCGGTACTACTCTCAATCTCAGTACCAACCGACGGTCAGACTGAGCGCACGATTCGCACCCTCGAAGACATGCTTCGTGCGTGCATCATAGATTTTGGTGGTAACTGGGATACACATTTACCTTTAATTGAATTCTCGTACAATAATAGTTATCATACAAGCATTCAAATGGCTCATTTTGAGGCACTGTATGGAAGAAAATGTTGATCGCCTATTGCATGGCACGAGATTGGAGAAGCACAAATCACCGGTCCCGAGTTAATTCAAGAAACGACAGACAAGATCCTCCAGATCAGAGACAATCTCTTGAAATCTCAGAGTCGCCAAAAGAGTTACGTCGATAAACGCCGCAAGCCCCTGCAATTCGAAGTGGGAGATCACGTACTCCTAAGGGTTGCACCTTGGAAGGGAGTGGTCCGCTTCGGAAAGAAAGGAAAGCTAGCACCACGATACGTAGGACCCTTTAAGATTCTGGAAAGAATCGGTAAAGTAGCCTATCATCTCGAATTACCGGAGGAACTTAATAATGTGCATCCGACTTTCCATGTGTCTAATCTCAAAAAGTGCTTAGCCGAAGAAACTCTCCATGTACCTCTCGAAGATCCGCAAATCAACGAGACGCTCCATTTTGTGGAAAAACCCGTTGAGAGCATGGATCGAGAAACCAAGAAACTTCGACGCTCTCGCATACCTATCGTAAAGTCCGATGGGAAGGCAAACGCGGCGCCGAGTTCACTTGGGAACTCGAAAGTGATATGAAAACGAAATATCCGCATCTCTTTGTTACGGCCGCTGCCTAATTTCGGTCCCTAAAGTAGGGGAGACTGTAACAACTCGAAAATTCGTTGTTATCTTTTTTCCTTGTTTTTAACGCTGTACTTCTTTTGTAATCCCGAGATTCGGTTTATAATAAAGTTTATGTTAATTAAGTATGGTGTTGTACGTTACTATCGCATCTAATTGCTTAACAAATCGCATCGCTAATCTCATCGCATCGCAAATCGCAGTTATTTATGTGGTTTTATGTTATTTATGTGTTATGTGTGTTTGTGGTTATGATTACGTTCGCTATCGCATCGCTCTCGCACTCTCGAATCGCTAAATCGCACTATTATACCAATTCTAGCGCTTAATATAACTAACTAATACGTACCGAACAGCCAAATGAACACTTAACACGAAACAAACGGAGAAAACCCAACATTTGGACAAGTTCGTTCGAACTTGGGTGACCCCAAGTTCGGTCGAACTTGGCTGGCCAAACAAGAATTTCCTCCCTTACTCTCAAGTTCGCTCGAACTTGCCTGATTCCTCACAGAATCAGCAAGTTCGGTCGAACTTGACTGGTTCCTCTTGAAAATCTAGCAAGTTCGCCCGAACTTGCATGAACGCAAGATTTTGGACCCGAAAACATCAAGTTCGCTCGAGAATCACCAGTTCACCAGGTCAAGTTCGACCGAAGTTGTACCCAAAGGGGTCAAGTTCGACCGAACTTGGGCTAATCTCACCAAATCTCCTACAAGTTCGACCGAACTTGTCTAGTTTCTTAAGAAACTATGCAAGTTCGCCCGAACTTGTCTCCTCAGTAAGAAATCCTTACAAGTTTGCCCGAACTTGACAGGTTTCTTAAAGAAACTCATCAAGTTCGACCGAACTTGGCTATAAACTCACCAAATTCATACAAATTCGCTCAAACTTGTGTGTTTATACACAAGTTCGCCCGAACTTGGCTACTGCCCAACCAAGACTTAACCGTTTCAGCTTTTCGGAGACTGATGCACTTCCGTTCGCGTATGTAGGCTGATCCGGCGCTCTTCTCAACCCTTCTCAGATCCCGAACTCTTACCAAAACGCACCCACAATGAGTATACTTGACCCATTTTCGCTTAAACGCACTTTTTGGGTGTTACATACATTCCTATATCAAAATCACTACACAAGTCAAACTGTTATTCACACGCGAATAATCTGATTATATGTGCTCAATACGTGATGCTAGAAACATGTGACTAGGACTTATTTTCGTTAACTTGCCTCCTTAGCTAGTATGGTACTATAGTTTGGCTAACACCCGACGGGTCTAGTTAGGATGGACGCGCAAGTCTTCTCACGGTAGTTAGCATGAGAAATAAGCCTATATTAATCTGTGTGAATTGTTTCGGTGTATCTTGATATATAGTTAGATTAATTCGAGAACGCTTTCTCGATTATGCTAGTAGTACTTAAACCTGTATGCTCACATTTACTTAATTGTATTGACTTGTATTTTAACGTATGTAACAGGTTGAGGATTTAGCGTGGATGCTTGGATGTTGCTTAGTTTAGTTTGTTTTGCTTAGTTAGTTTGTTGATGTATTTCAGATTTGGAACTTATGTATGAAATGTAGGGGAAATCGAACCCGGTTGAATTTTATGAGAAATCTTCGTTTTGTGATAATTGTTTAACTGTTACGTTTAATACTATGGGATATTAAGCAGGTTGTGATATGTTAAATGATTGTTATGGAACTTCTCGTGAAATCAATCTAGTCGCCTAGTGCCACTAACCCCGATGTTTCTGCCATCGGTTAGGGTGTGACAATATTGTATGACACATCATACATAAAACACATCATAACTGGTCATTCAAACTATAAAACATACCGTCATATAAAACACATCACGTTGTCTTATAAAACACACCATAACTGATAAAACAAATCAACTAGTTGAAACATATTTTTTAATATATGTACCAATATGGTACTCATATTAAAGATAAGAAACACTCGTTATTATAGTGTAACTTTTTTCAAAAATAAATTACATATTAAAAGTTATTGGCGTTTTAAAAAGACTGGGGTGAGGGACTTGCATGTGGGTTCCTAAATTTAGACACGGTAAATTTACTTTTATATCATTAATCTAAGAAATCAGTCGATTTAATTAAAATATATATTACAATTTTACCATTCATTTAATCTTATCAATCAATTACTCAAATCTAATGCTCATGATCACTTCTTACACTTAAAAAAACACACTTTATAGAGACAAAACCTTAGCACAAGACAAAGCCTTAGCAGAGCTTGAACATTATATTAGGTACAAAAAGTGTTAGAACTTTAGCTCTTTTAACTTTTAAGTGTTGATCTTGAATTTAGTTGGAAATGAGCTAGATGCTCAATTAAAACGTTTAGCGTCAGCTTAAAATTAAGAGATTCCTCATTTTTACCTTTGGAAAGAGCAGGAATGACATTTGGACTTAGCGTTGTTCATGAGCCGAATTGACCTGAGCTAGGGTTAGCTCGTGCTCGACTTCGTTTGTAAACAAGCCGAGTTGACCTAGGCTGAGAACAACATGGGCAAAATTGACTCACATGTTGATTTTGAGCTAACCTTTCATGAGTGAATTCATGTAACAAGCTATATGAATATCTCCATACTTTGTATTGGCACTTGAGAAGCAATTAGTATTAAGTATTAGACTCTAGTATGAGTTATTTGAGCAATCCTATTTCGAGCTACTAATTTTATTTAGCTGTCTGTTTATACATACAATGAGCTACGGTTCCATAATTTATAATAGTAGGAGACCATTATTTTATTATAATCCATCAATGATCATATGAGTGTAGTCACAAACGCATATACATAAGATTTATCACAATTTATTATTTTTAATAATTGTATACGTGATTGTAATTTAAAACTGTTCTTAAATAACTCAGGTAATGATTAACTGAATAATTGAAGGACACTAAAACCGCATGATATTTGGGTCATTGTCTCATTAAACAAATTATATAAATTCAATCCAAATATAACCATTAAAATTCATCCATTAGTAAAATTATTACATTCTTCAAAACTAAATACAATTTAGGATTTTCTTTAACTTCTTGAAAGACATGCTGAGCACAAAATGTAGTGTTTACCATTGATTAGTATACTATTTATATGGTTCGGTGAGTTTTTTAATAGAGTAAAATGTTAAAATAGTTCCTTTGTTACGCCAGTTTTGTCACTTCATTTCAGAGATGAAAATTTTTCTATCTGGGTCCCTGAGATTTATTTTTGTTGTTATTTTCATTTAATTGGCAAACTGTGATAGAATTTTCTGTTAACTTTCCTATTGTTTTTTATCGTTTTCCTTATCTAATTAAAATATAGTATGACATAAAATGATGATTATATTCTTCATTTAAATGAGGAAAACGACAAAACGGGAGAAATAAACAGAAAATTCTAACATCGTTTACTAATTGAATGAAAATTACAACAAAAATGAAACCACAAGGACTCAGATATAAAAGATTTCATTTTTAGACTGAAATGGTAAAAGTGATCTAAACTCAGAAACCATTTTGATATTTAACTTTTTTAATAACAAGTCTCTCAGGGTTGTGTGAAACTATATTTATGATAGTATTACAAACATGCTAATCAACAAGATATATAGATAAAGGTATTTACATATAAATATTGTTTTCTAAGATATATAATCCTTCATATAATACAACACATTATATAAAATAAATTTTGTAGTGAAAATAAAAATATAAGTAATTTAATAACAAGAGGGTATAATTGGGGGGAAAGGGTGCCAGGCTTGCACTCCAATGCTCCACAAGGTATCCGTTATGGCATATAATATAAATAATAACATGCAAGCAAGCTCCTCTTATCTGGTTTTCTTCAAAGCCAACCGATTCTCATCTTTATGTGTATATACTTATAACACACGCTACATATATGTACAATACACTTAGATAGTAGATGCATATATAAATGGTTAACAATATATAATAAGTATAATAGAGAGAGGCCGGTTAACGTACAATATTCCTTAACGTACGAACATATGCTGTGAAATTACGCACGTTATAAAACTCAAAACCAAAATCACGCATGTTGAACAGACATAATCACGCATATTAAAAACAATAGCATGCTTCGTTATATAACTATAACATGCTTGATTACATAATTATAACATTACGCACGTTGTAAAACTCAAAACCTAAATCACGCATGTTGAAAAAACATAATCACGCATGTTGAAAAGACATAATCACGCATGTTGAAAACAATAACATGCTTCATTACATAACTATAACATGCTTCATTACATAACTATAACTTGCTTGATTACATAATTGTAACATTACGCACGTTGTAAAACTCAAAACCCAAATCATGCATGTTGAAAAGACATAATCACGCATGTTGAAAACAATAACATGCTTCATTACATAACTATAACATCCTTGATTACACAAGTATAACATGCGTGATTAGGGTTTTGATTTTTATAACGTGTGTAATTTCACAGTGTACACTCGTGTGTGTGTGTATATATATATATATAGTGAAAGTGTATGGTACAATTAGGCTTAACGTACGCTGGTGAAATTATAACATGCGCGATTATGTTTATAACATGCGTGATTAGGTTTTTTACCCCATGCGTGATTTCTGATTTTGTACATGCGTGATTATGTTTATGTGTGATTATGGTTTTCAACATGCGTGATTAGGGTTTTTTAGTTTTATAACGTGCGTGATTTCCCAGCGTACACATCGTACGTTAAGGAACATTGTACGTTAACCAACTCCTACATATATATACATATATATACATATATATATATATATATATATATATATATATAGGGTGGGAGTAGGCTACAAAGTCCATTTTTCCTACAAAGTCATAAAACACCACAATTTCAGCCATAAAACACACTCAAACCCCACAAATAACATAGTGAGATTACTAAAACATCATATTTGTGTGTATTGTGTTGTGTTTTGGATGATAAGGCCTTGATTATCGAATGTTTAACATCATTGTGTTCTATATTGATTATCATGTTGTGTTTTATATTCATAGTTATACGATGTTGTGTTTGAAGTTTTTAAGTTTTAGTGATCTTCACTATGTTATTTGTGGGTTTTGAGTGTGTTTTATGACTTTGTACACTTTGTAGGAAAAATAGACTTTATAGCCGAACCCCACCCTATGTCATTTGAGAAGAAAATTTTATTGAGAATAAAAAGAACAAAAGGGTACAATTGTAAAACATTAAATAATTTTTTTCTTATCTCATTTATTACTATGTTTGACTAATTAATTAGTCATTAAGACTATAATCCTTCACACTATTTTTTTGCCTATACACATAAAAAATGTTCCTACACATTTCGAAATTTATCCTACACATATTGAAATACACAACCCATAATTTATCCTACACACATAGTATTTATCCTACACTATAAATGAATTTTTATTTTTATTTTTTGAGAAAAATATTTATCTTAAAATAAGTTACAAATTTAATATAGTTAGTCATTAAAGATAAAACTACCAATTAATGATGTATGTAAATTTACCAATATACCCTTATAGTTACATTAAGTACAAATATTAAATGAAGTCTAATGAAACATTTCTATTATTGAAATTTCTTCTTTTTTCTTCTTATAAAGAATTTTTTTCTCATTTGAACACTCCACTATATATATATAGAACACTCCACTATATATATATATATATATATATATAGTGAAGGTTTCAAATGAGAAGAATTTTTTTGTAAGAAGAAAGAAAAAGAAGTTTCAACCAATAAGAATTCTTTATTTTACTTCATTTAATATTTTCATTTAATTTTAATATAAGGCTATATTGGTAAACTTACATAGATCATTAATTTGTATTCTTCTTCTTTAATAACTAAATATATTAAATTTGTAGCTCCTTTTTTCAAAATATATATTTTTTCAAATTAAAAAACAACTTAATTTAAAGTGTAGAATAAATTACTAGGTGTGTAGGATATATTTCGACGTGTGTAGGATAAAATTTTATAACGTGTAGGGTATATAGGAAAATTTTGATATGTGTAGGTTTTGTAGATTATATGTAGGATAATTAATGATTAGTTGACTAATTAAATAAAGATAGAAAAATTAATCAGATGAGTTATAATTAAATTAGTATTTTACCAATATATCATTTCTTCTTTTTCTTCTCACATTAAATTTTTTCTCAAATGAACATTCATATATATATATATATATATATATATTAGAAGTACTAATCAAAGATTGCTAGTTAGTTACACCTCAAAAAAGCACAAAGAGGTGTTTCGAAACCCTCTAAAATGAATATAAATTCATCATATTTATTTATAACAAGTACCACTAACCACAAATTTCCAGCAAACTAATATCGATCTAATATGATACGGTTTACACAATCAACTTATGTTGAATTTGGTTTCTCAACATCACTTTACTACTATGTTAGTTTTCCAAAATGTGTATACACATTTTATAAGTTCAGTATACTACACAGGGTCGCCTCAGAAAATCACAAAAATTTTTTTGGCCATGTTCGAGATAAAAAATTGGGCCCTATTAACATACCTGCAGGCTGCAAGACAGTTTACTAGTCTGTCGAATCACAGAATCAAATATGAAATCGATTGATCTCTTGAAATCGGAATACAATCATACATATTATTATTTAACATCAAAGTATCAAACCAAGTTGTATTATATGTATACCGAGACGGCGAGACGCAACAGTTTACTAGTCTGCTGAATCACAGTTTACTAGTGTGCAGTCTGCTGAATCACAGAATCAAAATATGATGTTCCGAACCCGAAATCGAATCATATACATACCTGCAAGGCTGCAACAGTTTATGTCGATCAGTCGATGTTCCTGAATGATCCTGCAGGCTACTGCGTCGCTGCGATGATGATGAGACGATCTGCAGATTCTGCACGGCTGCACCTGCTGCGGATTGATGATCGTTCGTTTAGTTCCCTCATGGATCCTGTTGAATGAATAACCCTTCCAGTTCCAGACTTGCGCTCCTATGCCTCCTGCGACGTTTTGTTTACCAGTTCGGCAGTTCCCACAAGCAACCCTTTTTTGGGCTAGTTATTTGAGTTTTTAGAACTTAACAGGCCCATTTTTATAAAGCTTGGGTTTTGAACCATGCCCTTAACAGCTTAACTCCATATTATACATATATATACCAAAAGATTTAAAAATTTCGGGCCCTATAGCGATTTGGGCCCTGTTCGCAGGCCCATCCTGCACACCCTTATAACCGGCCCTGATACTACACAATACTAAATATATAAGGTAAAAGGTTTCAATAAAAATGGTTGTTAATTTTGATTTCCTTAATCTTAATACGTAATTTTCAATTATATTTTCTTAATGTGTAAGTTTGAGTTTCGTTATACGTAATTACGTTTTACGTTGTGTATATTAAATGTACTTTTTACATTAACTTATCCCAGAATACAAGAGGTATGGGGGATGGGTTATTGGCTAAACAAAAAATAGAGTATAAGGGAATGGATCTTGATCATACAAAATTTATATATTAGGGAATGGATCTTGATCATACATCAGTTTTACTATAATGGCTCTAATGAAATGGATTTAAACACTATATTATTATTTATTAGCAGTGGTGGATCCAGGGATGTTTTGGGGACACCATCGGCTTAAAAAAATGAAAAAAATAGTAGAAATTTTGTATGATTTTAAAAAATACAATGAGAATTAGTGAAAATTTTATCAAAAGGAACCCGGTGGAAAAAATTGTTGGATCTGCCACTGTTTATTAGTGTTTTAGTTATCTAGGGGGGACGGTGCACTTCCCGGGTAGGACATTGAGGGACGTCTCGATGCCAGCACATCACCGTTACCCCCAAGGGTAGGCTGGGAGGGTTCACTTGTCTAGCGCTTGTACCCACTCCACATATGTGTTCTTCCATGCTTTTTTTGAGAGTTATGCCATTTGAACAAATTAAAAATTAAAAAAATTAAGTTTGTGGCATGAGTAAATGTCGCCATCACTTACTAGTTAATAGATACTTTAAACACTTTTTAATATGACGGATGATGGTTGACCAGGGCTAGAATACTAACCCTGGAGTGCCCTACCGCTTATGATGTTCCCACCTCATAATTTTCACCTTTTCAATGTTAGGCCTAGTAAATCGCCCCTGACTTCAAGTAACAACAAAAAATTGAGTTTTTTTCCAAATAGGTGTAGGTGGAAAAAATATTTACCAAAATAGGTGATTTAAAAAATATTTACCAAATTACGTGTTTTTTTTATTTTTTTAACTAACCTATTACAAATCTTCTCTTTTTTAACTCAATTATCACTTTTATACTTTTTTTTCTTCAATCAACTCATTATTTTTTATATATAGCTAACTTATTATATTTTATTTTTATTTTTATGATAAAACCATGTTAAAACAAATTGAAATTGTTGAGAAATACCTCCTACTTTTTTTAGATAATATTTCATTCACTATTTTGTTTGTATTCATGATTATCAATTCAATACTATTTTTATTTTAAGTTTATTAAATCAATAATGACAGAGCAAACTGTTTACTCGATTTTAAATATTATTGAATTAATAATGACAGAGCAAATTGTTTACTCGGTTTCGCAGATATGTTGGTTCATTGGCGTAATTTAAACTCGAAACTAATCTCTTTTAAATTATTAACTTATTTTTTAAAAAAGTCACGAACAACATTTTTTTTATTTCGTTAGTAAACTAACATGAACATACGTTTCATTCGTTTATTTATTTTCGTAAATGTTTGTTTATGTTCGTTCATTTAAATCCGCTTAACCCACCCTTCTTTATGTTTGCTTGTTTACGTTAACTTATTTTCGTTAGTTTGCCTAAATTTAAATTCATTCATTTACGTTTCTCTACGTATTCATTTACTTTTTTAGTTACATTACAATTTAGTCTAGTTTTGTAAGTTCAAGTATTGCTCATTACAGATTAATCTAGATTTTTTTCCAAAAAATTGATGTTCGTGCTTGATAGGAGTAATATTATCATTATCTTCGTGTTCGTTTATAATCCTGGAATTACATGAGCAAACTTTATATTAAAATTATTTATCTTATATAAATATAAAGGGAAAATAAAAGAGAATATTAAAAAACAAAAAAAAGAAAGAATTAAAATAAGTTAGTTAAAAAATAAAATAAAACATATAATGGGTTGTTTGGTAAAAACAGAATGTTGAATAAAAAACAAAAGCAAAAAATGCAATATATTAGTTTAAAATAAAGAAATAAATGAAAACACTCATCTTGGTAAATTATTATTTAAAAATGCAATATATTAGTTTAAAATAAAGAAATAAATGAAAACACTCATCTTGGTAAATTATTATTCTAAATAACCTATTTTGGTAAATATTTTTTGCACCATCACCATTTTAGAAAAAAACTTAAAAGAAAACATTTATTTTAATAAATATTTTTCAAATAACCCATTTTAGTAAATATTATTTTCATCACCAGCTTTTGGGAAAAAACTCAAAAAGAGTCACAACACAATATTTTCAATGCCCTAGTGGCCTAGTAATGACCCATATGTGGCTTACATTAAATAAAATTGCAGCCTTTCAAGAAAATTAAATAAAATGGCTCTCATAATAATTTGGGTGTTCTTTTATCCACAATGTTGAACTGCTGATATTCTTGTACGCAAAGTATAAATTGCTGCCCATAACTTGAAAATTTCGTTTATTGAGTTTGTTAAGAAAAAAATTCATCTCTCATTTCAAACATGGAAACTATTTCAACTTTTTTCTATGTGAAATATTATTAGGAATTGATTTATCTTCAGAAAATTTTACAATCATTTTATAATTGTCTTGACTGCATCATTCGAAATAAGAATTTTATATTTTTTATATTTATCATCAAAAGATTTTGGTACATAATCACCATTTTTATAGTATCACCAAGATAAGTATGTTCGAGTTTGATACAATGCATATATATAGATGTGTGTTCAAATTCGACACAATACTTACAGGCTATAGCACGTGTAACATGTGAAAGATGGACTCATAACGGGAGTTTCCATCCTTTACAACAAATTCAATTGCTTTTACATCTTTAATGTAAACTTATTATGATCATTTAACTGGTGTGTCTGGTGTTTTCATGCCCTCAGCTAGCACCTAGCTGGTATTGAGGGGTGATTGTTTGGTTTGGTGTTTATTGAGATGGCTAAATTAATATCAAAAACACTTTTTAAAACTCTTATGTTTAAAAATCATACGCTAATTGCCTATATTTCCACACTCTTATATGTGTAATTCTTAAATTTTCATGTTATTATTTTTACATATTTGAAATTCTTTTATTATTATTATTATTATTATTATTATTATTATTATCATCAAAACTTATATGTGCTTACAACATAAAAGCATCACATACAAAATAAAATTTATTACAACACACTTTTATAAAGACAAGATATCAATATAAGTTGTTAAAAGGTGTTACACTTACATACAAAATAATATGTTATTACAACATATATACGTTTATAAAGACATGATATCAGTATAAGTTGTTAAAAAGTGTTACACTTTATTCATTATCAATTATTTTAAGTTATAAAAAACAAAGAAAGAAAGCAAGCAAGTCAGGTTCCCTTTTTATAGTAACTTCCAAGGTTGGAAAAGCAGAAGTTAGATCGGTGGCAAATGGCAATACTCTCACGGGCTGCCTCTCTCTCCTCTTTCTCTCTCTATATATAAAACTAAACTTCCATCTCATTACTTCTCTTACTCCATCTTCTATCTCTCTCTTGTTTCTCTCTCTACAATGCAAGCTAATCAAGATTATCATAGTTCAATCATGGAGGATTCAAGAAACATGATCATCAAAGGAAAAAGAACCAAGCGTCCAAGACCCTCTTCACCTCTTTCTCTAACCATGGCCTCCACCTCTTCCACCACCACCTCCGCCACCACCGATGGCAATGCCGAAAACCCTAGTAACACGTTCCACACGACGAACACTTCCCTCGAGTTCACTAAAATTGTTCAAGAAAACGATGAAGAAGAAGACATGGCTAACTGCCTGATTCTTCTGGCTCACAGCGAGAGCCAGTCTGGCTCTTCCCCGCCACTGCCACCGCCTACAACTGGGGCGGTGGAAGTGGCGAGGACGTCAGAGTTTTATCTCTACGAATGTAAAACATGTAACCGAGGGTTTTCGTCATTTCAAGCCCTTGGTGGACATAGGGCTAGTCACAAGAAACCCTCTAACCCTAATATGTTGAAACAAGATATGCGTGCTTATCATAGTTCTACCGAGTTATCTCTTCAAATTGGTTCGAGCCAGACGAGTCAATGTAACCCTAGTGGCTCGATGAAAGTAACCAAGATTCATATATGTTCTATATGTGGTGCGGAGTTTGGTTCTGGCCAGGCACTAGGTGGTCATATGAGGCGACATAGGTCCATGCCCGTGGCTAGAACCGGTTGTGGCGATTCGAGCGGGTGTCAAGAGTCCAAGAAACCAAAAACCCTACTTTCGTTGGACTTGAATCTTCCGGCTCCAGTTGATGATGATCTAAGGGAAACGAAAGTTCGATTTCGACCCGAAAAACAAATGATTGTGTTCTCGAGTTCTTCTCTTGTTCATTGCCATATCTAAATCCAAACATGTTACATATGATTCATTTTTTTTCTTATGATTAATTGATAGTTTGTTGTTATGTAAAGGTGATTCTTTAAAACTCTTTTAATTTGTTAACACAATTAATATGATGAATATTGGAAGCTGAATTCTTTGAAGATCAACGTGTTGTTCATTACAACTCATTTATTTTTTATTGTTCATGGTTTTTTTTTTCAACTAGAATAAACATAAAACACCTAAGTATCTTTATAATTATTTTATATTACTTTTTGTCATCCAACTAGAATTGCATTTGGAAAAGTCCAATAAAACATTGTGACGGTTTCTTTCGTCACAAATAAGAGTATGTGTAGTTGCGTGTCCTAATAGATTAGTCCTCTGGAGATCATATGGCACATGACAACACAAGTTAGATTAATTTTAGTTAATCTCATTGCTTAGCAAGGTATTGTTGTGGTTTCAAAAGCTTTCCGGTAATGAATTCTCAAGATTAAGAAAATGGAGCGTGTTAGCTAAATTAGTACATTCTTCTATTGTCATCAACAAAGTACATTATTCTATTATTATCAAAGCAATGTTATTGGTAAAGTTATTCTATAAAGGCTTATAAAAATAAGAAGTGTACAAAGACAAAATAGATCACAAAATATAACACAACGTCGAGGAAAATATAATATAATGACAATAATTATAACATATTGTCGAAGAAAAAAGACAGAATTAGTCACAAAAAAACACAATGACGCAAACATAGATTAGACACAATAATAAATAAAAAAACACAATGTTGTAAACAAAAAGTCCAAAATCTACAAGTTAAACGTCTAAAACAAAATCCTAAAATCTCACATCGTAGTGTTCGATGAGACGATTTCAATGCCGCTTGAATAGGGTCAATCGGAGTCTGTTTGATAATCTTTTTACGACTTTTTTAAGAGATTTTGTATTTGATTCTAACCACAATGTTATTATTCTTGTTTGTATTTTGAAAAATCGTTTAGAAGATATTAATTTGGTAGAATCGTGTGTGCTTTATTTTTTGTTGCGGGACAACATGTTTCGATTTTGTTGAAAGATTTGTTATATATGATCTTTAAAAATAATCATAAAAGAAATAAAAAATATATAAAATAGTCTTATTTTGTTGCGACTAAACTATTTATTTTCATACAAAGTAAATTAAGATGATTATACGGTTGTATTGTATGAATGGAAGGGGGCAAGCTACGCAATACCATGATTTATTGTAGCAATTGCTTCACACAAAAGTTAGTACCTTTTGGTTCTTTTTCCTTGTGGGTTAGTGATTCTTGTGAACTAAATGCTAAAGTCCTACAACATGGCTAAAGAAGATATTCTTTTTTATTTAACTTGTAAACATTTTTTTTACTCATATATGAAGGTTGAGTTTAATTTAGTATCTCACATAATTAAAATGAAAAGATAATGGATATGATTAGTTGGTTACGCTGGTGGCACGATGATACTGAAGTGTTCCGTCAGTGATTCAAATTTGCCGTTCAAAAGAAAAAAGATTACCTTTAACGGAGATGGAGATAACGATCATAAAATGTGTTCCGTGCTAGTAAAGCCATATATGACGCAAAGTTATTCGAACGTTAAAGAACAAAATGTGTGTATGGTAGATCATACATCTTGCTAACCGATCACATGAAACGAAAAGATTGATGTAATCATGTGTCATCATTAACTACATCGATCATCCGATCAACAACGTGTTGAATACCTTCTCATGATAACTTTATACTTGTAGCAAAAAAATATTAGATATAACAACGATTTACTTTATACTTGTAGCAAGAAAATATTAGATATAACAACGATTTGTGACAACTGTATGTTAATTGGTCACATGAAACAAAGAAGATCGATCACATCCATCACATACAGGGGCGGACCTACTTTAGGGGAAGGGGTAGCCTCCGTTACCCTTTAGCGCTCCGGCGATAGTGTAAATTTTGGAAAAAAATTGACTTTTTTTGACATTTTTTTTATTTCGTTACCACATTTTTATAAGATGTTACCCCTACGAAGACTTTCTATATCCGCCACTGATGTGGTTTAGCTTAATTATCATACTTGAATTTCATTTTTCAAAGTCTAGATTTTAAACTCAAAGGATTTTTTTTCAATTAAACAATTTAATTTGGTTTAGTTTTTTTATTGTTAAAACGTATGAATCAAAAACAAAATTATTTGAGTAATTTACATATTTATTAACTATATTAATTTGATTATTATGCAGTTTGAACTATATTTAGATCTATTATCTATATTAATTTGATTATTATGCAGTTTGAACTAAATTTAGATCTACTATCTAAAACATTGGTTTGATATTAGACTTCTAGCATTGAAAAATTTATCAATTTATTCTCAACGATATTCTTTTATTATTTCCACTTGCGTAACGTAAAGAAACTCGATCGCTCTCACATTAGGGTGGGTGTATAATGCTATCTTGCAACTATTTTCGTAGGTGAATATATAAATCTCTTTTGCGTTTTTTTGTTAAAGAGTTAATAACTGTTTTCGTCTCTGTGTTTTGTCAAAAATTACTATTTCAGTCCATTAGTTTAAAAATTGCAATTTCAGTCCCTGGGTTTCACTTTAGTAACCATTTCAGTCCATGTGGTTTCACTTTCGTAACCACTTCAATCCATTTATTCTGTAAGTACAGGGACTAAAATGGTTGCGAGGTGGACTGAAATGGTTATGAAAGTGAAACCACAGGGATTGAAATCGCAATTTTTAAACTAATGGACTGAAATAATGATTTTTGACAAACCACAGGGACGAAAACAGTAATTAACTCTTTGTTAAAATATGAAAGTAGGGCCATCCGAACCGTTCGTCGCTTGCTTGGAAATTGCTCATTCGATTTGAGGCTCGGTTGTAAATGATCGCTCTGTTCGATCTGGTTTGTAAACAAGCTAAGCATGAGCAAAGGTCCGCTCGGCTCAGTTCGACTCGAATTATTATTTTTAGTTAGTATATATATACATAAACATATACACATACATATACAAACACGTATATACATATATATAAATTATACATATATACACACACCTATATATATGCATACATAAATATAAAATACATATATAGTTTTATATATACCATTCTAATAGATTTTATTCCACTATATACAAATTTATAACTATATTTATACGTACTAGCCCAATCACGTCGATAAAAAATTAATATCAAATCTAAAAGTTAAACAAAAAACCGCTAAATGACAGTCTGCTAATCGCCTCAATATATCATGTTGTTACCCTAAGTCAATCTGCCTGCTTTCAACATCATTTTTTGTACAATATGATTATCGTTTCATCGGCCACAGCATTGTTATTTATTAGAAAAATATTATGCCATGAAATGTGCATGTTTATTACTAGAACTGTCCCTTTTTATCCGAAACCTGAAAACTGACACGAATTCGAAATCACTTGTACCCGAATTAGAGAATAATCGAAAAACCCGAACCAAATAACCCAAACCCGACCAACTCGAACCTTAAATGGGTCGGTTATCGGGTCACTTTTTCCCAACAAAAAACCCGAACAATAAACCCGAAAACCTGAAACTAGAAACCCGAATAGAAACCCAAACATTAATTGTCTTATTTTATAGATGTGATTTGATTTAGAGTATTTTGTATTTGAAACATTAAGTTTTGAGACTTTTAAATTTTAGTATACCATATTTTTAAATGATGTTTGAATTATGATGATATTTTTTTAACAACAAGATATATTTTCTGAGAAAAAAAACTTTCTTTATTTTTCATTTTACATCTAAACTCAAAAATAGAACAACCCAACCCGAACTAACGCGAAGACGAATCACCCGTATCCGTACAACCCAAATTTTAAATGAGTCAGTTATCATGTCACTTTTTTAGCAAAAAAATCCAAATAACACGACCCGAAAAACTCAAAACCCAAATAAATAACACAAGGAACACCCCTATTTACTACCCCACTTCGTAATAGGGCACCCTTTTGGATTCTTGTGTACAATTTTTAGTATTCATTTCTAAGTTTTCTAAAGTGTATGTTTTAACAACTATAACAAATTCAAAAATATAACGAATCATGTTTCAACCTACGCAATGTAATTAGAAAACAAAAATGTATTTGATGAATATTTAGTGATTTATAATTTGAACGATTGAAGATATTAATAAATGTTGATATTTATCATAGTTAACAAATACTTAATTAACACGTAAACAAAAGCGTGTTTGGTTACTCTAGTTAAATGACTTCATCGGTAGGGAAAGACGTGGCCGGTTTGACAAAATATATTGTGTGGGTAGTAATATGTTTTTGAAAGATATTTAAAGGAAGAATTTTATATAGTTTGTTATCTTTTTAACAGCTCAAATATTATAAAACTAACGCGTTAAAAAAACAAGGTACCTTACAAGAAGAGGTTTTTTAATCCACATCGCCCAACTTATATCTATCTTTTTGTCCCTACTAACATACTAGTACTAATATAACACCAATACGAGTAATTAATGGTAGAATTAAATAAAAAAAACTTTGAGCAGGATCTTCTTGGGAATAAACAATGTTATTCCGGATTCTCCATACAAGCTCTATCTTCTTAGACGAAGTATGAAGCAAATCAAGCCATAAAAGCAATCCCACCAGTTTAGAATCTCCACGACGAACAACATCAAGCCACTTGATAATCCGACACATCACATTCTCCAAAAAGATGAACTACAAATTTATTGACGTTGGAGCAAACCGAGCAAAGAACACTTGGAACATCTACTCCCCTCTCCGTAAGCTTCATCCTAGTCGTGAGATGATTCACACAAATACGCCACCCCAAACTATTTACCTTCATAGGTAAATAGCGATTCCAACGAGTAACCAAAAATCCACCAGGAAATACCCTAGAATCTAAGCGATTTCGAATAGACTTAACCTTTATATTACCATCTATATTAAAATCCCACACCCGTTTGTCATGATCATCTACAATCTACAAGAATCACTTAATTAAGCTCCATTAACAATAATTGAACTGCTCTAGCTCCACCCCTCCTCTAATGGACCTGCACCAAGACCAAACTCAACCATACTCGTCTCTCTTCGAACTAATTGAATCATTTGGATTTATATCCGACCTAAAATAAGTGAACCGACATAGTTTGTTATCGTTTTTCTTAAAGATTATCATGTAATTGACGTGAACATCAGAGGGTTTTTTTTCGAAGTTTCTACCTCGTGTCATCTTTTAAGGGGTTTATTTATATGTTGCACTTTAAATCTAGGCTCAACTCATGAAAAAAATTGTGATCAATTAGTTCGAAGAGAGACGAGAAAGGGTCTTTAACGTGGGTATCCATATCGTGTTAGAAAATTGTTGTCGCTTGAAACACTTAAAATTGAGGTGTCCAATTTTTTTAAGGATTAAGGTTTTGACCATGAGTGAAAAGGAAATTTGGCTTCACCTTTTCAAACTCTTAGAGTGGTCGGGGTGCCACGTTGTGGGGAAGGCACCACGCGTGGAACACCACCGCCGGTGTAGTCCACAACGCGTGGTGGGCTTAACGTGTGATCCGGAGAACGCGTTTTCAAAATCAATTATTCGAACGTTGTTGATTGTTGATCGTTGATGATGATGAGTTTTTTTATACACCGTTGATGATGTTGGGTGTGGTGAGTGATAGACATTTCCACTAAACTCCATCACCAGTGATGAAATAAAGCTCGATGACGTGGCGAAACTTGATTGGAAGTTGTGAGTGATAGGTGGGTGGTGAGTGATGGCGCCCCGCCCACCCTTATGTTCAAATTGTTATAGGCCCACAAAATTTACAACCATCATTAAATGCTTGGTTGGTCCCTGTGGTTTGCAAAAATTGCAGACTTGGTCCTAGTGGTTTACTAATTACACGCGTGGTACCAAAACTTCTCAAAACTGAAATCGATTGGTCCCTAGCCCTAACATCAGTTAAATATCTTTGTTAAAACACCCCATGTGCTTAGCACATAAGGGTAATTTGGTCTTTTCAGTCAAGCCAATTATTAAAAGAGTTAAATACCACCAGACCTCCTTCTTCTTCCCCAACCCACCACCACCATCTCATCTCACCAAACATATCCATGTGACACACTCCAATACTACCATGAATGCAGGCCAGGGCTCTAAAAATCTGTAGCATTACCAGAATATATCATCCACGAATTTTCAAATAAAATTAGTAGTGCAAAAACTTTCACAAGAATGAGATTAACATAAAATAAATTGAGGAAACAAATTTGTACAGGTTGAGAAAACGTGAACTTCAAAATTAAAAGACGGAATTTCCTGGTAACTGTATAGTTTCACATAGAGTATTGGCATCCTTTGATTCATCTTGTTATTGTGTCTAATCCCGCGATGAACAGTCTCGGGAACATACTCTAATACAAGGTTAAGATAAAGCTCTTCCTTTTCTGTCGTAGAAAAGAAACAATGTTTTAAAGCAACAACATTTGGGTGATCCAATACGCGCATTGTCTGTAGCTCGCGGTTTTTGTATCTCTTGTCTTGAAGAACCTTTTTAATGGCCACTGCCTCTCCGGTTTCTAAACACTTGGCCTGAAACACAACTCCAGATGAGATGGTGGTGGTGGTTTGGGGAAGAAGGGGGTATGGTGGTATTTAACTCTTTTTATAATGAGCTGGACTGAAAAGACCAAATTACCCTCATGTGCTAAGCACATGGGGTGTTTTAACAGAGATATTTAACTGATGTTAGGGCTGGGACCAAACGAGTTCATTTTTGACAAGTTTTGGTACCACACGTGTAATTAGTAAACCACTAGGACCAAGTCTGCAAGTTTTGCAAACCACAAGGACCAACCAAACATTTAACTCCATTAATTATCTTAATGTAAGCTTTTTTACCATACGAAACAACATTTATGATTAAAGACTATATATGTGTGAACTTTTTTTCTTATGTCAATTGTTCTCAATAATATACAACACAATATTTTTAGGTGGAAAAATATGATGACTTCAATGCGGAGGAGATAGTTTGTAGTTTATGTTGATTAAGTCGTTATTAAAGTTGTACCTCAGACCCTACCAATAGTTTTGCTATGGGTGAGATATATTGAACTCGGATGTTGTTGGTGTCGTTATTAAAACTGTAAGCAAAATAATTACTATGCCCAACTCGAGTTTACTTTGTTTATGACAAGCTAATGTCATGTTTTGGTATACAAAGCATTTGCACTTGTGTATCAAGTAAAAGTTGTATAAATATCACCTATAGGTTTCAAACCAATTTAGTGTCAACTTATGACTAATACTTAGGATATTAGTAGCACTTAAATGCTATGAGAAGGTTATTAGACCACTTATTTATGGTTCAGTTCTATGCTAAGTAGTTGTGTAATACTACTATTGCCATTTATAGTTGCAAGAAATATTAATCCTTTATACCAAGTTTTTGTTAACTTTTTTTTGAGTTAATTTTTATGTGAATATGACTTTAGGACTTGACTTTATGATACACGGGTGACATTTATTTTACAAAGTTGGTTGTAACAACTTGCTATCATAGCAAAAACTTTAAAAGAACTAGTGTTGATTTAATATAAATCGTTAATAGTGTTATTAAGGTGTATTTAAATTCTAAAGAGTCACTAAGGTCACGTTTGGAATTTCTAGGATTTGAAATGGTGTTAGTTTGAATGTGTTTGGTTAGATACACATATCATTAAAGGAAGCTATATAACAAATAAAATAAAATAAAAAACACAACCCTTTCTCATTACTTGTAAAACCCTGTAAACATTAAAAACCTCCAAGTATAGCACACCTTTTTTTTCTATTGATATGATATATCAAACCACAAATAAGCATGAGAATATACATAAACACACATTTAAAAGAAATGCAAACAACTTTACACAAACTAGTAGATGTTCTATGAGCAACAGCCATCGGTTGGAGGGTTCTCCGGTTTCTGCTTCAATATGTTTCTTTTAACGGTAGATCCTTCTTCTAGCAGACTAGGAGCCTCCATTATCTGTGTTTATTTCATAGAAATATGTTTTGAGCATTATAATCTTTTTTATTATACACTGATTATTGCAGTCAGTTGTGGGATACTTGAGTTTAACTAATTAAAAGTTTGATTTGAGTGTAAACGAACTCAAATAGAGCTTGATCCTCGTTTCGAGTTTGTTTGATTAATGAGCTCAAACTCAACCTTCATATATTGAAGTCGATTAAACTCATTAGCTTAGATAAGCTTATTAAAGAAAATACATATGATAATGTATCCCTATATAATCTAGTTACATAATACATGTAAAATTATATATGTAGTTAAAATAAAAAAAAAATCAAATAATATATTTTATCAGATATGCAATTATTGTTGCATATATAAAACTCGAGACGAGTCGAGCTTGAACTCTTTTTAAGTTATACTGGGTCTATTATTTGGAAAAGATTAAAGTTTAAGACACTCAACTGTCACATGATATGAATAACCGGGTCAGAATACCTATAATCAAGTTTTTTTAGGTAAGGGGTATTCTTTTATTAAGATTTTTCAAAAGGCTGGTTATTTTTTTTGTGGTGAAAACAAAGATGAAGAACAAATATAGAGAAACAGACCGAAACTGGTTAGCTTTTTATGCATTTTGACCCTTAGAGAATCAGACAAACCTGGTTAGGTTTTTATGCATTTTGACTCATTTATTTGATTATATAACCAAAGAGGATTAGTTATAAGTTCTATTACCTTCAGTGCAAGCTCTTCAAAACATAGGTGTACATTCTCCCGAGTTCTAGCGCTACATTCAAGAAATAGACATTTGAGCTCTTTAGCAAGAGCAATGCCTTCTTCCCTGCTCACAAATCTTTCAGTGTCCTGCAAAAAATTAGATTTTCTTTAAATAATAAAGAATAAAATAATTGTAACGCCCAGAGGAAATCCCACATCGTAGCGCTCAAATTAAATAAGGGATACGGACCAAGAACACGTTTTGGACACATAGACTGTGGATGGGAGAAGAATTCCACAGTCAAACGCGTTTGAATGGGGCAATCCATGATGGGTGACATCACCGAGAAGTTCCCACAGTTAAGCGCGTTTGAGTGGGAGCAACCAAAAACATATCAGTAGGCAAAATGGACAATATTGGTTGGCATAAAGACACAATATTGATTGGTATAAGAGGTTAGATGTTACGAGAATTAGATGTATTTATAAGTTAGAAGTATAATTTTCACAAAATAGAGGACGAAACTTACTTTGTCAACTTTGTTTCCAACAAGCATCTTCACACAGTCTGGAGTAGTGGAGTATAAATCAACTTCTTTAGCCCATATTTCTTTCAAGTTTGAGAAGGTTTCTCTTCTTGTAACATCATACACTATAAAACAAGCAGGGTTTTATATACATCAAACCAAATATGGAACAAATATGTAGTGAAAGGCTAAAAATATTGACCAGATGATGTAGGCCAAAGCGGATCGATTTGACTAAACGCTAAAACCATCAATTTGGGTAATACTTGATCCAAAATGGGGCAAATGGATATAAGGGGTCGAAAGTTGATCAAAGTGCATTCAAATTCAGTATGTAGGATGCTATGGTGCAAATATGGTCATCTTATACCTAGAATAATCCCTTGGGCGCCTCGGTAGTATGAGCTTGTCAATGTCCGGAATCGTTCTTGTCCCGCTACAATAAATTTTTATATAAAAAATAATAGATCAGTAACGCGTATATTTGTAAGCGGTTAACTCCGTTATATGAATATGATATTGGCATCGAGTACCAGTGTCCCAAATTGTAAGTTTTATTCTTTTTCCACTAACTGTAAGCAGCTTGATTTTGAAGTCAACACCTGCCCAACACAAACAGATACAAAATAACTACAAGCTTGAGCTGCTAATGCACAACATATGACAGAAGTTTGACTTTGACTTTGACTTTGAAGGTCAGACAAGTGACTTGACTTCAACAGTATGTGTATAAACTTTGAACTTCCTAACATAATTGCCACCTAATGAGAACTTATAACATGTACTACAAGTATAACCACTTTGATGCAAAAGTTATAGGGGTCTAAATGTGTCGAGGTGGACCCGAGCTCGACTAGGTTCTAGCTCGGCTCGTTTAGGTAATGAGAGTTCGAGCTTGACTGCTTGAGTTCGGCTTGTTTCGAGCTCTATATCTAAAAGCTCAAGCCTGGCTTAGGAATAGTTTTTCAAGCTCGAGCTCAGCTTGTTTATTATTAATTAATTATTTTGTATAAATTCAATATTTAATTATTGTTTATGTATATGTTATAATTCTAATTTTTATATATATAACATGATATATATTATTTAGTTATTTTATTGTAAATCTATATGTAAGAACTATTATATAAATACAAAATTTAACATATATAATAGAAGTTATAAAAATAATAAGGGTAGTATAGGCTTGCGTGCCATAAAAGTTATAAAAATAATAGGGCGTATTTAGACTAGCGTGTCAGCATGAACTGGAGGTCGATAAGTGGAGCTTAGGTCATGCTCGTTTATTAAACAAGCATATTTTTGGCTCGAACTCGTTTAAACTGATTCAAGCTTTTAGCGAGTCGATCTCAAGTCTCACAAGAGCGGCTCGACTCGTTTAAGCTCTCCTCGATTCAAGCTTTTTCAGTTTTTCTTCAATCGATACATACCTTAAACCAATAAATCCCAAAAAAAAACAATTCTTGAATCCACACATAACTTAACAAGAACATGACATTAAATCACTGGTCAAACATCCAAAATCAATACAGAACATAAAAATCTGTTAATCAAAATAAACTTACCGATAGTGGGTGCTATATCCTCAACCGAATCCGAAACAAAACTGACGAGAAGACTACTTTTCCCGACACCAGAATCTCCGATCAACAAGATCTTGAATGAGAGATCATACTGACCAGACAATGACCCCATTTCAATGATTGTTTTTTTTTTCTTTTTTTGAAGATGAAGCAACAACAAATGAGGTTTAAAAAGAGTTTGAAAGATGGGATTTGAGTTGGGTTAATAGGAAATCTTGTAATGGAGAAGTGGCATCTAATTCGTTTTCTTTACTTGAAGAAAGAAAGAAGAAACTGTCTTTTTGATGAGAGATAGTCTAGAGAGAGAGAATAATATGAATGGTGTTTTGCGCCAAATGTGTTCCAACTTCCAACATACTCATTGTCTCAAGATGTGTTTTGCATATTTTGGTTGTGTGAACAACTTTAAACTTTTATAAAGTAATATTTTGGTGCTTTATCTTTTAGTATAGTTTTATTTATTGGGGTTAGTTCCGGTAGAAACCATACTTATCCTATAAATCGTAAGAACATATCCTAACACATAACAAAAGTTAAATCAGCACACATTAAAACAATACACATATAAAAGTAGCACTTTTGAATTATATTAACACATTAAAATTAATCAAGATGATTGATTTTAGCGCATATGTGAATGATAAGATGATTGATTTAGCACATATGTGAATGCTATCAGCACTTTTCTTTATCAGCACTTTGAAAACAAAAGAAAATATCCAAATAAAGAATTAATTGTTTGTTTGCATAATTATAGAGAATTCAATATAATTGATATTATTTAGGTTATTATTTTACCATTACTCTATAATTGATTGGATGTCGTATGACATTTTTTAAATGGTTCTTACAGTTTGTACACAAAAAGTGGTTTGTATTTGATCCTACTCCTTTATTTATTAACTATTAAAAAATGTATTAGTTATGTATTTCTTGAAAAAGATGATTTAATTATGATATAATAGTTTTATTTATTTTTGATGATATGTAATTATGTATTTGCTACTTTATACAACTCATGCTTTTAATAGAGTAAATTTCCATTTTGATCCCTGAGGTTTGGTCAGTTTTGTCACTTTAGTCCAAATCTCAAATCTTTTGTATCTCGGTCCCTGTGGTTTCATTTTTATTGCCATTTTGGTCCAAAAGCAAATTCAACTCAGATTTCTTAAAAAAAGCTCTGCTATTTTGTCCTTTTCTCATGGATAAAATTGTCAATTAAACATTAATATATATATATATAAACATCATTTGAGCACAAACAACACCCCTCTCTCTCTCTCTCTCTCTCTCTCTCTCTCTCTCTCTCTCTCTCTTCTCTCCCTCTAACACCATCACTCCGGTCAATCGCCACCCCCGCACTCCTCATCAGAAATAACCCAATCACCAGAAGGAAATCTAGCAAGAGGCTATCTACCTAAATCCATCACAACCTCTATCATACTCCCAATTTCATTATGCTCCAACAACTTATTCCTCATCCTCAATGGCACCAATTCAAGAATCAAATCAAGCTCAGACCCCACATGAGACTGAGACGTAGAAGCCGAATTCGACGAATTCAACACCGACCCATTTCCAGACCCGGCCCGATCCCTCGGCCGGCACACTTCGATCCGGCACTTACAATAGGAAATCACGGAGGCCGGAGAGTGAGCTATGACTGGTGACAGAGGATTTCCATGAGTCCTTGTTGTAACTATTGCCGTTACTTAAGCCATACGCCGGTATGGATGAAGACACAAAGGATGATCTGTCACACCCCGACCCGTAGCGGAAAAGGTGATCGGGGCATGATTGGGTTTTCATCAAAGCTCATGACATTTATTATAAAGTTTCATATTTATTATTTCTTTTTAAAGGAGAATCATTACAATCAATCATACAAGTACAACGTGTTCTATACATTTTTCAAGACTTCATTCTTTTCTTCTAAGGCAATTTCTTATGTGATCCTTGCTTCAACCTGTCCACCTGTATCATGTGTAAAAATAGGGTTTTTGGGTCAACTAAAAGTTGGCGAATGAATCCTATGAAAAACATTTAAACGTGTTTATTGTATCGATTTTAAAATAAAGTGCATAATCACATATGAGTAAACGTAGATGTAAATTTAATCACAAAACACATAATATTGATTATTGCACACACATACACCAAATGATTGATTTTGAGGCACGCGATGTTCAACTCGTCTCCCACGAGGAACTGATAGGCCTAATGAATGATTTTGAGGCACGCGTTGTTCAACTCGTCTCCTGTGAGGAACTGATGGGCCTAATGAATGCTTTGCACGTAACTTGACAATATGTAAACACACATCACAACAAACAACATTTACATTATAAGTTTAGATCATATAATGGTAATGGCACGAGTTTGAATAAGCGAATTAATTTAAGCGACACATGATAAACCCCAAAACATGAATAAAAAGGGGAATTTGTAAGAATTCACTCACAGTGGGTGCGTTTCTTGGATTGATGATGAATGTGCACGAATTTGGATTTAACCACGAGAGAAACTAACCTAAATAATAACATAATAATTCGATAAATAAATAAACTTTTATTTGAGATTAATATTTTTAATTAGTGTTCTTAATGGGATTGTTAGATTTATTTTTGTGAGTTTAAGGAAATTTTCTAACTTCAAAAATATTATTTTTAAGTGTTTTTAATTGATTTTTAAATAAAATAAATAAATAAAAAGAAAATAAAATTTTGACTTTTTGACCGTTGACCGTTGACCGGTCGGACCGTGTTAATTATGTGCGCTGAGTGAGGTTCGAACTTGTGACCTCCCGTACGCGTGCACGCAGCTCTACCAACTAAGCTACGTGTCTAACCCGAAATAAATCTTATTTTAATTATATTTATATATTAATTCGATTAATTCATTTCTGTCTCTATTTAAAAAGCTTTGATAATTGCCAGAACCGGTTACAGAAGCAGGATTCGAACTCGGGACCTGTGGTTTAACTTTGCACACAGTCCACCGCTGGACTGTGTGTCTAACCTGGTTAAAATACTGATTTTAATTATATTTAGGTATTATATGTTTTGTTTTACGTTATAAAAATGCTCGGTTAATATAAAGGATTCAGCATTATGTATGGGACTCGAACTCGGTATCTTTGCGTTTCAAATGCACACAGTCCACCACTGGACTGTGTGTCTAACCCGATACAAATCCCATTTTTAATTATACTTATAAACTACTCGCTGTTCATCTTCTTCGTTTTTATGAAACCCGGGAATCAACCCGACTGTATCTAAATATTTAACAATTTTGATTACTGGTTTACCACTAACGGAATTAAACATGAACATAGAAAGGTTTTAAAGATTCATACCCACTGGAAGATAGAACCTTGATGATCCCGGTGACCAACTCCGGCGAGTTCCAAATTTCCGGCGATGTATAATGTAACATCCGTCAAAAAACGGATTTACCAAACCCGCTCCGTTTATTAACCGAACAATCAGTTAAAAATTTCGTTGCGAATTTAATGCCCAAAATAATTTTAAACGATACATAATTAATTATTATATGGGGATATATAATTAGTTTTTGAAAAACTGTTAAAAATAAGAAAAATAAAAATGTTTTGGCCCTGCCGGGTTTCGAACCCGGGTCAGTCGCCGGGTCAACACAAACTTAACATTCAACACTTAAACCACTGCGCCACTGATGCTACTTGTTAAATGTTAGAATCATTTAATTCATAACATGACTTTACGAATTCAAAACCGGCGCCCAAAGTTCAGTCGTCGGAAATCCCGGCGATCTCGCGACATTTAACGACATCTTCAGTTATAACGTAAAACTTAAACGCTACATCGATTATAACCGACGTCTGAGTCCGCGACACCAAATATAACCGCCGGAGAAATTATAACCGACGAATCAAGTCGGAAATCGGACCAAGTTCATCGATAACCTACCTTATAAATACCCCCTCGAACCTCTGCAAACATTTTCGCTCAAAACCGCACCCTTTCTCGGCGAAAACTCACTCGCCGAAAATCTTCTGCTCATCGCCAGAAAACCGAACCCTCCATTTCTGAGCCTTACTAAACCCCCTGAGCTTATACCGGAGTCACCCACACCGTTTTCAAGTTTTCTGAAGACTCGCTGCTGCAAGACACACGACGCCGGAACCTGTTACTGTCGCCGGAGTTCTGCCGGAAAACAGAAGAGTCCAGTCGGTATACCTTTCGCCTAATTTCATTTTCTTTTCACTTATATCTCACATGTAATTAACTGAAACACGCTAAATAAACCTGATTAAAACTTCGAACCAGTCAGTCATCGTTCCTGGTTAAGACTGACGAAGAAGACGATGTTCGGTAATGTTTAAGTATAATTAAAATCAAGTTATTACTCGGGTTAGACACACAGTCCAGCGGTGGACTGTGTGCACAATAAACACACTAACGTCTCGAGTTCGAATCTTGTCCCACACACGCTGCCTTAATAAAAATGTCTTTTTTGTTAACTGAACCGGAGTCATTTCATATATATGTTAAGTATATTAATAACCGGAATAATAACCAAGTTATACACACAGCCAGTGGTGGACTGTGTGAATGTTTAAACGCACGTCACGAGTTCGAGTTCGGTCTACTGCACCGACTCGGACAATTATCTAACTTTTTAAAATAAGACAGAAATGAAAATACTTAGTTTGTATTTAAGTATAATAAAAATCAGTTTAGTTAACAAGTTGGACACACAGTCCAGCGGTGGACTGTGTGTTAGCATAAGCCACAGGTCCCGGGTTCGAGACCTGTGGAGCGCACCGAGTCTTGGATTAAAATCGTTTTTAGAAAATAAAGGATTTTCTGTTTAATCTAATTAATATATATATATAATTAAAAACAGAAATATATCGGGTTAGACACGTAGCTCATTTGGTAGAGCTGCGTGCACGCGTACGGGAGGTCTCGGGTTCGAGCCTCACTCAGCGCACAATTAAACGCATAAGAACCGGTCAACGGTCAACGGTCAAAAAAGTCAAATTTTTTTATTATTTTTATTTATTTATTTTATTTAAAAATCAATTAAAAATACTTAAAAATAACATTTTTAAGGTTAGAAAATAGCCTTAAACTCACAAAAATACACCCAATAATCCTACTAAAATGGATTAATAAAACCCGTTTACTTACCGAACCATAATGCTATTTATCTAGGTTAATATCACTCGTGGTTAAAACCACTTCGCGTGCATTCAACATCATCAACCGAACGCACCCACTGTGAGTGAATCTTACAACTCCCCCGTTTTAATTACACGTTTTGGGGTGTGTCATGTGTCACGAAATAATTAACTCGTTTATTTAAACTTGTGCCATACCATATCGTGATCTAAACTTAGATTGTTTATATTGTTGTGATTGTGTATTTCATTTTGTCAACTTGTATGAAATTCATTCATTAAGCCCATCAGCTCCTCGTGGGAGAAGAGTGAGCAACGCGTGCCTCAAAACCAATCCATTATTGTTCATGTGTGTATCATTGAGTTTACATTGTTTGTAGTTATGTCTTTCATATTATCATGTTTATGCAATTCAGTCATTAGGCCCATCAGCTCCTCGTGAGAGACGAGTTGAGCAACGCGTGCCTCTAAACGTTCCATTATTGTTCATGTGTGCTTTATTTAATATCTAATGATTGTTGAGTAAGTTTACATCTATTTTTACTCATGTGTGGTTGTGCACTCATTTCATAATCAATTAAATAAACTTGTTCAAATGTTTTCCATAGGATTCACTCGCCAACTTTTTGTTGATCCAAAAACCTTTTTACACATGATACAGGTGAACAGGTTGAAGCGAGGAAAACATAGGAAATGCCTTAGAAGAAAACAAAGAAGCTTAGCTTGATGTTTAGGTCATTGATGTAATTATAGTTGTAAATTTCCTATTAAACTGTATTTAATGAATATGAAACGTATAATAAATGTCATGAGCTTTGATGATAACCCAATCATGCCCCGGTCACCTTTTCCGCTGCGGGTCGGGGTGTGACAGATTGGTATCAGAGCCATGACTATAGGGATATAGGATAGGTTATTAGACCCTTAGAGCCTATACTATAGTTTGCCTAAATTTTAATGGATTAGGTGGTTACATACAAACTTGTGATATTTATTTGTTTCATATTTGTTTATACTTACAGTCAAACATACATGCTTATATACATATTCATTATACATATATCAATGTTCATATATTCAATTCATTTTCATACTCTCATTATTCAAGGATTTTGTTGCAATTTTCAAATCTCATCAAAGTAAGTTCTGCGACGGGCATGTAGTAACTGGAAGGGTACAAGTACCGGTAGTCGGAACGTCCTGTCTAGGTTGGCATTCGTATAAATCCAATATAACGGACCAGTTTGCCTACCTGGGGACCAATGATGAGAGTACGAAGGACCTATTAGGCCAAAGCATGCCACACCAAACGCCGTTCGAACTAACCCACTTTGAGGTGTCACCGTGTCTACACCTGGACACATTCCGAATATCACACGTTGTATACATATTTCTCGATTTTCTCCGGGTTTTAGTGTACGCAACCAGGCAAACCCGTGCGAACCATATGAAAAACCGGTATTCATGGGGGCCCACATGATTACAAAGGTAAAGTATGGCGGCATGTAGGGCCTAATGGCGAGCAAAGCCCAAGACATCCTATGGATGTAGTAGATTTATTTTTCTATAATTATTTTATGAATGTTCATTCCTAGTGCGACCCATGAACCCAAAAGCATCCAACTCATACTCTTGACATGTATTCCTTGAAGATGTCTTCTAACCCCGCCCGTAGGAAGATGAGAGCAGGAAAAGCCCGCGAACGCATGGCTGCCCTAATCGCTCAACAAATGGCTGCCGTAATACCCAACATTGTAATCCAAGTACAACAAGCACTTACTGCTAATCCTGTCAATCAAGAAAACCAAAACGTTATTAACCCTCCCCCAAATATCACTAAATGCACCTACAAGCATTTCAAATCATGCGACCCTCCAAAATACAAAGGGACTGAAGGTGTCACTGCTCTTCTCCATTGGTTTGAAGAAATGGAGAACACGTTTCTAAATTGCGATTGCCCTGACGATCGCAAAGTGCGATATGCTACTTGTCGATTATATGGGATAGCACTTACTTGGTGGAATACAGAGAAGGCCAAACGAGGTGTGGAAGATGCTATGACCCTAACTTGGAACGAATTGAAGGAAATCATGACCAGACGATTTTGCCCAAGGAGCGAAATCAAGAAATTAGAAGATGAATTTTATTCGTTGAAGCAAAAGGAAGGAGACCACATCACGTACAACAAAAGATTCCTCGAATTACATCAAATGGTTCCCAACATGTTCACTCCCCTCTACCGTTTGATCGAGCACTACATTCGTGGTCTTCCATCAAAGATTCAAGACCCTGTAATAAGTACCGCGCCTGCAACTTTAGAAGCAGCAATGGAGCTAGCAACAGAGCTCACCGAGAACCGAATCTGAAACAAAGACTTCAAGGAGGAGAAGAAGAAGGATAAAGAATCGACTGAAACCTCCGACTCCACCCAAACCGAATCCCCTTCTCAACCCAATCCTAAGAGAAAAAGAGACGGGCAACTTTTCGCTGCTATCCAACGGAATCAACCAATTTCACACGCCATACCCATCCAAGCTATCCCAATCACCCAAGTGGCACCCAACTCAACTTACCCAAATAAGAAACCATATCTTGGACCTCACCCTCAATGCAACAACTGTTTTTATCACCATCCCCTTACCTTACCTTGTCGACTATGTGCAACTTGTGGACGCTATGGTCATTTGAGCAAGGTTTGCCGCACCTTTCAAAACCAAACATTTTCCCCTACTCAAAACATGGCCCAAACCTATCAACAACCCCATTACCCCGTGTTCCCATATGTTCGAGCTTGTTTCAATTGTGGTGACCCTACCCACTTTCGAAACACATGCCCTCAATTGGTTAACGTCATCAACACTCAAGCTCAATCAAATCCAGTTAACCAAGTAAACCAAGGAAACCCAACCGCTAGGCCACCAGCAAGAGGAAGAATCTTCAACATCAACGCCAATCCTGTCGAAGAAAATAACGGCCCAAACGAAGATACCCAACTAGTCCTCTTCACCGAAAATCCAGATTCAACTCCTATCGATTAGTTTTATGTTTTTCTTTATCACATAGAACCAAACATAACTTAAGGATAAAGCCAATGAAACTTTGACGAGAATACGGTGGATACGCCGCTGGTACTTCCTATATATAAGTATTCTTGTCAAAGGATCAGAAGCATTATCTGGCGGTTATGAGAGGTTCCATGTGTAGACTGTATGAGTAATTATTGTTTATTATTTTCAGTACATGTAATTTCATAGGCCTCCGCTCCCCATTTATGAGCGTTGAGCATGTTCCCCATTTCATTATGAGGTTGAACCTGGCGTGCCCACATTTTCATTTTCAGTACATGCAATTTCATAGGCCGCCGCTCCCCATTACATTATGAGCGTTGAGCATGTTCCCCATTTCATTATGAGGTTGAACCTAGCGTGCCCACATTTTCATTTTCAGTATATGCAATACGATCGGCTCCGTTTGATTGAGCCTTGATCGCACAGTTCATTTTACATTTTCAGTACATGCAATACGATCGGCTCCGTTTGATTGAGCCTTGATCGCACAGACATTTTCATTATCAGTATCTTGTGGTTGTTGCGTTTGTTGTAGAGTCGCATAGAACTAATCATAACTTGCGGATAAAGTCAATGAGAATTTGACAAGAATATGGTGGATACGCCGCTGGTACTTCCTATATATAAGTATTCTTGTCAAATGATCGGAGGCATTATCAGGCGGTTATGAGAGGTTCCATGCATAGGCTGTTTGTGTGATTGTTGTTTAGATTAAGTTTATCATTTTCAGTACATGCAATACGATCGGCTCCGTTTGATTGAGCCTTGATCGCACAGACATTTTCATTTTCAGTACATACAATACGATCGGCTCCGTTTGATTGAGCCTTGATCGCACAGACATTTTCATTATCAGTATCTTGTGGTTGTTGTGTTTGTTGTAGAGTCGCATAGAACTAATCATAACTTGCGGATAAAGTCAATGAGAATTTGACAAGAATATGGTGGATACGCCGCTGGTACTTCCTATATATAAGTATTCTTGTCAAATGATCGGAGGCATTATCAGGCGGTTATGAGAGGTTCCATGTATAGGCTGTTGTGTGATTGTTGTTTAGATTAAGTTTATTATTTTCAGTACATGCAATACGATCGGCTCCGCTTGATTGAGCCTTGATCGCACAGACATTTTCATTTTAAGTACATGCAATACGATCGGCTCCGTTTGATTGAGCCTTGATCGCACAGACATTTTTCATTTCAGTATTTTATGTTTGTTGTATTGGTTGTAGAGTCATATAGGACTAATCATAATTCACTGATAAAACCAATGAAAATTTTGCAAGAATATGGTGGATACGCCGCTGGTACTTCCTATATATAAGTATTCTTGTCAAAGGATCAGAGGCATTGTCAGACGGTTATGAGAAGTTCTATGTAGGATTTAGTAGTTTCTTGGTAACCAATCATAATTTGCGGATAAAACCAACGAAAATTTGGTAAGAATATGGTGGATACGCCGCTGGTACTTCCTATATATAAGTATTCTTGCCAAAGGATCAGAGGCATTATCAGGCGGTTATGAGAAGTTCCATGTAGGATTTAGTATTGTCTTGATTAAAATTTGTGTTACATTTATATCATCTTGCTATTTAAAGAAATTGGATTGTGTTCCATTTCTACATAAACTAACCTCTCCATCATAACAAACAGGAGAGAAACTGCCACCATACAAACATATATGATATCAGAATGTGGATTCAAATATTAGCTGTTGTGTTTATTTATGTTCTATAGTCATAGAACCAATCATAACTTACTGATATTAGCTGTTGTGTTTATTTATGTTCAAATTTTAGCTGTTGTGTTATTTATGTTCCATGTAGGTTGTAGTATTAGAAGTTTTGCCTTAGGATATAACCATACCCTTCCAAACATATCCAAACTCTTATGCATGATATCATAGTTAGCGAATCAAATCTGCTTATCAATACTTTTACAGTAGGCAACAAAAAGCGATTCCTGTAATAGGGTACTTAACCCTTACAAGGAACGTTACCGCCTCAAACAAAAACTTAAACCCTTATTTCTTCTAAGCATGTAACTGTCAAACTAAACACCATCATTCTTTTAGTCAAATATATCACTATTTAAATTTCGGGACGAAATTTCTAAAAAGCAGGGGATACTGTAACATCCGTCAAAAAACGGATTTACCAAACCCGCTCCGTTTATTAACCGAACAATCAGTTAAAAATTTCGTTGCGAATTTAATGCCCAAAATAATTTTAAACGATACATAATTAATTATTATATGGGGATATATAATTAGTTTTTGAAAAACTGTTAAAAATAAGAAAAATAAAAATGTTTTGGCCCTGCCGGGTTTCGAACCCGGGTCAGTCGCCGGGTCAACACAAACTTAACATTCAACACTTAAACCACTGCGCCACTGATGCTACTTGTTAAATGTTAGAATCATTTAATTCATAACATGACTTTACGAATTCAAAACCGGCGCCCAAAGTTCAGTCGTCGGAAATCCCGGCGATCTCGCGACATTTAACGACATCTTCAGTTATAACGTAAAACTTAAACGCTACATCGATTATAACCGACGTCTGAGTCCGCGACACCAAATATAACCGCCGGAGAAATTATAACCGACGAATCAAGTCGGAAATCGGACCAAGTTCATCGATAACCTACCTTATAAATACCCCCTCGAACCTCTGCAAACATTTTCGCTCAAAACCGCACCCTTTCTCGGCGAAAACTCACTCGCCGAAAATCTTCTGCTCATCGCCAGAAAACCGAACCCTCCATTTCTGAGCCTTACTAAACCCCCTGAGCTTATACCGGAGTCACCCACACCGTTTTCAAGTTTTCTGAAGACTCGCTGCTGCAAGACACACGACGCCGGAACCTGTTACTGTCGCCGGAGTTCTGCCGGAAAACAGAAGAGTCCAGTCGGTATACCTTTCGCCTAATTTCATTTTCTTTTCACTTATATCTCACCTGTAATTAACTGAAACACGCTAAATAAACCTGATTAAAACTTCGAACCAGTCAGTCATCGTTCCTGGTTAAGACTGACGAAGAAGACGATGTTCGGTAATGTTTAAGTATAATTAAAATCAAGTTATTACTCGGGTTAGACACACAGTCCAGCGGTGGACTGTGTGCACAATAAACACACTAACGTCTCGAGTTCGAATCTTGTCCCACACACGCTACCTTAATAAAAATGTCTTTTTTGTTAACTGAACCGGAGTCATTTCATATATATGTTAAGTATATTAATAACCGGAATAATAACCAAGTTATACACACAGTCCAGTGGTGGACTGTGTGAATGTTTAAACGCACGTCACGAGTTCGAGTCCGGTCTACTGCACCGACTCGACAATTATCTAACTTTTTAAAATAAGACAGAAATGAAAATACTTAGTTTGTATTTAAGTATAATAAAAATCAGTTTAGTTAACAAGTTGGACACACAGTCCAGTGGTGGACTGTGTGTTAGCATAAGCCACAGGTCCCGGGTTCGAGACCTGTGGAGCGCACCGAGTCTTGGATTAAAATCGTTTTTAGAAAATAAAGGATTTTCTGTTTAATCTAATTAATATATATATATAATTAAAAACAGAAATATATCGGGTTAGACACGTAGCTCAGTTGGTAGAGCTGCGTGCACGCGTACGGGAGGTCTCGGGTTCGAGCCTCACTCAGCGCACAATTAAACGCATAAGAACCGGTCAACGGTCAAGGTCAACGGTCAACGGTCAAAAAGTCAAATTTTTTTATTATTTTTATTTATTTATTTTATTTAAAAATCAATTAAAAATACTTAAAAATAACATTTTTAAGGTTAGAAAATAGCCTTAAACTCACAAAAATACACCCAACAATCCTACTAAAATGGATTAATAAAACCCGTTTACTTACCGAACCATAATGCTATTTATCTAGGTTAATATCACTCGTGGTTAAAACCACTTCGCGTGCATTCAACATTATCAACCGAACGCACCCACTGTGAGTGAATCTTACAACTCCCCCGTTTTAATTACACGTTTTGGGGTGTGTCATGTGTCACGAAATAATTAACTCGTTTATTTAAACTTGTGCCATACCATATCGTGATCTAAACTTAGATTGTTTATATTGTTGTGATTGTGTATTTCATTTTGTCAACTTGTATGAAATTCATTCATTAAGCCCATCAGCTCCTCGTGGGAGAAGAGTGAGCAACGCGTGCCTCAAAACCAATCCATTATTGTTCATGTGTGTATCATTGAGTTTATATTGTTTGTAGTTATGTCTTTCATATTATCATGTTTATGCAATTCAGTCATTAGGCCCATCAGCTCCTCGTGAGAGACGAGTTGAGCAACGCGTGCCTCTAAACGTTCCATTATTGTTCATGTGTGCTTTATTTAATATCTAATGATTGTTGAGTAAGTTTACATCTATTTTTACTCATGTGTGGTTGTGCACTCATTTCATAATCAATTAAATAAACTTGTTCAAATGTTTTCCATAGGATTCACTCGCCAACTTTTTGTTGATCCAAAAACCTTTTTACACATGATACAGGTGAACAGGTTGAAGCGAGGAAAACATAGGAAATACCTTAGAAGAAAACAAAGAAGCTTAGCTTGATGTTGAGGTCATTGATGTAATTATAGTTGTAAATTTCCTATTAAACTGTATTTAATGAATATGAAACGTATAATAAATGTCATGAGCTTTGATGATAACCCAATCATGCCCCGGTCACCTTTTCCGCTGCGGGTCGGGGTGTGACATATAACTTGTGACAAAGGCTCTACAGGGAGTTTGAGGTGAGTGTGGGTGATTTCTGTCTGGGTTCTAGAAGTCCTATTTATAGAGTAAGGCAACACTGGAATGGATTCTTCGGTTTTCCGGCGAGTAACTAGGGATTCCGGCGACTTGCAGGTTGAACATATAGTTGAGCAGAAAGTTCGAGAGTAGTTTGGGTAATGTTTTGAGATAGTATGCGAGTGAAATTGAGATGAGATGCATCGATATTTATAGTGCCCAATATCAACACATGATTTCGGTTTCAAAATTTCGGTCAAGATGAATTTGTCTAACTGTTTGCATAACTGATTGGGGATTGTTGACTCCTTGATTGAGTCTATCGGTTACATTCGAGGATTGACGAGGAAAATCCGGTTTCTTGATGATAGTCGGTGACTTAGCACGGCTGTTTCTGGTTTGAATCCGGATCTCATCTTAAGTATTATTTGTTTTCGTAATATTCACAAAAAGGCAAGTGGCGGAGCGGTGTGTTGTGCGTTTGTTGAAGCGGGTGACCCGGGTTCGAAACCCGGCGTCTCCTTTCATTTTTTTATTCCTTATTTATTATTAATTTTTAATTATAGATTTTAAATTCTAATTTATTTATTAATTATGTATCGTTTAAAATTAATTTGGGCACTAAATAAGCAACGAAAATTTTTAACTGGATATTCGATTAATAAACGAAGCGGGTTTTGAGAACCCGTTTTTCGACGGATGTTACAGTACCCCTACTTTTAGGAATTTCGTCCCGAAATTTAAGTAGTGGTATGTTTGACTCGAAAGGAGGGTGGTTTTGACAATGACATACTCCGAAGGGGGTAAGAGTTTAAATTTTATTTGAGGCGGTAATGTTCCTAGTAAGGGTTGAATACCCTGCTACAGGAATCGCTTTTTGATGCCTAAGATAAAGAATATTGATAAACAGAGTTGATTGACTAGGTATGATCTCATGCACAAGAGTTTTGAGAGAATCGATACGTTTGGAAAGATAAGGTTATATCCTAAAACAAAACTTCTACCACTAAAACCTACATGGAATTTCTCATAACCCCCTGACAATGCCTCTGATCCTTTGGCAAGAATACTTATATATAGGAAGTACCAGTGGCGTATCCACCATATTCTTGTCAAATTTTCATTGGCTTTATCAGTAAATTATGATTAGTTCTATGTGACTCTAAAACATAAACAAACACAACAACCAAAACTTGAGTCTCAAATCTGAAAGTATACATGATTGAATGATGACAGTACCTCTCTCGTTTGTTATGATGAAGGGGTTAGTCTAGGTAAAAGTGAGACATAACCCAACTTCTTTGAATAATGAGATTGAGATACGTCGAGATGTATGATGATATGAATGCTAAATCAGTGAGTATAAAACAAAACTTCAACCATGACATTACTAAAACCTACATGGAACTTCTCATAACCGCCTGACAATGCCTCTGATCCTTTGGCAAGAATACTTATATATAGGAAGTACCAGCAGCGTATCCACCATATTCTTGTCAAATTTTCATTGGCTTTATCAGTAAATTATGATTAGTTCTATGTGACTCTAAAACATAAACAAACACAACAACCTAAGCTTGAGTCTTAAATCTGATAGGATACATGATTGAATGATGACAGTACCTCTCTCGTTTGTTATGATGAAGGGGTTAGTCTATGTATAAGTGAGATACAACCCAACTTCTTTGAATGATGAGATTGAGATACGTCGAGATGTATGATGATATGAATGTTAAATCAATGAGTATAAAACAAATTTTGAAATAGTAATTCGCATTAAGATTCTTGGATACATAAATTTCAAATTTAAAATTGAGATACGTAAAGATTGAGATAACATAGAGAAAACATAAAAACTAGACGGTTGGAGTTGAGTCCTGATTTTTGGTGAGGGAAGACTAGTTGGGTGGTTCGTTTGGGCCGTTATTATCTTCAACAGGGTTAGCGTTGATGTTGTAAGCTCTTCCTCTTGCTGTGGCCTAGTGGTTATGTTTTCTTGATTTGCTTGGTTAACTGGGTTTGCTTGAGCTTGGGCGTTTATGATGTTAACCAATCGAGGGCACGTGTTTCTAAAGTGGGTAGGGTCGCCACAATTAAAACAAGCTCGAACATATGGGAACATGGGGTATTGGGGTTGTTGATATGTTTGGATCGTGTTTTGAGTAGGGGTGAGGTTTGGTTTTGAGAGGTGCGGCAAACCTTGCTCAAATGACCATAGCGTCCACAATTCGCACATAGTCGACAATGTAAGGTAGATGGATGGTGATAAAAGCAGGTGTTGCATTGAGGGTGAGGTCCAAAATAAGGTTTCTTATTTGGGTAAGTTGAGTTGGGTGCTATTTGAGTGATTAGGATAGCTTGGAGGGGTACGGCTTGTGAAGCTGGTGGATTGTGTTTAGTGACAGCGAAAATTTGCACATCTCGTTTTCTCTTAGAAGTGGGTTGAGAAGGGGATTTGGTTTGGGTGGAGTTTGAGGTTTCAGTTGATGCTTTATCCTTCTTCTTCTCCTCCTTGAAGTCCTTATTTCGTATGCGGTTTTCGGTGAGCTCTGTAGCTAACTCCATTGCTGCTTCCAAAGTTGCAGGTGTGGTACTTATTACAGGGTCTTGAATTTTTGAAGGAAGACCTCGAATGTAGTGCTCGATCAAACGGTAGAGGGGAGTGAACAAATTGGGGACCATTTGATTTAACTCAAGGAATCTCTTGTTGTATGTGGTGTGGTCGCCTTCCTTTTGTTTCAAAGAATGGAACTCATCCTCTAATTTCTTGATTTCGCTTCTTGGACAGAAACGTCTTGTCATGATCTCCCTCAATTCTTCCCAAGTCAAAGTCATAGCATTCTCAGTACCTCGCTTGGCCTTCTCTGTATTCACCATGTAAGTGCTACTCCAAATAAACGACCGGTAGCATATCGCACCTTGCGATCATCGGGGCAGTCGCAATTGAGAAAGGTGTTTTCCATCTCCTCAAACCAATGGAGGAGAGCGGCGACACCTTCAGTCCCTTCGTATTTTGGAGGGTCGCAGGATTTGAAATGCTTGAAGGTGCATTTTGTGGTATTTGGGGGAGGGTTGACAACATTTTGATCTTCTTGATTGATTGGGTTGACGGGATTAGCGGTCAGGGCTTGTTGAACTTGAACTACGATGTTGGGTATTACGGCCGCCATTTGTTGAGCGATTTGGGCAGCCATGCGCTCGCGGGATTTTCCTGCTTTCATTTTTCTACGAGCGAGACTAGAAGACATCTACAAGGAATACGCATCGAGAATATAGTTTGACGTTTTAGGTGTCATGTGTCGTATTTGGGAATGAACATTCATAAAATAAATATAGAATAATAAATCTACTACATCCATAGGATGTCTTGGGCTTTGCTCGTAATTGGGCCTTGCATGCCGCCATACTTCACCTTCGTAATCATGTGGGCCCCCATGATTACCGGGTCTTTCATATGGTTCGCATGTGTTAGCCTGGTAACGTTCACTAAAACCCGGAGAAAATTGAGAAATATGTATGTAACGTATGAAATTCGGAGTGCATCCCGGTGTGGACACGGTGACACCTCAAAGTGGGGTTAGTTCGAACGATGTTTGGTATGGCATGCTTTGGCCTAATAGGTCCTTCGTACTCTCATCGTTAGTCCCCAGGTAGGCAAACTGGTCCGTTATATTGGATTTATACGAATGCCAACCTAGACAGGACGTTCCGACTACCGGTACTTGTACCCTTACAGTTACTACATGCCCGTCGTAGAACTCACTTTGATGAGATTGAAAAACGAAAAATGCGACAAAATCTTGAATAAAGGAATATAAGGATGACTTGAATATGTGAACATTGAAATAGGCGTGATGAATGTATATGTAAGCTTGTTATGTTTGACAATAAGTATAACTCATTAAATATCACCCAATATGGTAGTGGAAGTGTTTGCATGCATTTGTGTATGTAATAAACATGAAACAAATAAACATCATGAGTTTGCATGTAACCACATAAACAATTAAAATCTAATCAACTATAGTATAGGCTCTAAGGGTCTAATAACCTATCCTATATCCCTATAGTCAAAAGCTCTGATACCAATCTGTCACACCCCGACCCGCAGCGGAAAAGGTGATCGGGGCATGATTGGGTTTTCATCAAAGCTCATGACATTTATTATAAAGTTTCGTATTTATTATTTCTTTTTAAAGGAGAATCATTACAATCAATCATACAAGTACAACATGTTCTATACATTTTTCAAGACTTCATTATTTTTCTTCTAAGGTAATTTCCTATGTGATCCTTGCTTCAACCTGTCCACCTGTATCATGTGTAAAAATAGGGTTTTTGGGTCAACAAAAAGTTGGCGAGTGAATCCTATGAAAAAACATTTAAACGTGTTTATTGTATCGATTTTAAAATAAAGTGCATAACCACATATGAGTAAACGTAGATGTAAATTTAATCGCAAAACACATAATATTAATTATTGCACACACATACACCAAATGATTGATTTTGAGGCACGCGATGTTCAACTCGTCTCCCACGAGGAACTGATGGGCCTAATGAATGATTTTGAGGCACGCGTTGTTCAACTCGTCTCCCACGAGGAACTGATGGGCCTAATGAATGCTTTGCACGTAACTTGACAATATGTAAACACACATCACAACAAACAACATTTACATTATAAGTTTAGATCATATAATGGTAATGGCACGAGTTTGAATAAGTGAATTAATTTAAGCGACACATGATACACCCCAAAACATGAATAAAAAGGGGAATTTGTAAGAATTCACTCACAGTGGGTGCGTTTCTTGGATTGATGATGAATGCGCACGAATTTGGATTTAACCACGAGAGAAACTAACCTAAATAATAACATAATAATTCGATAAATAAATAAACTTTTATTTGAGATTAATATTTTTAATTAGTGTTCTTAATGGGATTGTTAGATTTATTTTTGTGAGTTTAAGGAAATTTTCTAACTTCAAAAATATTATTTTTAAGTGTTTTTAATTGATTTTTAAATAAAATAAATAAATAAAAAGAAAATAAAATTTTGACTTTTTGACCGTTGACCGTTGACCGGTCGGACCGTGTTAATTATGTGCGCTGAGTGAGGTTCGAACTTGTGACCTCCCATACGCGTGCACGCAGCTCTACCAACTGAGCTACGTGTCTAACCCGAAATAAATCTGATTTTAATTATATTTATATATTAATTCGATTAATTCATTTCTGTCTCTATTTAAAAGCTTTGATAATTGCCAGAACCGGTTACAGAAGCAGGATTCGAACTCGGGACCTGTGGTTTAACTTTGCACACAGTCCACCGCTGGACTATGTGTCTAACCTGGTTAAAATACTGATTTTAATTATATTTAGGTATTATATGTTTTGTTTTACGTTATAAAATGCTCGGTTAATATAAAGGATTCAGCATTATGTATGGGACTCGAACTCGGTATCTTTGCGTTTCAAATGCACACAGTCCACCACTGGACTGTGTGTCTAACCCGATACAAATCCCATTTTTAATTATACTTATAAACTACCCGCTGTTCATCTTCTTCGTTTTTATGAAACCCGGGAATCAACCCGACTGTTATCTAAATTTTTAACAATTTTGATTATTGGTTTACCACTAACGGAATTAAACATGAACATAGAAAGGTTTTAAAGATTCATACCCACCGGAAGATAGAACCTTGATGATCCTGGTGACCAACTCCGGCGAGTTCCAAATTTTCGGCGATGTATAACTTGTGACAGAGGCTCTACAGGGAGTTTGAGGTGAGTGTGGGTGATTTCTGTCTGGGTTCTAGAAGTCCTATTTATAGAGTAAGGCAACACTGGAATGGATTCTTCGGTTTTCCGGCGAGTAACTGGGGATTCCAGCGACTTGCAGGTTGAACAGATAGTTGAGAAGAAAGTTCGAGAGTAGTTTGGGTAATGTTTTGAGATAGTATGCGAGTGAAATTGAGATGAGATGCATCGATATTTATAGTGCCCAATATCAACACATGATTTCGGTTTTAAAAATTTCGGTCAAGATGAATTTGTCTAACTGATTGCATAACTGATTGGGGATTGTTGACTCCTTGATTGAGTCTATCGGTTACATTCGAGGATTGACGAGGAAAATCCGGTTTCTTGATGATAGCCGGTGACTTAGCGCGGCTGTTTCTGGTTTGAATCCGGATCTCATCTTAAGTATTATTTGTTTTCGTAATATTCACAAAAAGGCAAGTGGCGGAGCGGTGTGTTGTGCGTTTGTTGAAGCGGGTGACCCGAGTTCGAAACCCGGCGTCTCCTTTCATTTTTTTATTCCTTATTTATTATTAATTTTTAATTATAGATTTTAAATTCTAATTTATTTATTAATTATGTATCATTTAAAATTAATTTGGGCATTAAATAAGCAACGAAAATTTTTAACTGGATATTCGATTAATAAACGAAGCGGGTTTTGAAAACCCGTTTTTCGACGGATGTTACTTGATCTGTGATGAGATTGATCGTATCTAGAAGTTTTTGTTCTTGATGATGAGGTGTGAGATGTGGTGCCTGGAGATTTAAGTGGTGGTTGAATTATGTTTTCGGTCTTCTTCTTCTTCTTGGACATACAACTGCAAATATTGTGCATATTTGGGAAGATTTATGTCGAAGAGGGTGTTTGGATTTTGGAAGATGGATCTTGGTTGTGGGTTTGAAGGGTGTGGATGATGTCTGGAGATTTGGAGATGGAGATTTGGGGAAGGAGATGGCTTTTATAGGATTAGGTTTTATTAATTTAGTTTTATTAATTAAGAGTTAAATGCTTGGTCATCAACCGGTATTTGAGAATGGCTCTATATTCTACTGTAGATATACATTGTCCCAACCCCTCAATTGGTATGTCTGCAGTAGAATATAGAGCCATTCTCAAATGCCGGTTGATGATCCCTATGTACCCGGAAGATGAAACTTGCCCAATATGTCGTAAAGCTTGTATGGATAAATACGGGGAGCATGCAGTTCACTGTAAAGAGCTCCCTGGGTTCAAATATCGGCACGACTGGGTGCGTGATGCTTTGTGGGACATCTTAAGAAGAGCTGGGATTTCGGCTAAGAAAGAGGCCCCTGTGAATTTCCTCATGGACCCTATGGAAGGGAGATCTACTCTGCGACCAGCGGATCTGCTCGTCTTTGGCTGGGCTGGGGGAAAACATGCTTGTGTAGACCTCACAGGGGTTTCCCCTTTGGTTGGTTTAAGGGAAAACGGGTTTGTAGCTGGACAAGCGGCAAGAAAGGCAGAATCAAAGAAAGTGGATAAGCACGCTAAAGCTTGCGCAAAGAACCAGCATGTCTTTGTCCCTTTTGCCTTTGATACTTTTGGCTCCCTAGCGCCAGAAGCTATCCACTTCTTGACGAGGGTTCAACGGGTCGTCTACAGCAATTGTTCAACCCCAAGGGGGCAAGGGTTTGTATTTGGAAGGTTAGGGTTTGCAATTCAGAAAGGATTGGCGGCGCAGCTTGTTGCCCGGCTACTTTCTGTTTTGATGTAACTTGGCAAGTTTTCTGAATTTAAAATAATATCTTATTTAAAAAAATGCTTGGTTGGTCCCTGTGGTTTGCAAATATTGCAGATTTGGTCCTAGTGGTTCACTAATTACACACTTGATCCTAATAGTTGTAATTTTTGCACTCGTGTGGTTCTTATCACTAACCTATGTTAAGTTTCTCAGTTAAATATGTGAGAAATTACTAGATTGCCCCCTGATCAGTTTAAAAAAAAGAATTAAGCCCACCATTCATCCTCTCCTCTCTCCCTTTAAGACACACCACCACCTCCACCTTTAACCCACCTCCACCTCCACCGCCACCTCATCTGTCACACCCACATTGACTCACCTCACACTCTTAATTTCCACCAATTTATCCAATCAACCATGGTTGAATCTGGAGACCAAAAAACCGGATACAAAGAAACCGGATCACTAATACCAAACAATTCAGTTTTCCGGTTCAACTCACCGTTAATCCAAGTAATCCTAGTCGGGCTGGTCTGTTTCTGCTGCCCAGGAATGTTAAACGCACTCTCCGGAAGCGGGGATGGTCCCGGTTCCGGTGGCGGCGATGATTGAGGGTTCGGCTTGTTGTAGCAGCCATTGGATAGTTTCGCCATAGGATTTGTGGCCTAATTCTCTAGTGAGTTGAAAGATTCTAGCAGCACAAAGTGCAAGCATCCTTATTCTTCTACCTCGACCTTTGTGTGGCGGTCTTTGTTTGAGCTTCGTTTGACTAGTAATTGTTTGGTTGTGGTGGTTTGTTTTTCTGCAACTACAATCTAATAGTCTTTGATCTCTGGAGAGTTTTTTAATCAGCCATGGGGTGTGTGTATGGGAGAGGGGTGGGAGTTGGTACTTGGTGTGGTGGCTGAGGATGATGATTGTTAAATGATGAGAAAACCTTTGAGAGTTGGTACTTGGTGTGGTGGTGAGTCTTAGAGAGAGATAGAAGGGGGATGAAGAAGATGAAGGGTGGGTTTATTTCTTTTTGGCATTTGTTTTATTTTTTAATTAATCAGGGTAATCTAGTAATTTCACACATATTTAACTGAGAAGCTTAACATAGGTTAGTGATAAGGACCACACGAGTGCAAAAATTACAACCACTGGGACCAAGTGTGTAATTAGTGAACCACTAGGACCAAATCTGCAATATTTGCAAATCACAGGGACCAACCAAGTATTTAACTCTAATTTTAATTAATATTAAGTTATAATAATTAAAAAATGACGAAACTACCCTGAGGTAAAGGACAAAAGTTAAGGGTTTAATTAGGTGAATATGGTCAGGTTTCACTTTTAGACTAAAATGGCAACAAAAATTAAACCACAGGGACCCAGATACAAAGAGTTTGAGATTTGGACTAAAGTGACAAAACTAGCCAACCCTCAGGGACCAAAATAACAGTTTACTCCTTTTAATAATATATAGACTCAAACGAATTAAACATCTGCTGAACTTTTTGTAAATGGTTTAGTGAAAAGTTTGTTTATGTTTTTCTGTTTAATTAACAAATGAATGTGAATAAGCTTTTTTGTTCGTTTAGGTAAACGAACAAACATGAAGACATGACTTGTTTGTTCGTTTATGTGCGTTAGTTTACGTTTTTTTTTTATTTCTCTTGTTTATATATTCCTTAAAATATCACCAATTACAACTTAGTCTAGTTTAGTTATTAAAAATGTGCCTAGTTATGTTTATTTATGTTCATTAATCTATATTTAGTTATATTTGTTTGTTTGTAGTGTACGTTCGTTTATACTAATGAACAAACTTACGCGAACACAACACATTTATTTTTCTAATGTACAAAAACAAACAAGAAATCCTTGTTCATTTAGTAGTTCGTGTTTGATCATTTATTAGGTTAAAGTTAAACAAACGAACAAAAACATACTCCATTCATGTCAATTCAATTCATCTACAGGCCGGGTCAAATTATAATTTATGTTAAGGTGCAAACTTTTCTATTTTTTGCTTAACGTGATAAAAAGTAATAATTTGAAATAAAATTGATTTAAAACACGTGTTATGGTGCATATTTTTAGCATTTTTGTTTTAAAAGTATTGTTTTTGGCTACCAATGAATTCCTAGAACTAAAATATATAAAGTTTACCTTAAAATTTCTTTAACAGGTTGAGTTTTGCACTTAAACTTGATAAAGTTTCGTATAATAAAAGTTAAACAAGTTCGGATCGATTTCACTTCAAATTTTAGAAAGTTTGAAGGCAACAAAATATACAGTATTTATTTTATTTGACTCCAGCTCTCCTGTACAAGAGGTAACACTTGTATGAAGTATACGAGAGGTTTCTAGCCATTGATTTCGTAAGATCAATGGCAATTTAGTTAATATCAGGTTTAAACAATTGCAAAAACAAATAGAGAAAGGGCATTCTCGTCATTTCTCACTTAAACTCATCCCCATTGATTTTCAAACGGCTATAACTTTTTCATACGTTAATATTTTTTTAAAATTACACCGTATTAACGAGCATTTCATTCTTTTTAATTCAAGCAGCCTATTGCTATAGTTTTCTCAAAAATATTTACATGATTTTGAGTATCCATTAAGTGATTTTGAATACTCTACTCATGACTACGTGATTTTGAAAACATATTTCGTGATTACGTGATTTCATTATAGTATTATAGTATGTGAAACCACACTAAGTGATTACGTAATTATGTATCAACGGTTGACTATATATTATTATTTGACTACGTGATTTTGAAATACTCATTTCGTGATTATGTGTTTTCATACAATATTTTATGTGAAACCAAACTGAGTGGTTACGTAGTTACGTAAAAACAAAAACATGTGATACATAATACTTCAGGCCTAATCACGTATTAAGGATAATTATATACAAAACATTAGCTAAAATCAACCTATAATAACCACATAATATCGAATATTACATATTTAATCACGTAATAAATCATAAAAATCAAGTTCTTGTTATTGAATGTTTAATCACGTAATAGGCATAATTGTTATAATAAATCATATTGAATGTGCAATCACGTAATGGATTATACTGAATGTGTAATTACGTAATGGATATTCAAAATCACGTAGTCAGGTGCTAGGTATTCAAAATCACCTAATGGACTAATGTGTATTTAAAATCCTGTAATATTATTTTAAGCAAACTACAACAATATGTTGCTCGAATTAAAGAGAATGAAATGCTCGTTAATACGGTATATATATATATATATATATATATTTAAATATTAACGTATGAAAAAGTTATAACCGTTTGAAATTAAGGAGGGGAGAAGTTGTTTCAAGTGAGAAAGGACTATATTACCCTTCAAACCAATGCCACTTGTCCTCATCTCCTAGTCACGTACACTTCGTATAAATTTTTTGTCATGTACATGATCCATCACCTTATTATATATAAAACACTGTATTACAAAGAGATACTAAATAAACTATATGGTTTGTTAATTGTATTGTGGTTCATATTAGGTTCTAAACTAATTTATCTACTATCAAACATATCAATTGTTTTAAAGCTAATGTTGTGCCCCGCCTATGTTGCGAGACGCAAAACCGAATATTTCTTAGTTTCACAACATGTATGCGTGTATTTTGGTTACATGTACATATCACTTATAACACAATCCTAATGAAGAAATATATTGAGTGAACCAATTAAACCAAAACACTACCGTAGTTTTGATAAAAAGAAAAAAAGAAAAAAAACGATGGCAAGCCTGTAATTTAGAGTTGGAGGGGGGGGGGGAGCGAGTGCTAGACAGCTGCTTGACACAAAAGTTACATTGAGTAAATCAAGTAAAATAAAACACTGCTATAATTTTGCCAAAAAAAAAACTAAAACGATATCAAGACTATAATTTTTAACTGAGGACAAAATCGTAATTTTTGAAATGGTGGCAAAATCATAATTTTAAACTGTGGGTAATTTTAAGCTGGGGGCAAAACCATAATTTTATTTTGAACTGGGGGCAAAATCATAGTTTTGAACTGATGGCAAAATCCTAATTTTGAGCTGGGGGCAAAATCATAAGTTTATTTTGAACCGAGGGCAAAAACTTAATTTTGAACACAGGGCAAAATCGTAATTTTTGAAATGAGGGCAAATTAATTTTTTTAACTAGGGACAAATCGTAATTTTAAGCTAGGGGCAAAACATATTTTTTATTTTGAACTGGGGGCAAAAATGTAATTTTGGACTGAACGCAAAACCTTAATTTTAAATTGGGAATAAAATCGTAAATTGGTTGGACCAATAGGGGCATGGGCAAAATCATATTTTTGAACTTCAGGGAAATTCGTATGTTAAAGCTATTTGAACTATGGCCAAAATCATAATTTTAAGCTAGGGCAATAACATAATTTTATTTTGAACAGATGCAAAAGCATAACTTTGAACTGATGGTGAAACCATAATTTTAAACGGGGGATAAAATCGTAAATTGGTTGTACCATTGCGGAAATGTTGGGCAGTTGTTTCCCAAACATCTCTTTGTATATGTAGTAAAATATAATATAATATAACTAGTTTGAAGCTCTCCGTGTTTTGGGGCGTAAAAACATGCTACCAGCTGGGGGGGTGTAGAATCGTACTAAGTAGCAAGCCAACAATGACCAAACAGGAAAAAAGCATAAAAGAAAAATATAAATTTATAACACCAAGTAACTCACGTGGTGTAAAATGTAGATGAACTAGCAATTATATTGACCACTATTTGAAAATCGAGGGGTCAAAAAGTTTTTATAAAATAAGGGATAAAAGTGAAAACTTTAAAACATATAGGGAGCAAGTTAAACTTTTAACAAATAGAAAATAAATAAACTTCTCATGGTGATGATGGATTGTTGAAAACTCACTTGAGTCAAGAAACTCAAGAACACTTCATGTACCATTTTTTTTTGAAATAGTAAATGCAAGTTACATGTTTTCGAACGTTCTTAGCTAAAAACATAAAAAAGCGCTGACTAGATATTTAAAAAAAAGTGTAATATTTGTATGTTACATTTATTAACACCCACTAATGGTTTAAACAATCACTAACACCTTACAGTATCATATATGTACACACAAAACATTTAAAGATCACTTTCTGCATTTCAGTTTCAGATAAGATTTTAAGTAGTTTTACGGAATTTATTTAAAATACTAAAAAACTCGAAAAAAATATGATGTTTTATCATGACATGTCATTTAGTTTACGAATACATGTGGATTTTCTCATTACCTAAATACTTACATAAAATTCACTAAAAGTCATCTTTCACACATAGGTCAGATTCGTAACATTCTGATGACAGTTTACAGAAAAATTCATATAAAAATCCTTGTTAACTCTTTTAGCGAATGTCCAGTGGGATATTTTTGTAACATCCATCGAAAAACGGGTTTTCAAAATCCGCTTCGTTTATTAATCGAATAATCAGTTTTAATTTTCGTTGCTTATTTATGACTTATTTTAATTTTAAACGATACATAATTAATAAACAAATTAGAATTCATAAATTATAATTGTTAAAAAGTAAAAATAAATTAATTAAAAAGAAAAACCGGCTGCCGGGAGTCGAACCCGGGTCAGCCGGGAACCTCAAAGCTTTAACTCTCATCCACCAAACCACTCTGCCACTTGTGATCTTTAGTGATATATCGAAACAATTAATTCAAATAACAAAACTCGAATTCAAAACAGTCAACGGCGCGCCCAATTCGCAGTCGCCGGAAAATCCCGACGACTTCGCCAATAATTGTCGGTTTCTTTTGACTGAGGGTGCGTATTAACTCTTACATCAGTTATAACCGATGCCCAGTTCCGCGACATCAGTCATAACCGCCGGAGAATAATTGACCAACGAATCAAGACAGAAATCGGACCCAATTCATCGATATTCTTTCCTATAAATACACACCCTAGCCTCTGGTAATCTTTTCGCTCAAAATCACACCAATTCTCGACGCAATTTCACACGCCGGAACTTTTCTGCCATCACCGGACTTTCGCCGGAAAACCGAGACTCGCATCAAAACGGTAAATACCTCGGCTCTTTCTGTTTCATTCCATTGTTAAACCATTACTAACATAAATCCATCACCCAGAATCAATCCCAGACGACGTTGTCGGAAATTCTGCTTTCGCCGGAAAACTTCTGAAATTTCCAGAATCACGACGAGAGCCGGTATGATCATTTAAACCTACTGATAATCGTTGCTCAGTAGTTCAATTTCATATCTAATCAATCAAAACTGTTATTTGATCCGAACAGATAAAGTTCACAAACAGAGCCGACGAATCCTTGCCGGAGTTCTGTGAAAGACACCTGTTCGGTACATCCTTTCCCCAAACCCTCTCCGTTCATTACCTTTCAATTTCTTATAATGTTCGTTAATCGAGTTAAACAAGAAACAGTTTGGTTAACCACTGTCTGTGTTTTGAGCGAAGAAGACGAAGTCGTTTATGTTGTAAGATTAATTAAAATCAATATTACGAACGGGTTAGACACACAGTCCAGCGGTGGACTGTGTGCAAATAATACACACACGTCGCGAGTTCGATTCCTATCACAATCCTAACCTCAGAAATAAAAATGTTTTTTTTTAAACCAAACGGGTTAACTCACAGTAAGATGTTAAGTATAATAAAAACCGGAATATTTACCAGGTTAGACACACAGTCCAGCGGTGGACTGTGTGCCAAACTAAACCACAGGTCCCGGGTTCGAGACCTGTGGGAATCACCGGGTTGATACAATTAAATCCTTTTTAAATAAATGATTTTCGGATTAAGTTAAATAGTATATAAATATAATTAAAAACAGAAATATTTCGGGTTAGACACGTAGCTCAGTTGGTAGAGCTGCGTGCACGCGTACGGGAGGTCACGGGTTCGAGTCTCACTCAGTGCAATAATATTCACAACCGAACCGGTCAACGGTCAACGGTCAACAGTCATGGTCAACGGTCAAAAGTCAACATTTTATTTATTTATTTAATTTAAAAATCAATTAAAAATACTTAAAAATAACGTTTTTAAAGTTAGAAAATAGCCTTAAACTCACAAAAATATATCAAAAAATCCTATTTAAATTGTTAATAAAATCCACTTATTTACCGTACCTTTTCGTTATTAATTAGGTTAGTTATTCCTCGTCGATCAACCCTCTAAACTCGTGCGCATTCAACATCATCCACCAAACGCACCCAATGTGAGTGAATCTCTACCAATTCCCCGTTTTAATCACATTTTGGGGTGTATCATGTGTCGCTATTATTTATTTAAATTAAACACTTGTGCATTCATCATATTCATGATCAAATGTGTTGCCTATATATATCTATTGTTTGTGTGGTTAATGTTTAGATTAAAGTTATCATTTTCAGTACATACATTATCATAGGCCGCCGCTCCCCATTACCTATGAGCGTGAGCTGTTCCCCATTACCTATGAGCGTGAACGAGGCGTTGCCAACATAAGATCGGCTCCGTTTGATTGAGCCTTGATCTCACATACATCATCATAGGCCGTCCGTTCCCCATTACCTATGAGCGTGAACGAGACGTTGCCAACATACACACTGTCATTCATATCATATACTCATGCAAGGTGTTTGTGATTGTTTGTTTACATACGTTTGTTCATGTATGATTATTGCACAATTTTCCATATTAAATACAACAAGGTATCAATAACAAATGTTTTTAACAAGGTTCACTCGCCAACTTTTGTTGACCCAAAATTCCCCATTTTTACACATGATACAGGTGATCAAGTTGAAGCAAGAAACATATAGGGCGGCCTAGAAGAATAAACCAGTTTAGATTTTGGATTGTTTTAGTTAATTTTTCCTTTCCTTGTATTGTATGAATTTGACTTGAAACTTTGAGATGTAATTTGAATTTAATAAATATGAAACATATTAGTAAACATCATGAGCTTTGGTGATAACCCAATTATGCCCCGACTCTTATTCCGTTGCGGGTCGGGGTGTGACAGATTGGTATCGGAGCCATGACTATAGGGATATAGGATAGGTTATTAGACCCTTAGAGCCTATACTATAGTTGATTAGAATTTTTAAATTGTTTGTGTGTTACATGCAAAATTCATGATGTTTATATGCTTTATGTTTATTGTTACATTCAATGTTATGCAAGCATGTTCATAAATACATACTATTATACAATGCTTATCATGAATCATATTCTCATAACATATCATATCCATGGGAGCACACACCTCACAATTCATATGATTTTTACAACGATTTTTGTATTTTCAAATCACATCAAAGTGAGTTCTCATGACGGGCATGTAGTAACTGGAAGGGTACGAGTACCGGTAGTCGGAACGTCCTGTCTAGGCTTGGCATTCGTATAAATCCAAAATAAAGGACAAGTTTGCCTACCTGGGACTAACGATGAGAGTACGAAGGACCTATTAGGCCAAAGCATGCTATACCAAACGTCGTGTGAACTAACACCACTTTGAGTTGTCATTGTGTCTACACCTGGACACCCTCCGACCATACATCTCCCAAACATATTTTATGGTTTTCATTCGGGTGATGCGAGTGTTAAACCGCCAATACCAATGTGAATCCTACTAAACCAATAGTCATGGGGGCCCACATGACTATACAGGCGATGGTATGGGGGACATTGAAGGCCCAAACATGAGCAAACCCAAGACATCCTATGGATGTAGTGCATTATTGATGATTATGTTATTTTATTATTTTAAACGACACATGACACCTAAACACTCCTTAAACTCACCATCCTTCTATCTATATTCCTGTAGATGTCGGCTAGGCAGCTACGTGGAGGTCGAAAGTCGGGAAGGTCAAACGAACGCTTAGCCACTCAAATTGCAAAACAAATGGCCGCGGTGCTTCCTGATATTGTAATTCAAGTCCAACAAGCTCTCACCGCGAATCCTATCAACCCACCCAATCAAGAGGATCAAAACATCGACAACCCTCCCTCCAAGAAGTGCTCCTACAAACACTTCAAGTCTTGCGATCACCCAAAGTATGAAGGGACCGAAGGTGTCACCGCTCTCCTCCACTGGTTTGAGGAAATGGAAAACACCTTCCTCAATTGCGATTGCCCCGAGGATCGCAAGGTACGTTACGCAACCGGGAGACTATTTGGGGTAGCCCTGACTTGGTGTAACACCGAGAAGGGTAAGAGAGGAGTTGAAGACGCTATGGCCTTAACGTGGGAAGAGTTAAGGGAAATAATGACAAAACGCTTCTGCCCAAGAAGCGAACTCAAGAAGTTGGAAGACGAATTCCACTCGCTGAGGCAAAAGGAAGGAGACCATACTTCCTACAACAAAAGATTTCTTGAACCAGATGGTTCCTAACTTGTTCACCCCAGTGTACCGCTTGGTTGAACACTACATTCGAGGCCTCCCCTCAAAGATTCAAGACTCAGTCCTCAGCACTTCGCCTGCAACTCTCGAAGCTGCTATGGAATTAGCTACCAAACTTACCGAGAATCGCATCAGAAACGGTAAATTCAAGGAGGAGAAAAAGAAAGCCCCCGTTGAGGGCCAAACTTCAAACCATTCCACCTCCTCCTCAAAGTTTTCAAACAAGAGGAAACGAAATACCAGAAATTTTGCTGTCACCCAAACCAATTTCCCTATCCCTGCTGCACCCATTACTCAAGTTGCCCCTTCACCCGCACCATACAAAAGGCCATACTCCGGCCCCTACCCAAAATGCACCCGTTGCCAATACCATCACTCTCCCGAACACCCCTGTCAATATTGCACCAGCTGTGGCCGTGCAGGTCACACCATCCAAACCTGCCGCTCGCTGCAGCGAATGAACCGCAACTAACCCACAACCCAAACCCACCATCAAATAATGGGTCAAGCCCAACAACCCCTACTACTACCACCTACACAACATACGGCCCAAACCTACTACCAACCCAACTACCCCATGATGCAACCCATGCGGGCTTGCTACAATTGTGGAGACCCAAACCACTTTAGAAACACTTATCCACGCTTGGTGAACATCATACATGCTCAAGCTCAAGCAAACCCGGTAAATCAAGCTAACCAAGCTCCTCCACCTGCTAGAGGAAGAGCTTTCAACATCAACGCCAATCAAGCTAGAGCCGACAACAACGTGGTTAATGGTACGTTTCTCATCAATGGTAGTTATGCATCCATGTTATTTGATACTGGCGCAGATAAGAGTTTTGTATCTTTAGAATTTGAACCCATCCTCAACCAAACCCGCGATAAACTCATGGAATCCATAACGGTAGAAGTTGCTGACGGAAAACCGGTCTCATTAAACTCCATTATCCGAAACTGTACTCTCACTCTAAACGATCACGATTTCTCAGTTGACCTCATTCCTATGAAGTTAGGAAGCTTCGACATTATAATTGGCATGGACTGGCTCAGCCAACATCATGCTGAAGTGGTATGCCGCGAAAAGTTCATTCGCATTCCTCTTGCAGACGGTCAAACCCTACGAATCTTTGGAGAAACCCCTTCGAAAGGACTCAAACTGATGTCCTGTCTTCAAGCCCGAAAATATCTCCGCAAGAATTATGTCGCATTTTTAACTCACGTTGTCAAGAAGGGAAATAAGGAGAAGAAACTCGAAGACATACCTGTAGTGAAAGAATTCCCACAAGTCTTCCCCGACGACATCTCAGGACTTCCTCCCAAGAGAGAAGTCGAATTCCGCATTGATCTTATACCTGGCGCTACACCCGTCGCGAAATCTCCTTATAGATTAGCCCCATCCGAAATGCAAGAGCTGGCCATTCAATTACAAGAACTGACCGACAAAGGATTCATACGTCCTAGCTCATCGCCTTGGGGTGCACCTATTCTGTTTGTAAAGAAGAAGGATGGAACGTTCCGCATGTGTATCGATTACAGAGAACTCTACAAATTAACGGTCAAGAACCGCTATCCATTACCTCGCATCGATGATCTTCTAGACCAACTCCAGGGTGCCACCTGTTTTTCAAAGATCGACCTTCGTTCTGGCTATCATCAACTCAGAGTACATGAAGAAGACGTCCCAAAGACCGCCTTCTGAACTCGTTATGGTCATTATGAATTCATGGTCATGCCATTTGGTCTAACCAACACTCCAGCTGTCTTCATGGATCTAATGAACAGAGTCTGCAAACCCTATCTCGATCGTTTTGTTATAGTCTTCATCGACGACATTCTCATTTACTCAAAGTCCAAAACTGATCATGAACGACATCTTCGACTCATCCTAACACTCTTAAGAACCGAAAAGCTCTACGCTAAATTCTCCAAATGCGAATTCTGGTTAAGAGAAGTACAATTCCTTGGACATGTCGTCAATGACAGGGGAATACATGTCGACCCCTCAAAGATCAAAGCATTACAGGAATGGCAAGCGCCACGTACCCCAACCGAAGTAAGATCATTCCTTGGTTTGGCTGGTTACTATCGTCGTTTCATTTCAAATTTCTCTCGTATCGCTGTACCACTCACGGCTTTGACACATAAAGGGAAACCCTTCATATGGGGACCTAAACAAGAAGAAGCCTTCCAAACCCTTAAGCAAAAGCTTTGTGACGCACCTATCCTCACACTCCCCGAAGGTTGCGATGACTTTGTAGTTTATTGCGACGCATCGGGGCAGGGACTAGGCTGTGTATTAATGCAAAGGGGAAAAGTGATAGCCTATGCTTCTAGGCAGCTCAAAAACTCATGAGAAGAACTACACTACCCACGACCTAGAACTTGGAGCCGTTGTGTTCGCTCTTAAGATATGGAGACATTACCTCTATGGTACCAAGTGTGAAGTATACACCGACCACAAGAGCCTCCAACATATCTTTAACCAAAAGGAGTTGAATATGAGGCAACGAAGATGGGTCGAACTTCTTAATGACTACGACTGTGAAATTAGGTATCATCCTGGTAAGGCAAATGTGATGGCCGATGCACTCAGTCGAAAGGGTTATGCGAACTCCATTCGTCTTCTATGTTCACAAATCATAACTGATATCAAAGATCAAATCCGAGAAGCTCAACATGTTTCCATAACAGAATACGACATACGCAATGAGTTATCTTGTGGAGCAGAACTTAAACTCGAAACAAAATTCGACGGTATCCTGTATTATATAGATCGCATATGGATTCCCGATCACAATAACCTTCGCGATACCCTTATGAAAGAGGCGCACAAAACACGATACTCTGTACACCCAGGAGCCGACAAGATGTATCAAGACCTTCGATACACCTACTGGTGGCCTGGCATGAAAAAGGATATTGCTGTTTTTGTTTCCAAGTGCCTTACCTGTTCTAAAGTGAAAGCTGAACATCAAAGACCCTCAGGACTTCTAGTCCAACCTAAAATACCTGTATGGAAGTGGGAAAACATAACCATGGACTTCATTACCGGGTTACCTCGCACTCCTGGTGGGTATGGCACTATATGGGTAATCATTGATCGTCTTACGAAATCAGCTCACTTCATTCCGATTCTCGAGGACTTCAAGAATGAGAAGTTAGCTCGTATCTACATCAGCGAAATCGTAAGCCGTCATGGTGTACCGTTAAGCATTATTTCAGATCGTGATGGACGTTTCACTTCACGAACATGGCAAGCCGTACAAGCCGCTTTGGGTACACGATTAGACCTCAGTACCATTTATAATCCTCAAACTGATGGACAATCTGAACGCACCATTCAAACTCTTGAAGACATGCTTTGAGCATGTGTCATAGACTTCAAAGGGAATTGGGACGCTCATCTACCATTAGTCGAATTTTCGTACAACAACAGCTATCATTCAAGTATCGGCATGGCACCTTTCGAAGCGTTATACGGTCGTAAGTGCCGATCACCCATATGTTGGCACGAAATTGGAGAAGCTCAAATCACCGGTCCAGAATTAATACAAGAAACAACAGATAAGATTCATCAAATTCAAAACAATCTTCTAGCGGCACAAAGTCGTCAAAAGAGTTATGCAGACAAACGACAAAAGCCCTTGGAATTTAACATTGGTGACCAAGTACTTTTAAAAGTATCGCCGTGGAAGGGAGCGGTTCGTTTTGGCCAAAAAGGCAAGCTAGCACCACGCTACGTAGGACCTTTCAAGATACTCGAAAGAGTAGGACCTGTAGCATACAAGCTTGACCTACCAGAGGAACTCAACAGAATTCATCCCACATTCCACATATCGAACTTGAAGAAGTGCCTCACCGATGAAAATCTCCATATTCCTCTAGAAGACATTCAAGTCGATGAATTTATGCATTTCATTGAAAGACCAGTAGAAATTATGGACTTTGGAGAGAAACGTTTAAGACGAAGCCGCATTCCAATTGTCAGGGTACGCTGGGAGTCGAAACGAGGACCTGAGTTTACTTGGGAACGTGAAGACTCAATGCGCGAGAAAAACCCACATCTATTTCCTATTACCACTACTACTTAAATTTCGGGACGAAATTTCTAAAAGTAGGGGATACTGTAACATCCGTCGAAAAACGGTTTTCAAAACCCGCTTCGTTTATTAATCGAATAATCAGTTTTAAATTTTCGTTGCTTATTTATGACTTATTTTAATTTTAAACGATACATAATTAATAAACAAATTAGAATTTATAAATTATAATTGTTAAAAAGTAAAAATAAATTAATTAAAAAGAAAAACCGGCTGCCGGGAGTCGAACCCGGGTCAGCCGGGAACCTCAAAGCTTTAACTCTCGTCCACTAAACCACTCCGCCACTTGTGATCTTTAGTGATATATCGAAACAATTAATTCAAATAACAAAACTCGAATTCAAAACAGTCAACGGCGCGCCCAATTCGCAGTCGCCGGAAAATCCCGACGACTTCGCCAATAATTGTCGGTTTCTTTTGACTGAGGGTGCGTATTAACTCTTACATCAGTTATAACCGATGCCCAGTTCCGCGACATCAGTCATAATCGCCGGAGAATAATTGACCAACGAATCAAGACAGAAATCGGACCCAATTCATCGATATTCTTTCCTATAAATACACACCTTAGCCTCTGGTAATCTTTTCGCTCAAAATCACACCAGTTCTCGACGCAATTTCACTCGCCGGAACTTTTCTGCCATCACCGGACTTTCGCCGGAAAACCGAGACTCACATCAAAACGGTAAATACTTCGACTCTTTCTGTTTCATTCCATTGTTAAACCATTACTAACATAAATTCATCACCCAGAATCAATCCCAGACGACGTTGTCGGAAATTCTGCTTTCGCCGGAAAACTTCTGAAATTTCCAGAATCACGCCGAGAGCCGGTATGATCATTTAAACCTACTGATAATCGTTGCTCAGTAGTTCAATTTCATATCTAATCAATCAAAACTGTTATTTTATCCGAACAGACAAAGTTCACAAACAGAGCCGACGAATCCTTGCCGGAGTTCTGTGAAAGACACCTGTTCGGTACATCCTTTCCCCAAACCCTCTCCGTTCATTACCTTTCAATTTCTTATAATGTTCGTTAATCGAGTTAAACAAGAAACAGTTTGGTTAACCGTTGTCTGTGTTTTGAACGAAGAAGACGAAGTCGTTTATGTTGTAAGATTAATTAAAATTAATATTATGAACGGATTAGACACACAGTCCAGCGGTGGACTGTGTGCAAATAATACACACACTTCGAGAGTTCGATTCCTATCACAATCCTAACCTCTGAAATAAAAATGTTTTTTTTTTAAACCAAACCGGGTTAACTCACAGTAAGATGTTAAATATAATAAAAACCGGAATATTTACCAGGTTAGACACACAGTCCAGCGGTGGACTGTGTGCCAAACTAAACCACAGGTCCCGGGTTCGAGACTGTGGAGATCACCGGGTTGATACAATTAAATCATTTTTAAATAAATGATTTTCGGATTAAGTTAAATAGTATTTAAATATAATTAAAAACAGAAATATTTCGGGTTAGACACGTAGCTCAGTTGGTAGAGCTGCGTGCACGCGTACGGGAGGTCACGGGTTCGAGTCTCACTCAGTGCAATAATATTCACAACCGAACCAGTCAACGGTCAATAGTCATGGTCAACGGTCAAAAGTCAACATTTTATTTATTTATTTAATTTAAAAATCAATTAAAAATACTTAAAAATAACGTTTTTAAAGTTAGAAAATAGCCTTAAACTCACAAAAATATATCCAAAAATCCTATTTAAATTGTTAATAAAATCCACTTATTTACCGTACCTTTTCGTTATTAATTAGGTTAGTTATTCCTCGTCGATCAACCCTCTAAACTCGTGCGCATTCAACATCATCCACCAAACGCACCCAATGTGAGTGAATCTCTACCAATTCCCCGTTTTAATCACATTTTGGGGTGTATCATGTGTCGCTATTATTTATTTAAATTAAACACTTGTGCATTCATCATATTCATGATCAAATGTGTTGCCTATATATATCTATTGTTTGTGTGGTTAATGTTTAGATTAAAGTTATCATTTTCAGTACATACATTATCATAGGCCACCGCTCCCCATTACCTATGAGCGTGAGCTGTTCCCCATTACCTATGAGCGTGAACGAGGCGTTGCCAACATAAGATCGGCTCCATTTGATTGAGCCTTGATCTCAAATACATCATCATAGGTCGTCCGTTCCCCATTACCTATGAGCGTGAACGAGACGTTGCCAACATACACACTGTCATTCATATCATATACTCATGCAAGGTGTTTGTGATTGTTTGTTTACATACGTTTGTTCATGTATGATTATTGCACAATTTTCCATATTAAATACAACAAGGTATCAATAACAAATGTTTTTAACAAGGTTCACTCGCCAACTTTTGTTGACCCAAAATTCCCCATTTTTACACATGATACAGGTGATCAAGTTGAAGCAAGAAACATATAAGGCGGCCTAGAAGAATAAACCAGTTTAGATTTTGGATTGTTTTAGTTAATCTTTCCTTTCCTTGTATTGTATGAATTTGACTTGAAACTTTGAGATGTAATTTGAATTTAATAAATATGAAACATATTAGTAAACATCATGAGCTTTGGTGATAACCCAATTATGCCCCGACTCTTATTCCGCTGCGGGTCGAGGTGTGACAATTTTCACTATTACCTGGAACTATCTACACTAAAATTTCAGATATTAATTCAATTTGTACGCCAAGTTATGACATTCATATTAACTTGTCAGAAAACGCAGCCTGGACCTTTGTTACGGAAAAATTCATTTAAAATATCAAATCACGTCAAAAAAATATATTTCCAGTGGGGTATGAAAGGTATTTCCTGGAACTACGTTATAGACTCAAGAAACATGGATTTTTGTTTACTTTTGACACAGTTTCCTTACTAGTCACCCAAAAAGAATTTCTTAACAAACCAAATGACCTATATACACCAACTACAGCAGGTTATCATCATAATCAGGCCATATATCCACTAATTCATTAAGAACCATAAGATTTAAACCACAATCATGCAAGAATCAAAACCATAATAATTTATACCAAGTCATTATGATGCCATACCTCCACCATGCACGATTTCTAACAACCTAGTCAAGGAATATCATCACATACATCAAAAATCATCAAGCAAAACAGAAAACACAGCCCTGATATTATAATACTAGTAGCCGAAATCATGCATGAACTCTTAAAACTGTAAACATATCCAAGATATGATACCCAACGATGAATATTGTTCAACTGAGCCTTGAAACCGAAGTACTTGAAGCCTTCGTGCTCCTGTTCTTCGTTGATAGTAGAGAATGGGAGGGAGATCTTTGGGATCGACTTAGGATCAGGGTTACGAGGGATTACATGGTACGTACGTAATATAACGATTGGGGTGTGAGGCGGTTTAGGGTTAAGTGGGCCGCACATCAATTTGGGCTGAAGGTGTGTGTGGGGTGGTTTATTGTTTCCAGTTTGGGGCTTGGGCAACTTGGGCCGCAAGTAAGTTAGAGAGGTAAGGGGTCGCGGTTTGGGTTTAATCAACTTAGGCCACACCTGCAGTGGGCCGCAAGTAAGGGTTCAGTTTTTAGGGTGGCTCAGGTTTAGCTTAGGCTGCAACCTACTCGGGCCGCGTGGAAACAAGTGGGGGTTTGGGTCCAGTTTGGAAATCATAGGGTAGGGATTCTAAGAGAAGTCCCTAAATGAGAAACTTGAGAAGCATTCTGAACCACACATTTCCATAAGCTTTTCGTAATATACACATATGCATATAGTCAATTTTAAACTATACATATGTGTATATTACGAACAAAATTTGAGACCAGAATTCTTCTCAAGTTTCTCAATTAGCCTAGTGCTTCTCACATGATCCTGACCATATATATATATATATATATATATATATATATATATATATATAGGGTTAGGTTCATTTGTGAACACTTCCCTTATTTGTGAACAAAATGAACAAAAATCCTGACCATCGATCTTCTTTACTAAATATAAGGGTAGGATTGTAATTTTAGATATAAATTAATATTAGTTCATTAATTATATTCCATCCATAAACAGTTACTTTGCCCTATTGTTGTGATTTCAAAATATAATTTAAATTTTGCCAAGATTTTAATTTCACATTTATTTTCTTTCGTTTAAAGACTTGCACCTGGTGTTTTATTTTGATTCCCTTTTTTGTTGCGTACAATAAATACTAAATTTTTCATTATATTCCACATGTATATAAACTCAATACACCGATGAACTATTTTAAATACACCTATGTACACGTAGTACTATACATATTTATTATATGTGTTTACATAGATTTCAAATTCACTAATCGTGTTATATATAAATTAATTAAACTGATCATCAATATATTTTTAATACAACCCAAAATGATGATTTCTTTATTAAAAACAACCTGTTCAGATACACAAAGCACCAACAAGATAACCAAATGTATAACGACTACTAAACAAAAAATAACCACCAACGTGTCATAAACGAGTAATATATACTAACACGTAAACTATCACGCAATCTGTGTAACAAAAGTCTTCTTAGCCTTATCATGTGCATCCGCTTCAGCAATTATACGATCACGGTGCTTGTTTGCATCTAAACACACTAACCGCACAACAAACATTTTTTGTAGTCATGTCAAACTCGCCTTCTTATCCTTTTGTGTAAGCTGAAACCCACTGTACCATTTTTCCCGCGTCACTCCAAACCAAGTTTCCATGTGTCGCATTGCAAAAACCCCACAATCGACAATATTGTCAATCGTCGACCATTCAATATCCACCCTATAGAGCATTACTCCATCAAAGTCCCGACCTTTTGGATGATCAATTGCCTTCAAGTACTTAGTTACAATATCTTTATGCGGAAAAGACAAGTTTAAATACGTTAATAATGACACAAATAATAACTTTACAAGTTAAAAAGATATTTACCACTTTGAACAGTGTCGTCTTCTTAAAGAAATCATAACAATTGCAGCATCAATATACACACTAGGTTCTACGTCTTTCATCTAAAAATACATCAGCCCGATTCCAGCTTATGTTTCAAACACCATTTTCCTACACATTCTCTATAAAGTTAAACAGTCATACCATAGCAATTACATATAAGTACAAAAACATGTACACTCGTGTACAGCATTGGAATACACAGACGTACAACCTTGATTAAATAACGTGTAAACAACCTGTATACCGGTGTACAGTAGTGAACAACAGTGCAATACACATATGTAACAATTGATTCCAAATACATACAACATCCTATACAATAGTATACAATAGTGTACAACTGTTTCACGGTTCAAAAAATGCATTTGTACATCTGTAACTCACAACTTTTTGACAGCCAACTTTCATTTTAATAATATACACGCTCAATACACATACGTATACCATTACAGAAAACACATGTGTACAACACATTATACATATGTGTACAGGACAACAACTAAACACATCTTTCTAAAGTATTAAATCAGCAACTCGAAAGCAACTGCAACTAAACCTCCAAAATTAATAATGGTGGTTGTGTTTATACATCCTCTACTAATGTTTTTAATAAATGAGACAACACGAACTACGATTAAACCAAGTCGGCATACACATGTGTTAAAACATAATAGAAGTATTATTTTTATTGGTTGATCCCTAAATTAACTAACACGATTGCTGTAGCCGGAACTAAACTTCAAAAAAGAGGACAAATCATATGTATTAGAAGCAGCAAAAACCAAGCAACTTTAAAAATTACGGCTCTTTATATACACTTTCATATGAAACCCTATATTTTAAATGCAAGAACTCAAGAAAAGAACTAACAATTAAAAATAACTAAACCATGATACTGAGTATACGTATGTGTATAGTCGAATAAACCCAGAAAACAGAGTATACATATGTGTATAATCAAATGAACCCAAAAAACAGAGTATACATATGCGTATACAGTTACCCGTTAACAAAATCGAAACAAATTCAGCCACCATACTAACAACTGTTTTCTACACTTTTATCAGGAAATAAAATCGGAACAAAAGATTTTTAACCCAGACTTCTTGTTAAATCGTATGAACCCTAAAATAAAGGAAAAAAATGACAAAAATGGAACCACACAACCCATAAATCAAATGAAATCAAATAGCTTTTATCAACCCTATTGCAAAAATAAACTTTTCTATATGAACATTCATCTAAAACCCTAACTTTTACATGAAAAAAAAAAGAAATAAACCCTGAACTATACACAATCGGAAGAAACAAACAATTACAAAAACTGAAATACACTTGAAATTCGTACCTTTATATGTTTTGAAGATGTAATCACTGAAATATGGTGGCTAGGAAACAGGGGGTCGTCACATTGAAGCGACGGTGAAAGATGATCGTGTAGAGAGAGAACGATATTAGGTTTTTATTTTGATTTTTGATTTGATCTTCTAATAACTGATATTTGGTATGAAAATTACTAATTAGCCCGTATATCATTTAATTAAAAACCATGTAACATATAAGAATTACAAAAATGTCACTATTATTAAATCTTATCATCTTCTAAATCAATGGACAAGATTTGTTCATTTTGTTCACAAATCTATTATTGTTCACTCTTGAAGCCCACCCTATATATATATATATATATATATATATATATATATATATATATTATATTATATTATAATTATATTTACATATTAATAATAGAAGCTAATGAATACTAATTTTTATATTATAATAATATACATTTTTTAAAACTTTTATTATTTTAATAGTTAAATACATTTTCATACTTTTCTTAACTTTAATGATTTTTTTTATCATGGGTTGAGGATAAGCTTATTGTCAACAGGTGTCGAACCGGTACTGATATTGAAATTACTGTTACGGACCTGTTCGGCATCGGTACATGAAGGTAAAAACCGGCATCAGTCTGGTATAGAAAACGCCAAAAGTCGGTACCGAATTGATATTGAAAATCTTTTAGTTCAGGAAATTTATCGTACAACTTTTTTAAAATTTTCTTTCTTCAACTTTTAATGATTTCTTTTTTTTAGTTTCAAGGGTAGGGTTGAGCTAGGTGTCAATCGATACTCAATCAGTACTCATACCGAAAATCCCAGTTACGGTACCGGTATACGGAGGTAAAAACCAGTAGCGAACCTGTACGAGAAACGCCAACATTCGGTACCGAATTGGTACTTAAGATCTTTCGGTTCGGGAAATTCGGTGCTGGTACCCAATACCATTTGTTCATCTCTGACCACGGGTTTCATACGAACAACATCGTTACCATACAACTTTTTTTGGTTGATTTTCTTTTTGTTAATTTTTGGTGTTTCTCTACATTTTCTTTTTATTCTTGTAAGCGGTTCCGCTCGCAACACGGTCGTAGTGGTTTCAAAACACATGTAAGCACAGACTAAACAACAAAGAAGTTCGCCACAACGCGGCGAATTTCTTAAACCTAGTTAAATAAGTAGGTGTTTAAGTGGATTCGACTAACTCATACTCGTGACAAAATAAAACGTAACCAACGTAATTTATAATCGTAAAAATAAACAGTGCTAACCTCGGAAGTACGAGTTGTGACTAATATTAACTATATATTTGATGTAACTGATTGTGACTTTGCTAGGATTTATTCCTACCATTTGTTTGAAATAGACATTGTTACATAGGATCAAGATTAAGGGAAAACCCCTCGAGTTGTGAGAACTTAGAGAACTCGACCTTTCCGAGCGAGTTTTGCCCCCATTTTTTTCACACCCCTAGATTAAAATATTAGAAAAGACTGCCGTAAAAAAAACTAAAAAAAACTTTTTCGAAGTGATATTTTTCAACCCTTACAGTTGTTTAAAAAAATGATGACACGTAAGCATGACATCACATTTTACAGCATTTACGGCAGCCGTAAATGAACAAGAACAATTTTTTTTGTTTTTTTTTTTGGGAAAATTGATTTTTTTTAGGATTTTTGGTAAAAAAAAATTTTGAAATTTTTTTTCGCATGACCGAGATCTCTATGTTCTCGCAACCCGTATAGGTTTTATTTTACCCTAACCCTTCTTACATATTACCTCATATATATATATATATATATATATGTTTGATGTTTCATATGTTGGTATTTTTTCACACCATAAAGATAAAAAGAGATGAGAGTTAAGATTTGACAGCATTACATTATCCAATCTCACTTTATATGGTGGTGGGTTGACATCATAGTGGGCTTACATTGAATTTGAATTCAAGTTAACCATCAAAAAGCCTTTGCACAATGGAATCTTTGCGACTGGCCTAGACGCCTAGTGGCTTCGATAAGAAAGAGTTAATTGCCTGGATAGTCCCTGTGGTTTTATGTTTTTTCACGTTTAGTCCCCACCTTTTGGAAATAACAGGTATGCTCTCTATGGTTTGTTATTTTATTACTCGGATAGTCCCCTGAGTAAATGTGGGGGGACTATCCGAGTAACAAAATAACAAATCACAGAGAGCATACATGCTATTTCTAAACTAACTGATATTTACTCATGGAACTATCCGAGTAACAAAATACAAACCATAGGGAACATACATGCTATTTTCAAAAGATGGGGACTAAACGTGAAAAATCGTGAAACCACAGGAACCATCCGGGCAATTAACTCGATAAATAATTAAAACGCTTTCTTTTTCCATTACGTTCTTCTTCTTCTTCTTTTTAATTCTAATTAAGTACGATGGTTTTAATAAAATTTATACGCATGTCGAAATGTTCATATTTATTAATCAATAATGCTAAAAGAGTTTCGAATCCTGGAATTTGTAACTATAAGTAGTTAAAAGAAGTGGCTTAGGATTAAAATACGTTTAAAAAATCATATAAAAGATCTTGACTTTCACTTTTTATTTACTAATGAACAAAATAATATTTGTAAAGTTTGTAATGAAGCATTGATTTATAAAAGTTTAACTTCAGTGTTTGACTAATGATATGACAATAAAACAAAATCACTACAAACAAGGTGGACCTAGGTTCAGGGTGCTATGGTCGCGCCTACACCCCTTGAAATTTTGTTATTATCGTATATACAATATAATCTTGAAAGTCTCAAAGAAATTTTGACTCCGACGTCCATGAAATTTTGACTCATCTTGCAAATTATTGTCAATAGATATGGAGAGTAGTTGTGATGAAAAGAGAAGAGTGAAGATAGGACTTCAAGATTTTGTTCGAGGCGACGGCCGCTTGACATCAATAGAAGTGGTAGCGGATCTGTAAAGTAAGATGTGGGAAAGATGTGGGAAGAGAAGAAGAAGATGACCTAATACTAAAATATGTTGTTTTGGGACTTTTTGAAAATCAAGCAACAACCCATACTTCATAGCCCAGCATTTAACCAAAACGTGATGTTTAAAAGATGGATCAAAGTCAAACTGTAAAAATAAAATAAATAAAAATGGGAAAATTAAAAAAATAGACAATAAATATAGCTAGACACAATTTTTTTCGACTTTGTAAAGTGTTTTAAACAATTAAAAAGCGACACTAAGTCTCAACTGTTACTTTTTGACACAAAAATCATGTTTAGTCGATTCTTTTAGTTTAGTCTGAGTTAGGGGCAAGGTTAGCCTGAGTCTATATTTGAAAAGTCAAAACTATTATAGAAAATTAAATTCAACACTGTCTATTTTACAAATTTTTCATTAAGAACAGTAAGAGTAAAATACCAAAATCGTTTGTCCTTAAGGTTTGGGTTGATTTGTCTGTCAAATCAAAAATAACTTCTTTTTTTATTTGGACACTTGACGTTTTAAATTTGTTGTCATTTCTATCTAAATCAGAAACCCAAGTAAAATGTGTCGTTAACTCAGGGGTTGTTTAGACATTTTACTCATTTATTTTACTTTAACTTATTTTTTATTTTCTTTTTTACCTTTAAATAACAATAAAAATAATTATAATTTATATATACACACATTTATATATATATAGACATACTTATACATCATAGAGTGATGGAGATCGACGGAATCGGCCACCACTTGGGGCGACGACCCAGAGGCAGCCACCTTGACAGTGGTGAAGGTGGCACACGTTGAAGCACGACTGTGCCTTAATCGAGAACTAATTGACTAGGAATCGGTGGTGGGTGTTAGGTTTCTGGAGTGCCTTATATCGAGTAGAACAATATATATAACTTACCACGAACCGTTGCTTGTTCGACACCAGCAGGCTAGGTTGGAAAAAATGAAACGACGGCGGTGGTGTTAAAATTCAGAGTTTAGAGGGTGGCTGCTGGTGATATGGCGACCGAAATAAAAAAACGTGAAATTGCAGGGATGAAAAGATGGTTTATAAGAATTTACACTATACCCACCTGACTTTGGAAAATTACACCAAATAATCCCAATTTCTTTATAAGAGGGTTTTATAAAAACAAAAATAAATAGGTCAAATATCTATATTGCCTCTGAGTTAAGTTAGTTTAAACAGAGTTAACAAATTGGATGAAACCGATAACAAAACGTAAATTTAAAGGTTCGGTTGTGAACAAAACCACTTATTTAATTTAATGTGACAAATCTGCACAAACTCCAAAGACAATTTTGCCATTATACTTGATTAGGAAAAAACAATAAAACAAAATTCAATAATTTTAATTTGATGGTCACACTAAAACAAATTTATTAGAGTAAATTGCCAAAATTATCCCTAAGGTTTGGACATATTTGTCATTTTCATCCAAAAACAACTTTTTTGTACCATATAGTCCTTCACTTTTGGGATATTTTACCATTTTCATCTAAACGTCTAATTTTTTTGTCAAAATCGTCCCTTAGATTTGAGATTTTTTGTTATTTTCATCCAAATGTTTGATAGAAAAAATAAAGCAAATTAGATTTTTTGATGAAAATGACAAACAATCCCAAAAGTGAAGGATTATATTGTAAAAAAATTGTTTTGAATGAAAATGAAAAACATGCCTAAACTTCAGAGACGATTTTGACAATTTACTCAAATTATTATAACCACATATTTACCATTCTTTATTATTTTATTGAATTAAAACAATAAGATTCTAACTTTTTTGTTTCATTTGATATTTTTGGTTCATCTGTTTGTCTTTTTGTTTATTTTACGGTTTATTAATATGTTTCTCGTATTTTAATTTGGTTTTATATTTTTATTATGTGATCCTTATAAAAAAAATTTTAGCCTCAACCACTGCAAATTATTGATGTAAGCGAGGGTTAGAAGTTAAAAACAAGGGAAGAATGCTAAAAAAAATAAACTGAGACAATTCGATAAAAACGATAATTCTAAAGATTTCATATTTGGGACCTCTTAGTTTTTTTAATGGGTGTTACTAAACATAACGACAACTAGAGATGGGCATAATCGGGTTTTATTATTACCCGGAACCGGTTTCAACCCGGACCCGGTTCTGCTTGGATGTCATTGGAACCGGGTATGGTGTGGAACAGGGTCCAGTTCCTACCCGGGTTCACAACCAAGAATATGGAACCGTGTAGAACCGGGTACGGGTATTATGGAACCGGGTATGGTGTGGAACCGGGTATGGTGCGGAACCGGTTTCTGACAGTATTGGGAACCGAACATGTGATTTGTCATTTAAAATCTGCAAGGACCCGGTTTCTGACAGTCAAACCTGCCATTAACTATTCAGAACCGGTTCCACATAAATGTTACCGTTGGAAACCGGTTCCTTATTAAAAAAATCGGTTTTTTATTATATATAAACCCCTTCCTACTTACCATTTCTAAACTTAACACTTACCATCATCAACTTACAAAATCAATCAACTTCTAAGTTCTTGCAAATACCTATGGCATGCAACGATAAAGTTGTTACGGTCTTAGAGACGAAAAGAAACCCTGCTATATGGAAGAATTTTGATATCTGTTTAATGTCCGACAGCCACGAGATGGCTAGATGCAAAGATTGTGGAAAATTTATGAAGGCCGCCGCCAACTCAACCCTTAAGAAACACACTGAGCGGCATTGCCCATTGACGAAAGCAAAGAAAAATGAGACGGGAGAAGGTTCCGGCACCGGTTCTTCAAATGTTTGATGTAACCCGTTTGGTTTGGTGTTTTTAATAAAGTTTGTGTAATGTTTCTTTCTATTGTGTTTGTTATGTTTGATTTTTATTATTAGTTACATTGATAAATAAAAATAATAACATTAATCGGTTAAAATTAAAAAAAAATTAACCGGTTACAAAAAAATAAAAATTACTCAGAACCGGTTCCAGTAAGATTTTATTTCTTTGAACGTTTACTAGCGACAAGTGCAACACTTTTCGATGAGTTTCTCTTAGGTGCGGGTACCTCGGTACAATCGTCGTCCGAATCGTTAGTCTCCACTTCTTCGTCCTTCTCTTCATCAACAATTTTATGCTCTAACTCAACTTCATCTTCTAGACTAGTTTTATGTTGAACACGATCAACGACATCCAAATGGTCCTTTAAGCATATTGCCATCTCTAGCGATTCCGGAGTTAGTCTTGTTCTTCTAATTGACAAAACCCTGCCACTAAGAGAAAACACACTTTCCGAAGCTACCGTGGAAGCTTGGACCGTTAGTATATCACGAGCCATGGTGGCTAGAATCGGGTATTCGGATTCTTTTGATTTCCACCATGCCAAAACATCAAATTTCCTATACTCCTCAGTGGTCATATTAAGCGAATACTGATTTTTTTTATATCTCCCAAGTTCACTTGTTGGTTCACTACCCCTTTGTTGTCTAGCCGTCTCATCTCTAACGACATTCAACATGGTTATAAGTGGATCCCCGCTTATTTCATCGTTAGATGCCGTGGACCGAGACTCAACAAATTTGTATGATTTTTTTCACCATATTTTTTTAAATAATGATCATAAAGTTTGGTCATACACTCATTGAATATTTTTTTTTGTTTTTTCTTTTAAAGTTGGATCCTCCTCACGCATATCCAACTTGTCATAAATTTCATCAATTAAAGCTTCAACACCCGGTACATTTAAAGCTGGATTTAAAGCGGCGACACATAGAAAAACGGGTGGTAATTCTAAAAAATATTTTTAAAATTTTTGAATAATTGGTCTCATCATATTCCTTAACATGTCACTAGAATTTTCAAACTTTTTAAAATTAGTTGTTATCAAATACAATTGGTCCACAACTTTAGAACTAGTAGGATAATAAACACCGGAAATCAAAGTCGTTGTAGTTTTAAAACTTGTAAAAAAGTACTTAGGTTATGAATATTTTCCCAAGCCGTGTCGGAAAAGGGGACGACTAGGTACTCATCACTTAAAGTTGTATGAAAAGATTTTAAAGTGCCCATTTGCTTTATAGCCATTTCAAACATATGACAAGTTGAATTCCAACGAGTCGGTATATCCCAATTCGGTTCAATAATTTTTTGGTTGACATCTTTACAAAGTCTTTTATATTCTTGATATCTTTCTTTTCCACTTTTGAAAACATCTTGGAGCATAGCTCTAAATGCTATAATAAAATCCGATACAAATTGATCTTTTAAACCGGTTTGCACTATTAAGTTAATAATATGTGCAACACATCGTGTGTGGAAAAAAACACCATCAACTATTGGTTTGTACTTCAACTTTAATTTTTCAATCGCCGTTGTGTTGTTTGAAGCGTTATCAAAGGATATTGAAAATTTTTTATCTTCTAAACCATATTTAATTATTGTGCCATTTATAATTCTATAAATATTTTCTCCCGTATGAGGAGAAGGAAACTCGTCAAACGCAATCGTACGCTTTATCATTTGCCATATTTAATTATTGTGCCATTTGTTAACGGGTTAGGAATTTGCGTTTTTGGAACTCTTTAAGGCCATTTGTTGATTAGTATGTGAAAAAGAACAAGAAAGAAATGTAACAAGAAGAATAGATATGAGAAATTGTGTGCTAAACAATAGATTTCTAAACACTATATATAGAATCGGTTCCAACGGTTAGGAACCGGTTCCAACGGTCAGATTTGTCATTAAATGTTTCTGGGAACCGGTTCCAACGGTAACATTATAACGGCTATAATCGGTTCCTACTGGAACTGCATTGGTACTGGTGGAACCGGGTACTAGTGAAACCGGGTACGGGTAGGAACCGGGTACGACCCGATTCAAATGGTAAAATCGTGGAATCGGGTTAGAACCAACGGGTATTTTGAACCCGGAACCGGTTCTACTTAATGTCGGGTAGGAACTGGAACCGGGTCCAGTTCGGTTCTACCGGTTCGGGTTTGGAACCGGTTTTTATGCCCATCTCTAAGGACAACTGAACTCATCAATACTATCTCTTTCAAATGGGTAACAAATGGGTACGAGAATATGACATTCAATAGAGTGGGTGAATTTTGGCAAACCCTTCTTTCATTTGGCAATTAGTTTCATCCACATAAATTGTGCAGACTTGGTCCCATCAGGGCTATTTGTTCACCCTCTGTAACATGTGACTGTTACGAAGTAATTGGCCCATTACCTGTCCAATTCACTCCATCTAAACCACAACTATTTTTACGAAGTAATTGGCCCATTACCTGTCCAATTCACTATCAGTTTAAAAAATCAACTGTAAATTATACTCAGTTTAAAAAATCAAGTGTAATATAGTATTTTGATTTAATTTGTGGGGTTGGATTTAATTGGCAAAACTATTGAAGTTAAAGTATTGCTCATCTTAAAGTTAAGGGTTTCGAGTCTAAGTGAAAACAAATTTTCTGTAATTTAAGCCGTTTAAAAAAAGTTATTAGTATTTTGATTAACACTTTATACTTAATTTTTATAATTTTTGTGATTTAAAATATCTATTTTGATTATTTAATTTCTCTTTCTTAATTGTGTGACCTTTTTAACAAATTCCGACACTTTCTTTTTTTTAACGGCCAACGAATTCTCCAAATGGGCTACTGGCGAAATTCACCACATCGGGATACACTCGCTCCGAACCGGGGAAAACCCTCACCTAGAGCCGAAACCCGTGAACACTCGCCCGAAGGCACGACAGTGCAGTGAGGTAAAACCCGCTCAGTTCAAGGATCGAACTAGCGATCTCGGCCGCTTACTCGCCTAGTCTCCCATCATCACCAGATGCCGCAGAAAATATTGGGGAGAGCAGGAATCGAACTTGGGTCCCTTAGAACACCAAGTCTCTCCCATACCACTCCACCACAACCTCATTAGCAATTCCGACACTTTCCTACTTGAGTACCAAGAGACGATAAAACTACAAGAAAATATTTTCTTGTGGGGTACAAGAATCACATGCCAGTATACATTTTTAATATTCTAATTAGCTAGAATATATAATATATGATTTTTTTTAGTTACTAGTACATATTGAAGAATACATAAGTTTATTCTTAAGTTGGCCATACCAGTCACACCAAAGATTGTAGTCTCGTAGATGTTGCCAAAGATAAGTTGTGTTGGTGATGAATTCCATAACAATCCTATTTGTGTGCAGGTCAAAATGAGTCTCATGCCAGCTACCACTCATTATCTTCTAACTTTATTTTATGATAATTGTCACATTATCTAACTACTAGCTACTAATCATTTTCAAACAATACAATCACAAAAGACACATGGTATGTGCTTATATAAAGATGCTAATTTTCATGCTAATAAACTAAGTTATTAGCCATTTGATCTGTGGTTTCAAAGAGAAACACTATACCATGGCTTCTCATCCCACAAACCTTCACTTTGTCTTGTTTCCTTTGATGGCTCAAGGTCATATGATACCCATGGTAGATATGGCCCGTATACTAGCCCAACGTGGTACTATGGTTACTATAATCACAAGTCCAGTTAATGCAAACCGTTTTAGATCGGTTGTTGATCGTGCAATTGAAGCTGATCTCAAGATCCAAATTCTTGAACTCCAACTCCCATTAGCTGAAGTTGGTTTGCCAGAAGGAGTGTGAGAATTTTGACTTGCTGACATCATCTGCGCACGCGGTTAATACGATCCTAGCAATGAATATGCTAGAAGAACCAGCAGAAAACATGCTCAAAGTCTTATGTCGGCCTCCGAGTTGCATCATCTCGGATGGTTGTTTTCCTTGGACTAACGATGTGGCAAAGAGGCTCAATATTCCAAGAGTAGTTTTCTATGGCAGGATGTTTCGCGTTCCTGTGTGTACACATAGTGACAAGTATAAATATACTAGATGAAATTGATTCTAACTCAGAGTACTTTGTAATACCTGGCTTGCCTGACCAAATTGAAGTTACCAAACCTCAGGCTTCAACTTGGGGAAGAGGAGACACGAAAGAATCCACGGAGGTTTTTGAACGAATGGTAGAAGCCGAGAAAGATGCGATAGGGATTGTGGTTAATAGTTTTGAGGAGTTGGAGCCTAAGTATGTTAAGGAATTTGCAAAGGCAAAAGATAAAAAGGTGTGGTGTGTGGGGCCAGTTTCACTATGCAACAAAAGCTTCCAAGATAGAGTCGAAAGAGGAAACAAGATCATGATCAACACGCAAGATTGTTTGAAATGGCTTGATGCAAAAGAGTCAAGGTCCGTGATCTACGTTTGCTTAGGAAGTCTATCATATGCTTCCACGGAACAATCCATTGAGCTTGGGTTGGGACTCGAGTTATCAAACATACCTTTTCTTTGGTTCATTAGGCAACCAAGTGAAGAATTTGAAGATTGGCTCTCCAAAGAGGGGTACGAGGAACGGATAAAAGGGAAAGGTCTAATTGTCCGTGGTTGGGCGCCACAAATCTTAATATTGTCACACCAAGCCATAGGAGGTTTTGTAACACATTGTGGATGGAACTCAACTCTAGAAGGGATTTCAGCTGGGATCCCAATGGTTACATGGCCACAATTCGGGGAGCAATTTCTAAATGAACGATTTATCATAAATGTGTTGAAAATTGGTGTGAGAATTGGGATGGAGGTTCCGGTTATATTCAATAAGCTAGATGAGTCAAAAGTGATTGTGAAGAGGGATGATATCAAAGAAGCTATAGAAGGCCTAATGAAAAATGACGAGGAAGGAGAAGCAAGAAAGAAGAGTGTATGGAGTTTGCGGTAATGGCAAAGAGCGCAATGGAGGAAGGGGGTTCGTCTCAACAATGTAATATGACGTCGATGATTCAAGCTATCATCGAAGATATAGCCAAGAAAACGACACCTATTCAAGATATTGTGTAGCCATTATAACTTGAACGACCAAATTGGTTATAGTTCCATTCACCTCTACTTCTGTCATGTAAAAGGAACAACATGTTCTTGTCTCTTACCCCACTTTTAGCTAGTATGACTAGTGGTGCACAAAGATTGCATGATCAAGAGATATTTACCAAATTTCAATATAAAAGTTTCAAACTCACAACTCCTCACATAACCACTTCAGACTCTAGCTTAATTTACAACTCCCAACTCAAATTATTTCGACAGAACATACCTAAGAGTATTTTCTGTTTGATAGAAACTATAGAACGTAACTCTAAAGATTTCATATTTGCCACGTCTTAGTTTTTTTATTAGGTGTTGTTAAAAGTACTTCCCTCTCATAAACATAAGGAAGGGCTCGTCATTTAAAAATAATATCCCTCTTACATAGGTTTTGTGGGGATGACATTTGACAAGCTCAATAGATGGGGTGCGTTAGACAAGCGGCCTCTTTGCCCAATCGGCAAACCCTTGTTTTATTTGGCAATCAGCCCATCCCCATAAATTGTGTTGGGAATAATTCGAAATTGCTTGGATAAATCTGAAGTCGTGTAATCACTATCAAATCAAACAATTGGAGTGGCTACCAATCTTTGATCGGATAAAATCAGAAAAATTCTAGATTTTTGTATGGCAATTGTTTATTGAGAGTCAATAATCAAATTTCGATTATTTTGGCAGTTTTCATTGGGAGCGTATATGCAGTTTTCATAAACTGCAGGCAGTTTTTATTTTGCACAAACCACCTTTAGTCCCTTAAGTTTCTAAAAGTGCATATTTAGCCCGAAATTCAATGTCTGATGCATTTTTGATAAAGGACTTTTGTCCAAAATAAAAAATTTCCAGGTCAGCTCGACCCCAGCCAGGGACTCTGCCCCTTGGACCCCGCCAGAGGCTGCTGCCCCTTGGACCCTGCTCCCAGGAGCGCTGCCCTCGGACCCCCGCCAAGGGGGCGCTGCCCCCTTGGATCCCCCGTTAGTCCCGATGACATTCAAATAAACGTGCACTTTTATTTGAACGTCACACGCAATCTCAAATTACACTAAAATATCCAACAAATTGTGCGGCCTTAATCCCATGATCAGGGCTAATTGTTCACCATTTGTCACATGTGACTGTTACAATTTAATTGCCCCTTTGCAATTTACTCCTGCTAAAACACAACTAGTTGATCAGCACTTTATACTCATTTTAATAAATTTTGTGATGTAAAATATCTATTTTGATTCTTTACTTTCTCTTTCTTAATTGTAACATCTTTATAATAAAAGTAAAGTACCAACCAAAATTTTGGATTTAGTCTCTATATTGTTTAAAGTACATGGATGGACCCTGTGGTTTGCACTTTGTAAAGTATTCAGTCCCCAACTTTTGCCAAAAATACAGGGATGGTCCCTGTGCTTTGCGCTTTGTAACACATTTAGTCCCCAACATTTAGCGACTAAATACGTTACAAAGTGCATACTACAGGGACCATCCATATACTTTTAACAAAAGTTTGGGACTGAATGCGTTACAGAGTGCAAACCACAGGGACTCATGTACTTTTAAAAAAATTAGAGACTAAATCCAAAATTTTGGTTAATCACAAGGACCATCCGTGTATTTACTCTTTTAATAAATTTCGACTCTTTCCTAGTTTGTCTCACTATGTTTCATTTTTATCACACGGTATGTATTGGCTTACGAACACTTTAAAAATAATTATCAGAACCGTTAATAGTTTATTTGATATAACTTGACAAGTATGAATAAAAACATTATTTTACATATAAAAGAAACCCTTAGGTACCAAGAGTCGATAAAACTACAAGAAAATATTTTCTTGTCGGTACAAGAATCACAAAGCTAATATATAATATTACATATTGAAGAATACATGTATATCTGCTTAAGGTGGCAATGAATTCCATAACAATCCTGTTTGTTTGCTGGACAAAATAAGTCTCATGCCTGCTAGCTACCACTCGTGTTATCATCTAACCTTTACTTTAACATTATTGTCACATTATTTAACTATAGCTAGTAATCATTTTAAAAAAGAAAAAATACAATGGCAAGCAACACATGGTAAGTGATTATATATAGATGCTAATTCTCATGGTAATCAACTAGGTGATTAGCCATTTGATCTGTGCTTTCAAAGAGAAAAACTATACCATGGCTTCTCATCCCACAAACCTTCACTTTGTCTTGTTTCCTTTAATGGCTCAAGGTCATATGATACCCATGGTAGATATGGCTCGTATACTAGCCCAACGTGGTGCTATGGTTACTATAATCACGACTCCAGTTAACCCAAGTCGTTTTAAATCTGTTGTTGATCGCACATTTGAAAGTGGGCTCAAGATGAAAATTCTTGAACTCCAACTCCCATTAGCTGAAGTTGGTCTCCCAGAAGGATGTGAGAATTTTGACTTGTTGCCATCATCTGCACACATAGTTAATATGGTCTTAGCAATGAATATGTTAGAAGAACCGGCGGAAAATATGCTCAAGGTCTTATGTCCGCCTCCAAGTTGCATCATCTCCGATGGTAGTTTTATTGGTTCAGGCCCCAAAATCACACACAAACTTACGTATGAAACAATAAATAAAGAATATGGAATATGTTGCTGCGAAATTGTGTATTTTATTTCATTCACCTGATCCACTTTAAATAGCCAACATGCACACGTGAGAAAAAGAAAAAGTAAACTAACAACTCACCCTAATATCTCCTATTCAACAGGAAGACCCCTACTTAATGCATGACTAAATAAACAACATAACAAACACATGTTTTGTAACTTATTTAATGACTTAGCACACGTGACCCATCCAAACAAAACGGTCAACTCCGCGATCCGTATCCGTCGACCCGATTAATCAAGATTATTCCCAACAAGTTTTCCTTGGACCAACGATGTGGCAAAGAGGTTAAATATTCCAAGGGTAGTTTTCTATGGACCGGGATGTTTCGCATTCCTCTGCATACATGTAGTGACAACTACAAATATACTTGACGAAACTGATTCTGACTCGGAGTACTTTGTAATGCCTGGCCTGCCTGACCGGATTGAAGTTACCAATCGACAGGCTACAACTTGGGGAAGAGGAGACACAGCAGAATCTACGAAAGTTTTTGAACGAATGGTAAAAGCCGAGAAGGACACGATAGTGATTGTGGTAAATAGCTTTGAGGAGTTGGAGCCCAAGTATGTTAAGGAACTTGCAAAGGTAAAAGATAAAAAGTGTGTGGTGTGTTGGCCCGGTTTCACTATGCAACGAAAGTTTCCAAGATAGAGCTGAGAGAGGAAGCAAGGCCGCAATCAATGCTCATGATTGTTTAAAGTGGCTAGATTTAAGAGAGTCAGGGTCTGTGGTCTATGTGTGCTTAGGAAGCCTCTCATATGCTTCCACTGAACAAGCCATTGAGCTTGGGTTGGGACTCGAGTCATCAAACATACCCTTTCTTTGGTTCATTAGGGAAACAAGTGAAGAATTTGAGACATGGGTGTCCAAAGAAGGATATGAAGAAAGGATAAAAGGTAGAGGCTTAATGGTCCGTGGGTGGGCACCACAAATCTTAATATTGTCACACCAAGCCATTGGTGGTTTTGTAACACATTGCGGATGGAACTCGACTCTAGAATGGATTTCAGCTGGGATCCCAATGGTTACATGGCCACATTTCGTGGAGCAATTTCTAAACGAACGATTTATCACAGAAGTGTTGAAAATTGGTGTCAGAATTGGGATGGAGGTTCCTGTTGGGTTTAATAAGCTAGAGGAGTCAAAAGTGATCTTGAAGAGTGATGATGTCAAGAAAGCGGTAAAGGCCCTAATGAAAAATGATGAGGAGGGAGTAGCAAGAAGAAAAAGATCTAGAGAGTTTGCGGTAATGGTGAAGAGAGAGGAAGGGGGTTCGTCTCACCGTAGTATGACTTCGATGGTTCAAGCTATTATTGAAGAATTAGCCAAGAAGCCTACACCAATGCAAGATGTTGTGTAGCCACCATAACTTGAATTATCAAATTGGATTTAGTTCCTTTCACTTCTACATCCTCCATGCAAAAGGAACATGTTATATGATTTTACCCAGTTTTGAGGACGACTCGTGATGCACAAAGTTGCTTGAGCTTGAAATAAAGTTTCAAATTCACAACTCCATATATAAGTCTAGACTCTAGCTTAAGCCACAATTGCCAACTCAGATGAAATTTTATAGAACATATCTAAGGGGGAAAGGGTGCTCCACTAGTCATCACTCACCATACCCAGTTATCAAACGCCACGTCATCGAGCCAAATTCTATCACTAGTGATTGATATTTTAGTGGTGGTGTCCATCACTCTCCGTCACTCACCACACCCATCATGCTCCACTCTCAACTTCATCATCATCATCATCATGCGTGATACGTTTGACGCGTTTTCCCCACCACGCGTGATGGCCACGGGTGGCGGCGGTGTTCCATGCATGGTCACCAGCCACCACGTGCCATCATGGAGGCGCCCCCACTCCCCTAAGAGTATTTCTTTTGTTTGATAGGTTTGAACCTAGAGCAATGACAATGGTAAATAATAAATTTGTTTGTATCAGAGATATTACATTAATTAAAATTTAGAAGTAACACTTCTATCAGACTCTAAAAAGTGTAGTGTCAATCTTGTCGGGTTGACGGGTTCAGAATGTATTGATGATCCGATCACAACCCATATAACAAAACATGACTCGTATAACATGTTTAACTAAATGGGTCAATATTAGTGACTTCAAATTTTATTAAAGTTTTAACAAAATAACATAATAACAAAAAATCTAAAGCTTTTACTAATTTTATGGCTCATGTATGGGGTGTTGAATAGCATTGTCTATAGTTTTTGTAATCTTGCCTTTTCTTAGCACTAATGCACACTACTATTAACCAAATAACTGGCTAATCAATGTAACTAACTCTATACTATTATCATTAGTCATGGTTGAAACATGATTCACCACGCCGGAACATGAATGGAAGGTTTGACCACCCCTCTCAACCCTCAATGATTCATGGTGGTTGCCGAGGATTGAACCACAATTACCGCGCGCCACCTTTTTCATTTTTTTAGATTTTGACACTTTAAAAAATATATTAAAATAATAGAGGGGATAGTGGTTTAGGTCATGATCACACATTTAGGGTAGTGGGTATAAGTGGTGGATTAAAGGTGAATGACACGGCTCTTAGTTACCGATACATAATAAAATATTAAAATATATATGTAAACTATTTATGTTGGCCATACCAGTCAGATCAATGATGCTAAATGTCACCAAAGATTAGATGTGGTGGCGATGCCTTCTATAAGAATCCAATTTGTTTGTCATAGGTAAGATGTGGTGGCATTGCCTTCTACCAGACATGTAATCATCCAACTTTTTTATATTATTGTGGGGTTATCTTACTACTAACCAGGGATCATTTTCGAAAAATACTAAGGGAAAAAACACAAGATAATGAGTACTTATATACATATCTTTTCATAGTAATTAACACCAGATACAACATCTGAAACATACTCCTATGGCTTCTCCTTCTCATCCCACAAACCTTCACTTTGTCTTGTTTCCTTTGATGACTCAAGGTCATTTGATACCGATGGTAGACATGGCCCGTATACTAGCCCAACGCGGTATTATGGTTACTATAATCACAAGTCCAGTTAACGCAAACCGTTTTAAATCAGTTATTGATCGCGCAATTGAAGCTGATCTCAAGATCCAAGTTCTTGAACTTCAACTCCCATGTGCTTAAGTTGGTTTGCCAGAAGGATGTGAGAATTTTGACTTGCTGCCATCGAATGCACACGCGGTTAACATGTACCTAGCAATGATTATGTTAGAAGAACCAGCCGAAAAAATGCTCCAAGAGTTATGTCCACCTCCAAGTTGCATCATTTCAGATGGCGGTTTTCCTTGGACTAACGACGTGGCAAAGAAAGTCGGTATTCCAAGGGTTGTTTTCTATGGACCCGGATGTTTCGCGTTCTTGTGCATACACATAGTCACACATACAAATATACGAGACGAAATTGATTCTGACTCGGAGTACTTTGTAATGCCTGGCTTGCCTGACCGAATTGAAGTTACCAAACCTCAAGCTTCAACTTGGGGAAGAGGAGACACGAAAGAATCCACGAAGATTTTTGAACGAATGCAAGAAGCCGAGAAAGAAGCAATAGGGATTGTGGTTAATAGCTTTGAAGAGTTTGAGCCCAAGTATGTTAAGGAATTTGCAAAGGCAAAAGATAAAAATGTTTGGTGTGTAGGGCCGTTTCACTATGTAACACTAGCCTCCAGGATAAAGCGGAAAGAGGAAACAAGGCGGCGATCAACGCCAAAGATTGTTTGAAATGGCTAGATTCGAAAGATTCAAGGTCCGTGATCTACGTTTGCTTAGGAAGTCTATCTTATGCTTCCACCGAACAAGCCATTGAGCTTGGGTTGGGACTCGAGTCATCGAACATACCTTTTCTTTGGTTCATTAGGCACCCAAGTGAAGAATTTGAGGAATGGCTGTCCAAAGAGGGATATGAGGAAAGGGTAAAAGGTAGAGGTCTAATGGTCCGTGGTTGGGCGCCACAATTATTAATACTGTCGCACCAAGCCATTGGTGGTTTTGTGACACATTGTGGATGGAACTCGACTCTAGAAGGGATTTCAGCGGGGATCCCAATGGTTACATGGCCACAATTTGCGGATCAATTTTTAAATGAACGATTTATCATAAACGTGTTGAAAATTGGTGTCAAAATTGGAATGGAGGTTCCGGTTATATTCAATAAGCTAGATGAGTCGAAAGAGATTGTGAAGAGGGATAATATCAAGGAAGCTATAGAATGCCTAATGAAAAATGATGAGGAAGGAGAATCAAGAAGAAAGAGATCTAAGGAGTTTTCAGTAATGGCAAAGAGAGCAATGGAGGAAGGGGGTTCGTCTCAACATAATATAATGTCGACGATTCAAGCTATAACCGAAGAATTAGCCAAGAAGCCTACACCGGTTCAAGATATTGTGTAGCTATTGTAACTTGTATGTGCCTGAATCAAGCATAACAAGTGTTGGTCTTGGGATATGATGAAGATTTCCATTTGGTTGGATAAGTAAGCTGCCTATTTAGACGATCAAAAATATGGTTTATGGAAGAGAAGTCATAATTGTCACTTTGATTAAAAAATAACTGTTGGCAAAGATATGGAAGTAGGTAATGCCGCTATGGTTTATTATTTTGTGTAAGAAGAGGCTATAATGTTACAAGGGGTAACCCTCGTTGCCCCTTACGCTCCGGTGACTCGATATAAAAAACAGTTCAACTTGGGCTGACTCGATATAAAAAATGGGCGGGTCGAAATAAGTCGCTCATAAAACACTTGCTAACTTAAAATGCATTCAAATGGACAAGCAAGCCACGACCATTGATTGTCGTCACTAACTATTGGCGTCAGTGCCTATTGTTTGTAGCCTCCACCTCCTAACGAGCGCACCATTAATGCAACCACCGTCGTCAGCGACCACCACCGAGGGCACCAATGTAGCTAGCACTGTCAGTGCCGCCACCGCCTTCTCCGACACTACCACAAACGCCGCCGTCTCCATTGACACGATCGTTGCGTTCAGCACCGCCGCTGCCATCGTCGTCTTCCGCTGGGGTCTCCACCCAGGCCGCTATTAGCCACCATAAAAATAAATATAGTGGGTGAACCCATTATACTTTATATTTTCAACCCAAGTTAACTTTAATCTGGACCTGTTTTAACCCAAACCCTATGTGATAGTTTTTTTTTCTAAAACGGTCCATTTTAACTGGAACACATTTCACTCAAACCAGTTATTGACCCAAACCATCTGACCCAACACCCAATCTGTACTGTTTTTGACCCAAACCCGCTTTTTGTCACTAAAGAAACAAGTTTATGAGTTTACATTGATGAGTACCGTTTATTTTTAAAAACATTTGAAATCCTATGTTGATGAACTATCTAGTAATGATCAGGTCAAAACAAACATCCAAGAAAACAAAACCGAAAAACCACAAAGAAAGTAAAAAACCCGTTAGAAAACCAAGAACCAAACCCAAAACATTTCGAAGGTCCAAAACCTGAACCGCTTCAATACCGTTTCGGATTTGAGCCAAAACCAAACCAAATCCATGCATGCACTTGAAAGATGAACCCTTAACCCCCAAACTATCATTAAAAAAACCCAGACCAAATTGGCCTGAACCAGACCAAAACTGCCTGAACCAGACCAAAACGGCCTGAACCATACCAAACTGAAAACTGGTGTTTTGCTAAAGTCAGAACCGAAAACTATACCAAGTAAAACGGTACGGTTGAACTTTTCATAGTCTACCATAAAAAAAAAGAAACAAATAAATAAAAAACATTCTTCATCCAGCTATTCCACCAAAGGGTTCAAACCGCCATTATCACCTGCATCCACATCTGCATCTGCAACACCATCTTGAACTTGAAGGATTTCCTTTTGTAACATTGATGTTCCTTGAAACGTCATCATAGCCGAACATGATTGCCTGAGCTCGTTAAGCTGGAATCCAAACAAATGATATATAAGCCATATAATAAAATAAGAGGAAGAATAGACATTATGTACCACAAAACGGTTAACGGGTCAAGTCAAGATGGGTTGACCCGCAAACACCTTTTTAATATTTACATGATTAAATCCCGTGACTTGTAAAAACTACGGAAAAGTCCTTGCTTATGATATATGACCCAAAACTTAAAAACTAAAAAAAATGGTCCTTATTTGAACGATTAAGTCTGCAAATTTTCTATAGAGGACATTTTTACCAAGTTTGCATAAAGAGTGAAGTACATGAATAGTCCCTATGGTTTTCAAAATTTTGTATTTAGTCCCTAGCTTTCCAAAAGTACACGGATGGTCCTTGTGGTTTGCAATTTGTAACGTATTTAGTCCCCAGCCAACAAATCTAAAGGTTTCAGGAGGTCCAAGTTATGGACTAAATGTGTTACAAAATGCAAACCACGGGGACCGTCCATGTACGTTTGGCAAAAGTTGGGGACTAAATGCCTAAATGGGTTACAAAGTGCAAACCACGGGGACCATTCGTGTACTTTTAGAAAGCTAGGGACCAAATCCAAAATTTTGAAAAACCACAGGGACTATCTGTGTACTTTACTCTTTAATAAATTTAGTAACTTAACCGTGCAAAAATAAAGTTTGTAGGGTTTTCTTTTTACATTTGCCCATTATTACTAATTTACTATACTAAGCAAATTTTGTCTTGAATAAATTTGTGAGGTTTTCTCTAATTGAATCGATTTGGGGCGACTTTGAATTTCGCCCCGTTTTCATTTAAGCTAATTTACCCGTATAAGCCATTAGACCAATAACACGTTACCTGATCAGGTGATATTGTTTCAAAACCGAACTTATTGGTCCATATGGATTTAGCTTCTTCTGCAGCTGGAAGCACAATCTTCTTGACTTTCAAAGAAGAAAGTAGTCTCTCAATGCAAGTAAACAATAGCTGAAAGTAACCCTGCCAATATATAATAAATCACAAAAGGTTTACTAAAAGAGATTATTAAAATAATAATAATAATAATAATAATAATAATAATAATAATAATTCGATACATATTGGTTTGTAATTATAATATCCATACCTTCCCCTGGTTACATTTACTAGTAGCAACGATTGGGAGTTCAGCTAAATCCTCACCAAAAACACGAAGTGTTCCAGCTGTCACGACTTTTGAGCTGCTCAATCAAATAAAGAGTGTCGTCAATAAATAAATACATGCAAAAACAAACGCAAAATGACGAGAATATCCTTACTCTACTGTCAATATTGCACAAAGCATTCCTGCAAAGTCTTGGCTCCAGATTTTCCTTCTGTTGGAAAAAGAGAAAAAATGTTCTAAATTAAGAAAAAAACTAGATTGTTGCCATAGGCCGCGCGACGAGGTGGCAACGGTTTAGTTGTTTATAGATGGCAACACGTTATGTGATGCGTTAACCATATGAAACGCATGCTTCGCCGTATCCGATCTAAAGCATTGCGGTTACAAAACAAACGGAATTGAACCCGAGTTGGTTCGTTTAGTGAGCGTTCCATCTAACCAATACACCACCCTTACCTTTGCATCAAGAATTAGCGACGTCAAAACGTACAATAACTTGAATTGATACCGTCGAACGAAAACGTATTATTTGACCCGACTAGTTTCCGAACACAGTTTACGTCAAAACATAGACCAACCGAAAACGTACACAAAAATAAGCATGAAAAGGTATTATATTTGACCAGACTCGTTTCCGAAAAAAAATTATACCGAACCTGAGTTTATAATGTTTATGTTGAAACGTGAATTTATACCGAAACGTACATTAAAATGTCAAAACGTCGACCAACTGAAAGCGTACATAAAAATAAGCAATGAAAACACATTGTATTTGACCCTACTTGTTTCCGGAAAATGTGAATTTAAAGTTACACCGAGGCGTACATAAAAATAACGTGAGAAAATAGTTTTTTTTTTCTTTTAAGCTAAAGTATGAACAAACGGGGGGTAAATTTGAAAAGTTAGAACTCGAAGGGATGAAAAATTACACTTATAAAGTTTTTAGAAGTGTAGGGGTGTAAATGTCAATTTCAAAAGTTTAGGGGCTGTTTTTATCAAGTTCAAAATGCCTTTTTGTTAGGGGATGTTTTTGTCAAGTTTGAAACTTTAGGGGTGTTTTGTCATTTTGTTCCACCGACCTTTTAGGTTAAGATAGATATAATAGCAAAGAGAAATCATTGATTAACGATTAAAAATATATGTTCCAGTTAATTGGTTATGCTCACCCATACACCATTGAAGGAATAAAATCGCGTCCACTAGTTGCATCAATAATGGGGTCAAACCGTTCCTATTACCATCAAAAACAAGGTCAAAGAAATATTCACACTAAGAATAGTCAAACGATCAAACCACTCTAAAATCAAAACAGTACTTACATGAAAAATGTTGACAGTTTGTGCAAGCAGTTTCCTAGCTTCACCGGGGGCGTTTTTGCCCCTAAGAACGACAAACTTCATTTCCGGATTCGAAGTGGTTTCCGAAGCTGAATTGTTATTGTCGTTCTTTTGTCTCTCCTTAACAATAGTCAGCATATCATCACCGAGCGTTTCGGGTTCTTGGGTAAGAAATTTTTTTAAAACCAAATTAATTCTCTCGCAATCGTTGCAGCAGAACCACTCCCCTTTAGGCAACGCCTGTAAGTTGTGGATATTATAGATATTATAATCAAGCAAAAATCAAAAGAAAAGAAATGCAATAAAAAAGTAGATGTTATAGATATTATATATACATAGGCCTGTAAACGAACTGAATGTACATGAACTATTCGTGAACTTGTTCGGCGGAAGTTCGTTTATTTAATAAACAAACAAACATGAACACAATTTTATGTTCATTTAATTAAAAGAAAAAACGTTTTGTTCGTTCCTTTATGTTCATGAACCTTCGTTTATGTTCGTTTGCTTATTTTTTTTCGCTTCAATTTAAATACATTAGTATATATATATATATGTATATATATATATATGTATTATGTATATACATATATATGTATATATGTATATACATAATACATATATACATATATATACATATACATATACATATATATAGGGTAGGGTTCATGCGAGAACCACCTTTATTGCGAGAACCATGAGAACCAATGTGAACACAACAAAATAAACCCACTACACCACCACCCAAAACTTAAACACCCCCCCCCCCCACCCACCCAAGCTAAATGCTAATAAACTAAACCATAAAGCTAAACCCGACAACTAAATGCTACTTTTTTAATATTTTTTTAAATCGCTTCTTTTCGTCCCCCCCCCCCTCCTCCCAAATATATATATATATATATATATATATATATATATTTGGGGGGACAAAAAGCAGCGATTTTTTTAAAAAAAAATATTGTGTTTTTTAGATTTTTTAGGTATTTTTGGTTGTGTTCACATTGATAAAAGGTGATTCCTAATATATATATATATATATATATATATTCAACAGAAAAGGAACTTTCTAACTACTTGTATAAATATAACTAGATGGTAACTAGGTTTTCTAGTAACAAAAATGGGTTTCCAATGAAATTTCTCGTAATTAATGACTAATTTATATAAAAAAATTACTTTAAGTTCGTGAATGTTTAGTCAGTTATGTTCATTTGTGTACACTTATGTTTGTTCAATTATGTTCATTTGGGTTGTTTATTGTTTGTTAAATTATGTTCATTAAAGTTTGTTTGTTTATGTCCGTTTACGTTCATAAACCATTCGTTTAAGTTGTAAACGAACGAACATGAACATGCCCCCTTTCTTAATAAACAAACATGAAAAAAAAATTGTGTTCGATTATATGTTTGTGTCTGTGTTTGTGTTCCGTTAAAGTTAAATGAACGGACACGAACATGTCTATATTCGTGGTCGTTCGTTTCATTTACAGGCATGCACATACATACATACATACATATATACATACATACATACATGTTAGGATCGCTAGGATTGAACACACACGAAACTGAACACACACACGAAAGCAGTAAACGACACGAAGATTTAAAGTGGTTCGGTCAGCTGATCTCCGTCCACTGTGCTGCAACTAGGGTTTCTTTATTATTCAGGTGCTCAAGGAATTACAAGTACAATGATATTAATATATAGGGACTAATCTAGGGTTAGGAATCTTGTTCCCCAAGTTAGGCCCAAGCCCACATAAAGATAACTAGGGCCGGCTAAATTAAAACCCTAATTTAATTGCCAAATAAAAAACGTGTGGGCCAACCCAAGGCTAGGGCCGGCCACGATCGGGCCTCCACACCAATTAGCCCAACAATCTCCCACTTGGAGGCTCGAACAACGCCCAATAGTCTTCAAAATTTGTACATCTTGTAATCTTCCTTTACCACCTAGTTGCAGCAGCCTCCTCAACAACTAACCTGAAGGCACGTTGAAGCTACCACTGAGCCTCAACTCATCGTGACTCATTCTCTGTCCCTGCCAGCTCCCACTTAAACGAACTGCCGAATCCTGAGAACACACTCTCCAATACTAGCAAGAGATTCTCTGGAGAGACTTTTCCATTTGGAATTCTGGTCTTTTTAACCCACTGTCGCCCTGAAACTGTAATTGAAACACGCCTTGCGCTCCTACTGTCACAATGTCCCCCGACTGGTTTGACCTTCCAAACACGTTCATCCCGAATCTTCCCTGTGACTCTAGGTTTCTCTCTTGCAAAGGAAACCCTCTTCTGCCCCTGAGATTCTGTGAACCCGACTTTGTTTTTCTTCAGAACTGGAACGTCACTTCCTTCTAATGGTATACTGGCCATGTATAATGAGCCTCTTTTCTTTCCACGAGCCATGACCATATTCCCTTTGACAACCTTCCACTGTCCATTCCCGAACTTAACTTCATGTCCTTTATCATCCAACTGGCCAACCGAAATCAACAACCTCTTCAGACCTGGAATAACCCTGACATCTCTTAAAGTCCACGAACCAACTGAAGTCTTCAAAACAATGTCACCCATGCCCGTAACATCAAGTACCTCATCATTCGCCAGTTTTACCTTTCCAAAGTCACCTTCTTTCAGATTCTGCAGTGCTTCACTGCTGTGGGTAGCGTGAAATGAAGCACCAGAATCCATGACCCAGGAATCCACATTGCTCTCCACACTACAGACTAACGCATCATCATCATCATTGTAGTCTCCTGCAGAGTTTATTTCTTTCTTCTGTTTCGAACACTGATTCCTAAAGTGTCCTACTTCATTGCAATTCCAACATACCACATCCTTTCGAACCTTAGACACACTCCTCTTGCTCTGACGACTTTCACGCTGATTCTTTCTTCCCCTGGCCTCTGTACTCAACAAAGAACTCGAAGACTCACCTGAACCACGACGTCGAGCACCCTCTCCCAAAATAAGATCCCGCATCTTCGCAAATGTGAATTTACTCGATTCCGAAGTGCTAGTAACAGCAGTTACGGTTACGGACCAACTATCAGACAATGAGGATAATAACAGTAGGGCTTGAACCTCATCATCAAACTTAATATCGACAAACACTAAACGAGACAAGATTGAGTTTAGGTTAGTGATGTGATTTGTTACCGAGTCACCCTCCTTCATCCTGGTATTCACAAGCTCTCGAATAAGATAAACCTTATTTGCTGCAGAAGGCTTCTCATACATGTTAGATAATGCTTCCATCATACCTTTAGCTGAGGTCTCCTTCTGGATGTTAATAGGCAACATTCTCTGACAGAGAAAGCGTTATCACTGCTCTGGCTTTCTTATCCAACTTCACCCAATCTGCTTGTGGCATATCTTTTGGCTTCTCACCCTCAAGCACTACATCTAAGTCTTTCTGACAAAGTAGTGCCTCAATCTGCATCTTCCACCAACCAAATTTATTCCCATCAAACTTCTCTATTACAACTTTTCCGTCTACAGCCATGGGAATGACTAAACGAAACACTAGTTATGGATAAACAGAGATAAACGCAGCAAATCAATCTATTTAACACGCAGCAGAATAACGAACTTGATAATCAAAACTGAAAACTTTAACTGAAACGATAAAACCTGACAAATGCGGCTGACTCAGGTTCTAGGTTTCTGTAGTCGGTCTCTTTGATTCAGCAAAACTGTTCTTCTGCAAAATAGATCTCTGATTTCGGCTAATTCGGGACTGGTTGTTAAAGCTTTCGAAAAAAACGGAACCTAAACCTTCTTCTGTGACGGCGGCGAAAACCCTAACGGCGGCGGCGGAACCCTAGCAAAGCTGGGTGGCGGCGGCGGCGGTTGACTGGGTGGCTGACGACGAAAGAACTGAAGGTGGCGGTTCTGGTGTTCTCGTGTGATCCCGATCAAGAGCCAAAGCTCTGATACCAGTTGTTAGGATCGCTAGGATTGAACACACACACGAAAGCAGTAAACGACACGAAGATTTAAAGTGGTTCGGTCAGCTGACCTACGTCCACTGTGCTGCAACTAGGGTTTCTTTATTATTCAGGTGCTCAAGGAATTACAAGTACAATGATATCAATATATAGAGACTAATCTAGGGTTAGGAAACTTGTTCCCCAAGTTAGGCCCAAGCCCACATAAAGATAACTAGGGCCGGCTAAATTAAAACCCTAATTTAACTGGTAAATAAAAAACATGTGGGCCAACCCAAGGCTAGGGCCGGCCACCCTCCCTTGATCGGGCCTCCATACCAATTAGCCCAACAATACATACATACCTTTAGATCAGCCATGTTGTGTTCTCTCAGACAGCCGATGTGATATTCCTTTTCACACTGATCACAAACAATGACTGTCCGGTCATTGAAGACACATTTCGTAAAATCATGGCATCTGCATAAACAAAACCAAATTGATAAATAGAGAGAAATTTTGAGTTATACATCATCCTGTAATTTGGCAATAAAGAAACGGGTCAAAGTGGTCGTATTTTGTAGGTCTCCCAAAGTGTACTTCTAATACATACAACTCCCCAAGTCTTTTTTTTATTTTACAGATTAAGATAACAACTAATGTAAAACCAGAATTTCTATAATCATATATTCATATCTACCAGACTAGCACGTTAACGTTAACTATTCATAAAATAGTTGCAAAATCCTTTGTAGGCAAACCATCATGAACTGAAAAGGCCTGTTGGGGCCCGAACTAAGACAACCCTTTTCGACCCAATTTTAGTATTTACTATAATCAGTGTTACCTGCATAAAACACATGCGCAAAGATCACTGTTTTCTGAGTGTTTGATAATACGAATGCAACGGGTCATATTAAGTTCTATAGGATCAACCCCTGCAACCCTTCCAGCAGCCAAAGCATTCGCATTTTCTCCATGATATTTGATCGAGTTATGGCAAAATCTGCAATACCATTTGCCATGTGGGATGCTCGTTTCCTCTGCACATTCTGTTAGACCAAAACTTTTAGGCTCACCGTCATCGTTAAAAATGTTCAAAATTACTAAACTGACCTTTATGATAGGACCTAGGGCATCCGTCACAAAGCAAGAGATCTCCACCCTCTTTACAACCCGTACACACATCATCATTATAGCTCAACGAACCATTTCCGTCTTCGGTTTGCTTTAACGAAACTGCGTAGTCATGGAGTGACACTCCGTTTGACATGTAAATATTATCGTATCTGTCAATGTTTCAAACATTGTAATTAGTATAAAAATATATAAAAGTTCAGACAACTCCATATATATCATTCTAAATTTAATAATATCATGGTTACCTTTACCAAACCCTAGGAATGTCATATTTATTGATTTTATAGTGAATAAAAAAGTTACTTACATTGATGGTGAATGGAAAGGGTTGATATGTATGCGTAAGTGCGATATAGCAAACATGATTGTGCATTGAAAGGGTAAGTGCGATGTTTGAAAAAATTTAGAAAGATATTTATGAAATGTAAACTTTTATGAAAATATATATGTAAATAATCCAAATAAGTAAACAGTTAAACACATACGCTAGATGAAAACATATGTATGTGTATATAGCAAAAACTCACGGTTTTCTGTGTGAGGCCCAACCAGCATGAGCTTCAAACTGTGAGGCACTGATCTCAGTTTTGCAACAGGAACACACGATATAATTACCCAACTTATAACCATCTAGACATTTCTGTAAACAAAACAGTTTGTTGGATTCTTTCCGGGTAATAAATTATAGAGTAAAATGCCATTTTCGTCCCTGAGGTTTGGCCAGTTTTGCGACTTCCGTCCAAAGGTTTGTTTTTCCGCATCTCGATCGAAAAGGTTTGAAATGTTGCCATTTTCATCCCACTTGTTAACTCCATCCATTTTTCTCCGTTAAGTCAGGGGCATTTCCGTCTTTTTGTTAACTTAAAGGGCAATTCAGTCTTATTCAAGGGTATTCGGTCTTTTTACATAAAGTGAAAAAAAACCGAATTGCCCTTTAAGTTAACCAAAAAAGGACGAAAATACCCCTCACTTAACGGAGAAAAAAGGATGGAGTTAACGAGCCGGATGAAAATGGCAACATTTCAAACATTTTCAATCCAGATGTGGAAAAACAAACCTTTGGACAAAGTCGCAAAACTGGCCAAACCTCATGGACGAAAATGGCATTTTACTCTAAATTATATTTATTCGCATATGAATTATCAGATTTGTTACCTTTCCACGAGCAACATAAGTTAGTTCAGTTCCATCTGGTAATCCTCCTTCCTTAAAAACAGATGAATGCAATGAAAGATTCCTGAAAAAAAACATCATATGATTAGTTTCCTGCAAACTTATGGAACATATTTTAATAAAATCGGAGACTGACTTTTTCGTTAGCTTTGGTCCACCTCTTTTGTTGTGAGGAGGTACATTTAGTAACACTAACAATGGGTCTTGGTGCCGAAGTGGATCTTGGTGACCTACACCACCGTAATAAATATTAGTATATCTAAAAAAAGTACGAAGCTTGATTATCATTTTGTATTCTACACTTCTACCTTTTGAGTATCTTTGCATTTTTTATTTTGTTCCCTGAAAATTTAAACTTTCGAGCCCTTCTAACGGTTTTCAGAGCTGACTTTGATGACCTGAAAATTCACACGATAGATCGTTTATAAAACGAAGGGACATTAGACATTATTAAAGGAAATTAAAGAGAGAAACTAGAAATATACTTGGATGAAACAGATTCTGACTTCCTTTTTCTGCCTCGTTTATTCTTGGTAAGAATGGAAACTGCTGAGCTGTTACTTTCGGATACCTTTGGGTCCGGACTTGATGCCCTATGAATATTAGACAATAATATTTTGTGTTAAACCTAACGAGCATGAATTATGGGAATTAAAAGAGAGATGCATTCATTAAAGCAATTATGACGACATTAGACATTATTAAAGGAAATATATAATGCATAACACAAGGGCATTTTAACATACCCAAAAGTTAAGAACTTCTTTTTTGCTTTAATGAGGGTAAATTAGTCTTTCAAACACTAATTACACTTTAATATCCTCATCTTAATTACATTTTAATCCCTCATCTTTAACAAATATATAGATAATTAGTTAGTAGTTACACTTTATCCCCTTATTGAAAACTAACTACCCCATGATTTTTAAACGGTCATAACTTTTTTGTACATTAATATTTAAAAACAAAAAAAAAAATTACACCATAAAAACGAGTATTTTATTTTCATTAATTTGAGTGTAGTATTGCTGTAGTTTTTAATTAAAAAATTGATATGTTGCGTGATTAACAGTATCTGAGGGTGAGCAATAACTGAAACGTTAACCAAAACCATACCGAACAGACGAAACCGAACCGAAATCAACCAAAAACTGAATTAAAAGAAAAACGATTAACCGAAACTCGAATTAACCAAAACCGGTTATTGATTTTTTTGTACCCTCGTTTAACCAAAATTAACCAAATAAAACCATTCATATTTTCATATATTTCTAGCTTTTACACCTTCAATTCATGTATTTCATATTTATACCTCCATTTTAGGTACTTATACTTTCCATTTCATGTATTTATACCTCAATTTCATGTAGTTCCAAGCAAAAGTTTTAGTCAAAGTTTGGTTTTGGCTACTAACCGAAGTTAAACGAATCAAGCCAAAAACTGTCAATCTAACTGATTAACCGGAAACCGATTGGTTAATAAATTAGACATGACTTCAGTTTCGGTCGAGGATAATAACCGAACCAACCGAACCAACCGAACAATGCACACTCTGGCAGTGTCCACATCGCGTGTGCACCCTTCTAGTTAAAGAAAATTAAAGAGAGAAAATGGAAAAAAATACTTGGACGAAACAGATTCTGACTTCCTTTTTCTGCCTCGTTTATTCTTGGTAAGAATTGAAACTGCTGAGCTGTTACTTTCAGATACCTTCGGGTCCGGACTTGATGCCCTACGAATAAAGAGTGGTATTAGACAATAATATTTTGCTTTAAACCTAAAGAGCATGCATTCTTGGAATTGAAAGAGAGATGCATTCATTAAAGCAATTACGACGGGCTATATTAAAAAACAATCAGTAGAACATATGGAGCAAACAAAACAAAGATAAATATTAAATAAAGTCGTGACGTAATGTAACTTGTCGTATAGTGAATCAAGTTATATCCCACAATAATTGCATGTTTTACCCTAAATTTCATACGTCAAATCTGGTCCCGTCCTTACCCTATAACATATGATATTTCTAGAACACTGTTTAACGTTTAAAGGATTGAAACGTTTAGGGTTATCAAGAAACCAGTTAAAATCAGCATCCAAATGTTTTCTTGGATATCTTTAGATGCATTGACACCAACATTATTATTAAGATGCATTAATAATAATTCATACCTAAGTTGACCACGAGTTGCAACACTAGGTTCAGCTTCCACTTGTTTTTTATCCACGCACGAATCACAAACCAACATATATTCAGTAGACGACCCTTCGATTAAGCCTGAAATCCATGAAAAAGACCACCCTAGTTAAAAAAATACATTAACCAAAAAGAATATATAACAAACTATGTCGGTTAGAGTATTCAGTTAGAATATTGTTCACCATTGCATTTTATACACTTGGAAGGTCCCTTCACAGGCAATGACTTAATTACAGTTTGAAGAGCTACTTCTGCAGGTTCCAAAGCCGATGCTTTACATATTTCAATCACATCAAGGAGACTTTTACCGTTTTCAAGACGGATATGTTTGATGGCATGTCTGTATAAATTGCATGCGTGCATCTCAAACTGAGACGGTGAAATGACCTACCATTCAATAAGTCAACAAAAGTCAAACCCAACCTTTCAACCCTGAAACCCCATTACACATAGTGTATTACACTAGGATAACATAACTTACTTTGGTACCCTTACATGAACTGCAAGAACACAGTATGCCGACACCTTTGACCACCCCTTGCAGATTCGTTCGCTGTAATAAAAAACAAATCTCAGTCGCGTCCTACTTGTTAACGGTTAAACCTTAACTAAACTGTTCATAAATGATTATTCAATTTAAACATAGATCTCATCCCTTCATAATTTAGTCATTAGACTATTAAAGAACGCCAACAATAACATACAACATGAGGATCAACATCCAAACCTATGAGATCAATAAATCAACCATGTCACCAAATAAGCAACCAACAATCAAACCTCAACGAGTAATCTTTCCATCGACGTTATTCTGATCGAAATAGATTCAAAACAACAAAGTTAATCCCTAACTCACTTAACATAACTATACCAACAACAAACGTACATTGTCCCACTAAGACCGCGGCACCAAAACATGTTCATTATATATTATATGCTATTAAAAAAAACGCCAACGATAACATACAACATGCGGACCAACCAACCAACATTCAAACCTATGAGATCAATCAATTAATCATCATCATTCATCATATAAGCAACCAACACTCAAACCTCAACGAGTAATCTTTCATTGAGTTTGTCCCTCCCTAACTACTATAACATAACTACAACAACAAACAGTGTGACGAGAGCAAGCCTTACCTCTATCCCAGTGGACAGAGAGGCTGCTCCCGCTGACACCCTGGCACAAAAACCTGTTCACTACATAATTATATATTATATACTATATCAATCCAAATAACATAACATGTAACTAAAACAATCATAGCAAACAAAATATGATCAATTAATACGGATACTACCTTTGCAACGTAATCATACGAAACGCGAAAACCTTCAAGCAACCCGGTCTCGAGCAGCTCCCTCATGTTAGTTGGCATTCTACCCAACCCAATCTTCTTAGACATCTTCATCTCCAAATTCTTCCTACTTGGAGTCCCCAATCCTTCAACAGTCTCCTCCTTCTCCTTCTCCTTCTCCGTCTCCTTCTCCACCAATGTCGAACGCGTAACCCGCTTAGGACTTCCGCTATCCACTTGACCTTTACTTTTCTTGCGCTTCACGTAAACCTTCTCCGCCGATCCCCTCTTAGCTACTTCCACCGCCGGAGCTTCATCTCCACCGTTGATAACATCCGACACCACCACCGATTCTTCTCCGCCATCCACCTCTACCGCCACCGCCGCCGGTGCCGATTCGCTGACGTCATCAATCACCGGAATCGGAGTTTTAATCCGTTTATTCCGGCGATTCACAAGCACTTCTTCAACCGATTTCGCAACACGATCGTTACATAACCGATGTTTGTTTTGTTTGTTCTTCCGGTGAATCGGTACACTTTCCGGTGAACTTTTCGACGAGCGAGTTCGACCGGAGAAGCAATTGAACTGAGATCGAGCTTCCGCTGCGAAAGCTAGCTCTCTCTTCATCTCAATTTCAATAGCGATTGATCGGAACTGAAATCGGAGTGAAAAATTGGGGGGAAATCGGAATTCGGTGATGAATCTTGAGAATGTGTGAAATTATGGAGCAATTGGAAGCCCTAGGGTTTGTGAGGGTAGAAATTGTTGTTAGGAGTTGTGAATTTATGTGATTTGTTTTTCCATCTGCATGAATTGCAGATAGAATGTGAACAGGAAGATACAGAGAGATATAGAGTGAGTATACATACACAGAGAGTATATGTATAGGTGGAGAGTGAAGCCCAAATTAGAATAAATGTAAATTAAAATAAAGTAAAATCAAAATGACTTTCACGTTGACTTATCGAGAAATGTTTTTTTGGTGAATAGACCCTCCCTGAATATCTCTAAATGTCATTTTTTAATTTTTTATTTACTTCTTATTTTTATTAAACGAATGAAAAGAAACAAATAATTTGTAAATATGTTAGGTTATACGTGTGTTCGTGTGCGTTTTTTTGATTGTGTACGCGCTCGAATTTGTTCGTTTGTGTGTGCTGATGTTCGTTTAGCGTATTAATGTTGATATGACGGCTAGCATAAAAGGCGTGTGTATGTTCAATAACGTAGTCGTGTTGTGTTTATAAAAGGGTTTTGTTTGTGTTGTAATTTATTGTATACCGAGTAGGGTTTGTTCTTTTAACGAGTATGTAACATGAAAACAGTTCTTAAATATAGAGAAATTATAGATTCTTCGATATACATTAGATCGAAACATATATAATTAGGTATTCAACCTTTTCAACTATAACTAGCTTTTAAACAATTATAATTATATTTTTATATACCTATAATATTTGAATATATAGTTGATTCCTACGATATATCCTATAAAATGAAAAAGTATCCATGTAGTACGATGAAATCAAATGGGCTTGTAATCTAGCGTTATCATGGTGTATTAGAAAAAAAGTTGTTTACCAGCTCAACACAAAAGTGAAGATTTAGATGTAGAATTCAAGGATGTATGAGTTAGCCGTAAAAAAATAGGAATAATGGATTTAATAATCCAAACTATAGCTGTTGGCCGGTAACGGTCTCAACTTAAAAAATAACCAATGGTGGGCTCACATTTTCACATATTGTAAACTAATGGACCTTTACTAACAGAACCTTAATTTCTTTTTGTCTCCTTATCCTTTTTGGTTTAGTAAAGGTCCATTAGTTTACAATATATGAAAACGCGGGACCACCACTTGTTATTTTTAAAGTTATGACCGTTTCCAGCCAACGCCTAATAATTAGGATTATTAAAATCCATTATTCCAGAAAATTATATGATAAAATAATAAATAAGTTACAATATTATTCCAATAAATAATTTACTATTCAATTACACAATTTACAATATAAATCATTTTCTGAACAAATGAAATGGAATGTCATTTATTGTCTTGAAATTCATTTTTTTATAATTATAAAATTAATATATTGGAATATGATATAATATATCTCAATGTGATGTGTTGTGATATCCTCTCATATCATATTACATTGATATATTATATTAATTGCAGATATTTCAATTGGAATGTGAACACGAAGATACAAAGATATATAGAGTATATGTACAGAGAGTATATATGTTGGTGGAGAGTGAAACCCAAATTAGAATAAATAACGTAAAATAAAAATAACTTTCACCTTGACTTATCCAGAAATTCTTCTAAATAGACATTCCCTGAATATCTCTAAATGGCATTTATTTTATTTTATTTTTTATTTTTATTAAATGAATGAACAAAAAGAGATAATGTGTACATAATTCATGTTCATTAATTAGGGTTTGTATATATCTGGTTATACGTGTGTTTGTGTGTGTGTTTCCGATTGTGTACGTGCTCGAATTTGTTTTTTATGTCTGCTGATGTTCGTTTAGCGTATTAATGTTGATATGACGGCTAACTTAAAAGGCATGTATGTTCAATAATGTAGTCTTATCGTGCTTATAAAAAGGTTTTAATTGTGTTGTAAGTTATTGTATACTGATTAGGGTTTGTTCTTTTAACGAGTATGTACCGTGAAAACTGTGCGTAAATATAGAGAAATTATAGATTTTTCGATATGCATTAGATCGAAACAGATATAGTTAGGTATTCAACTATAGGTGGCTTTTAAACAACTATAATTATATTTTTATATACCTACTATTTTGAGGATATACAGTTCACTTCTACGATATTTTTATATACCTACTATAAAACAAAAACTTATCCATGTTGTGTGGTGAAATCAAATGCGTTGGTAGTCTAGCGTATCATGTTGGGTTAGAAAAAGGTTGTCTACCAACCGGTTGAAAGTTCAAGTCTCATGGTGAACAAAAGTAAAAATTTAGGTGTAAAATTAAAAGGATGTATGAGTTAACCGTAAAAAAATTATCTGGTAAAATAATAATTAAGTTACAAGATTATTTTAATGAATAATTTACAATTCACTTACACAATTTACAATATAAATTATCTTTCTAAACAAACTAAATGGAATGTTATTTCTTGTCTTGAAATTCAAAATTTTAAAATAATAAAATTAATATAATGTAATATGATACAATACGATATAATCTCAATAATAATAATAATAATAATAATAATAAAAGATGATGATAATAATAATAATAATAATAATAATAATAATAATAAATAATAATAATAATAATAATAATAATAATAATAATAATAATAATGTAATGTGATATAATACAATATGATATAATCTAATGTAATATGATACAATGTGATGTAATCTAATGTAGTGTGATATGTTATGATATCATATCATATCATAATACATTTATATCATATTAGACTTTTTTCATAACTATCAGAAATTCCCAGAGCGTTGCGCATGGATATGTCTACAACAAAATCGACCATAAAACGGATGTAGGTATTAATTTCAGTAATAATGACACCGGTGCCGATGTTCCGTCGTAACCAATTTTTCCTGGTACTCACACTTACTATAACTTATGATACCAACACAATTACTCAACTCTAAATACAACTCTGTTTTCAACATAATATATAACGGGGTGTCAAAAAAATAAACGCAACTTTGTAAAAAGGTTAAATAAAAACTTAAGGGATTAAAAACATTTATTGCGTATAGTATAGGGGTATCAAATTAAGTTATACAGTTTAAAAACGTTTATTATCTATGGTACAAGGGCATTAGATAAAAACTAAATATTTTTAAAGCGTTTATTACTTGGTATCAGATACTATATCTTAGTTTTTGAAACATCTGAGACTGAATTCACATGATATGACAACATAATGAAATGCATTGGTGAGAAACTAGACATGGTTTAAAACTGATTTCTAGTCTTTAAAAAATGTGCTAGGGACTCAAATATCATAGTATTAAAAACTAATTTTTAGTTATAGATAAATGTATCGGGGACTGAAATGACGTGGTACCAAGGGTTAAGTTAAATACTAACTTATTATGTATATGAGATTGGTTGTTAGTCCATGTTGGTTTCTTACAACATGGACTGATTTTTAGTTACTAAAACCACTATTTAGGACTAGGTATTCGTCACTGGCTGAGGACTAGCAAATCAGACTCCGATAACTAGTAGGTACTGATTGGGGAGTATCAGAGACTTATTTTTCAATTCCAAATACCCATCTTTTTGTAGTGATATACACATGTAAGTCGTGTGTCTAGAAACATGCACATGTAAGTCACATGTTATCCTCCCCCCCCCCCCCCCCACATTTTTTATACTTCACTTAAAAATATATATATTATAAAGTCGAGTGTCTTTTTATCTTTAATATGAGTACCCTATTGTTATACTATTGGAAAAAAAATCAAAACCCCAATTACATAAAACACAATGGACATATTGTAAAACACAGTAAGTATTAAACTAAAAATATTATGGAAAGTAGACTAAAAACACAAAGGAAAGTAGACTAAAATACAATGAAAAGTAGACTAAAACACAAAGGAAAGTAGACTAAAGTTAGAAGGATGCGACCCATACCCGATTCAGAGAGTACGATCCATAAACAATGCAAGTTAAAAGACAGAATCAGTATCAGGACTTGGGCCAAACTAGGCCATGTTAGAAGAATACGGCCAGTACCTAGTTAAAGAGGATGGCACGTACCATTTACGAAGCCCAATTAGAGCCGCCTATTTAAGGATTGTGATGGAAACCCTAGAAACGAATAGAAATCATTTGGAGAGCGAAAAAAGGGCTAAAGAACTTGGCTTTAAAGGACCAGAAGAGAAAATGCAAGAGGATTGAAGATCTAACGCAAGGGGAAGCAATATTTGATTCCCGGGATTAATTTTTACTGTTTACTAGTCTTTAAACTTCTGTATTTGATGATGAAATTGATTTATGTTATGATTTTGTTAATTTGTCATGTTTGGGTAAGCTCTTTTATAACTGTCCGGATGAGATGATTCGTTGAATTGACTTGTGATTGGTGATTGATTTACTTATTGGTATGACTTTTAGTAGTTTGTTATGGATTAATCTTATGATGCATATAAGTATATGTTATGTATTGATTATGATGTTAATCATGTGGTTTTGTTGATCTTTAATGGATTGAAGTGGTTACGAAAGTGAAACCACATGGACTGAAATGGTTACGAAAGTGAAACCACAGGGACTGAAATCGCAATTTTAAACTAATGGACTGAAATAGTGATTTTTGACAAACCACATGGACGAAAACACTAATTAACTCTAAATATTCTATCTCTAGGTTATATTGACATCTATTAACTTAGGGCTTGAAATCTTAACTGGTAATAAATAATTAGTCATCATCGTTGGTAAAACATGTGTTCTGCCACGAGAAGGATCTGATTAAAAAAATCTAGAAACTAGTTAGATTTTTTTATATTTGGCAAACTTTGATAGTTCGTATACCGCAATGTTCCTTGTTCGATCTTCGCACTAGTATAGAAACCCTAAGTCATAACCATCCATATCAATATTAGCTTTATTGGATTAGGTCTAAAGGTGTGTCTATAGCCTTAACCCTAGTTTAATAGAATTAACCTTAATCGGTATCAGTTCATTTTAGCACATCATACATTGTTATCAATGCTAAGTCTTGAAATAGTTTAATAGGTATCATCTGTCATCTGTCATCAATCTAGTCAATCTTCGTTGATTAAGGTCTTAGATAGTTATATTTTCGTAACTCTTGGTTATCTTTCTTAGTTAATTGAAGTATTAGTAGCTATAGTTTAAGTTTAAATATTCATAGATCGCATATTAAGTGATAAGTCTAGTACTAATAGATTTTGTGTCCCAGGATTAATACTCAGTAACTTACTTGAACTATGCTATAGTCTGATAGGTACCCTTGTTTGTTACGTTGGTAGTTAATAGTTATTTGATTTTTTACCTTAAAACTCGTTTGTGTTTGTCTCAGTTTATTTGTTACTATCTAAGCAAGTCACACGTCATCAAAAATTACAGTTTTTGGCCACATAAGCATGCCACATCATAAAATTTTTTGCCACAAACACAGGCTACATCATCAAAAAGTAAAGTTTTGCCAAATAATCATGTCACGTCATCAAAAAAAAACTAATTGAGTTAACATTTAGTTTGAAGAAACGAGAATTCAAACTTGAGTTTAGTGATTTAATTTAGTTTCCAAAATCTAGTACTTATGATATTACTTCATCAAAACGTAATTTTTTGCTAAACAATCATGTCACATCATCAAAAAAACTAATTGGGTTAACATTTGGAGAAACTAGAATATAAACTTGAGTTTAATGATGTAAATTTAGTTTCCTAAATCTAGTACTTATGATATTCTTAAGAACATGATGTTCTTGAAAGGAAATTGGTATTTGAAGAAACTAGAATTTAGTGATTTAAATTTCAGTTTCAAAATCTAGTATTTAGGATATGACTCCTTGTTCTCACTAAAAACAATGGCATTTCCATATGCATATTAACAATATATACCATATTATTATAAGTACATTACATCACAACTCACTTTATGATTTACATTTACGAAAAAGAACAAAGATACCGAACAAAGATATATGATCACAAAGTCGGCTAAACTTTTGACCATGTGATAGTTTCATGTATGTAGTGAAATAGGGAGCAATGTTGAATAACATTTGCATGTTAGTTGGAATTAGTATGCTTGGTTAAATATTTAGATTCTTACCAATTAAGATGGTTAAACGTGTTAAGTTACGATAGTTTGTTTATTTCATTTTACTATGTGTATATAACGATTGGCAGTTATAGGACCACCATCAAAGCTTGGAAAGTGATATTGGTGGGTGAAAAATATGATACAAGGGTTTAGCTAGGGTTTAGAGGCATGCAAATAATAGACGTCATACCAATTATTGTTAGCTTTGAGAAGTATTTTGAATGAATAGGACATGCCTTGGTAAGGTTGCTCACCAAACGAGTGTTATATGAAGTGGCAAAGTTGAGGACTATGACATGACACCATATATATATAGTCATGTGAATGATTGGTTATCAAAGGATTTGTTAACCGAAAATGTTTAGAAGTAGATTTACACACAAATTAAGTTTGGAGATACAATGATGGTTTAAAGTTTGAGGTTTTAACGGTTTAAATGTTGTTGGTAAACTTTGATCATTATGATTTAGGTATATAACCTTATTGTATTTACATAGCATTGTCTTCGTGTTTGTAATGTGTGATTTCAAGTACAAAAGGAGTAGGATTTGTGATTTGTGAACGCTTGTAAATGCTTTTAATTATTTAAGATTTTTCTTAAAAGATATTTTTGATAGTAGTTTTGTCCACCTAAGTGTCACCGCGTGATACATAGTATTTTAGTGTAAAAAGGTCCACATTTAGGATAAATTATTTCAAATCTGATAAGGATATATGGTTCTTAATATGTTGTTGATGATTTGTTGGTAATTGGTGAAATGGAGATGAATTGGATGTCAATGATGCTTTTGAAACAAGAGATTAGAAGTATGGATGAGAGAAGAAGAGTACGACCCATACCCGACCCAAATTGGTACGACCCGTAACTGCTACCAGTCAAAAGATAAGATCAATACTGGGAATTGGAATCTTAATGGGTCAGACCAGGTAAAGTATGACATGTCCCCTTTTAATGAAGGTATGCCTCGTACCGTTGTGGAAACCCTTAAATTGTTATATATATATATATATATATAGGGTAGGGTTCTAGAGTGAACACTGGTGTATTTGAGAACTGAGTGAACAAATCCTGAACATTGATCTACACACGTGTATGGCTAGGATTTCATCATCAAATCATAAAATACACTAGTGTATTTCATCATCAAATCCTAGCCATTGATCTACACACATGTATGGCCAGGATTAGTTCGCACAGTTCACAAATACACTAGTGTTCACTCTTGAACCTAATCCTATATATATATATATATATATATCCTAAAAACAACTATTGACGACCAGAACGAGAGAAAAAAGGCTGCAGAACTGGTGTTTGAAGGAAACATAAGAGAAAAGGCGAGATAATTGAAGCTCTAACATTTTGGGAAGCGAGATTTTATTCTCGGGTTACATCTTTACTATATTCTAGTTTTGTGACTTGTATTTGATAATGAATTCAGTTTATGTCTTGAGTTTGTTTATCACGGCAGGCTAAACATCTTTACAACTGTCCGAAGGAGACGATTCGTTGAATGATTTATGTTTTGATGATTGATTTGCTTATTAATATTATTTAAGTAGTTTGTTATGGATCAATCTTATGATGCATATTAGTACATATTGGGTATTGATTATGTTAATTGTGTGGTTGTATTGGTCTATCTATAAAGTTATGCGTGTTAGATTCGTTATTTTCTATCTCTAGGTTATATTGACGTCAACTAACTTTAACCAGTAATAGATAATTAATCATCATAATTGATAAAAACATGTGGGCTATCTGCAGGAAGGATCTGAATAAAATGATCTAAAAACTAGTTAAAGTTTTCTATATTGCTAACCTTGATTAGTTCGTAAGTCGCTATGTTAGTAGTTCAATCTTGGCCTTGGTCTAGAAACCCTAAGTCATAAGAATCCATATCAATACTAGCTTTACTCGATTAGCTCTAAAGCCTTAACCCTAGTTTAGTAGGATGAACCTTAGTCGGCATTAATTCATTTTAGCACTTCACACACTATTATCAATGCTAAGTCTTAAAATTGTTTAATAGGTAATATCTTTCATCATTCTAGACATTCTTCGTTGATTCAAATCCTTGATAGTTTTATTTTCTTGACTCTTGATTATCGTCCTTAGTTAGTTGAAGTATTAGTTTTCTTAGTAAAATTAAGTTTGATTATTCGTAAATTACATATTAAGTGATAAACCTAGTATTAGAAGCTTTTGTGTCCTAGGATTGTTGCTCGGTAACTTACCTAAACTATGTTATACTATGATATGTACGTTTGCATGTTACGTGTAGTTAGTATTATTAGGTCCTTTACCATAAAACTGGTATGCACATTGATTTATATTTATAGGTTAGTATCTAAGCACGTCACTTACAGTGTTAACGAATATGTCTTTTTGTAAAATCTTTTGTTGGAATCACCAAGTTCATTATATGGTAAGGCTATTAAGGTTACCCTCTCTCCTTACACACAAACTAGTAAAACAAAATTGAGCGTTGCATGGATTATGTCATGCATTTGGTTTGGTCGACATAATAGAACTGAATGTACATAATGTTAAATAAACTAACTGCCATTTTAGGAATGTTCATGGTAGTTCAAGCGGCGTTAACTAATAAACGAATGGAACTTAACTTAGATTCTTGTAACAAATTTTACAACGACCAGATACAAAATAAATCCAATGAACTTCAATGAACATCTTTGCGACTTTGATTTCTCTCTTGCAACGAACTCATCTTCGTTCCAAGGCAAGTAGAACCAATGTCACCCGAACTACAATTTTGCCATGGTTGGCTATATGTTATACTGTTGTTGTTGTTGTTCTTCTTATATTATTATTATTATTATTATTATTACTCCTACTATTGTCTTTTGGTTAAGCAACCCTTGCTTTAGGATCTTTGCTGTTGGATATTTTAGTGTAATTTGAGATTGCGTGTGACGTTCAAATAAGAGTGCACGCTTATTTGAATGTCATCGGGACTAACGGGGGATTAAAGGGGGCAGCGCCCCTAGCGGGGTCCAAAGGGCAGAGCCCCTGACTGGGGTCGAGCTAAAATTTTATTTTGGAACAAAAGTCCTTTATCAAAAATGCAACAGAAACTCATTTTTGGGCTAAATGTGCAATTTTGAAACTTGAGGGACTAAAGGTATTCTTGTTCAAAATTGAAACTGCAAGCAGTTGTGAAAAACTGAAAAACGCTCCCAAAATTTTTTAGAGAAAAACCCCGGACAAATTTTGATTCGAAACTAATTCCCAAAATCTCACAATCAAAATCCCATACAGAAATCTAGAATCAAATCTGATTTTATCCGATCAAAGATTGGTAGCCACTCCAATTGTTTGATCTGAAAGTGATTACACGACTTCAGATTTATCCAAGCAAATTTTGATTTTCCCAACACAGATCAAACAATTTCAGTGAAGATGACAAGCGGTGGTGAATCTTCGAAGGCTATGACGAACAAATTTGCGAAATCGGACAAGTTTGAAGGGCCAGACTTTCGTTGCTGGCAAAAGAAGATGCATTTTCTGTTGACGACTTTGAAAGTGGTGTACGTTCTGAGTACCCCGATGCCCGAGGAAGTGGTGGATGAACCGCTGGAACAAACTAAGAAGCTTGGAAAGTGGTTGAATGCTGATTACATCTGTCGTGGGCATATTCTGAATGGTATGTGTGACTCTCTTTTCGATATTTATCAAAATGTTGAATCTGCAAAAGAACTATGGGAATTACTAGAGGCCAAATACATGGCTGAAGACACATCTAGTAAGAAATTCTTAGTCAGTGATTTTATGAATTATAAAATGGTTGATGGTAGACCCATCATGGAACAATACAATGAATGTCTAAGAATTCTGGGTCAATTTGAACAACATGGTTTGAAGATGGATGAAGCAATTTCTGTTCCATCTATCATTGATAAACTTCCTCCTTCATGGAAAGATTTTAAACATACTTTAAAACATAAGAAGGAGGAAATGAATCTGGTTGAACTTGGAAGTTGTTTTCGAATTTGAGGAGTCTTGTCAGGCCATGGAAAATGTTAACAAAGATAAACACGTTGGTGGGTCTTCCGTTAACATGGTTGAAGAAAGTGGTCCTAGTTTTAAAAGTTCTAACAAGGGAAACAACAAAAGGAAGTTTCAAAGTGGGCCTAACAAGAAGAACAAGGCTATGAAGTATGCAAACAGACCAAGGATCAAGGTTGTTGGAAGTGTGGTAAACCGGGACACTTCAAGAGAGATTGTCATGTTGGTAAAGCCAAGAATGAAGCTGGTACTAGTGGATCCTCGAAGGATCCAAAGCAACAAGGTCAGTAATTAAACTTTAATTATAATTCGGATGTGAATTATGTGTCACTAATTTTTGAAGCATTTTATGTGCAAGATGATTCTGTTGCTTGGTGGTACGACTCGGGAGCAACAAGTCACGTATGTAAGGATCGAAGATGGTTCAAGGACCTTACCTTAATTGAAGATGGATCAGATTTAAAGATGAGAAATGTTGTAACCGAGCCAATCCACGGAATTAGAAGTGTAGTACTAGTATTTACTTCGGGAAAAACTATAAGTTTAAGTAATGTATTGTATGTACCCGGCATTCCGAAAAACTTGTTATCCGGTATCGTATTAAATAATTGCAGGTACAAACAAGTGTTAGAATGTGACAAGTATATCTTGTCAAGACATGGTTCTTTTATCGGATTTGGTTATCTATGTAATGGTATGATTATGTTAAATCTAGAAGTGCCGTTTAGTGATAATTCTGTTTGTATGATTGATTCGTCATCTAGTGTAAATTCGTCAAAATCTGAATTACGGCATGCTAGACTAGGACATGTATATTATAAACGACTTATGGAAATGTCTAAAATGAACTTAATTCCGGCAATTAATTTAACAAATGAAAAATGCCATATCTGCAAGTTGAATAAAATAACTAGAAAACCATTCATGCAACATGTTACTAGAGAAAGTAAACTATTAGATTTGATACATAGTGATCTATGTGATTTTCATGGTACACCATCATTAGGTAACAAGAAGTATGTTGTAACCTTTATAGATGATGCTACTAGATTCTGTTACGTTTACTTGTTACATTCAAAAGATGAAGCTCTGGAAAAGTTTAAAATCTATAAACAAGAAGTGGAGCTTCATCGAAGTGAATTGATCAAAACCCTACATACGGATAGAGGTGGTGAGTAATTTGATCCAGAATATTTCCAATCAACTGGAATAATACACCTTACCATAGCTCCTTACACACCGGAACAAAATGGTGTGGCGGAAAGGAAGAATAGGACGCTAAAAGAGATGGTTAATACCATGCTGTCCCATTCGGGTTTAAATAATGGGTTTTGGGGAGAGGCTATGTTGACAGCCTGTTATTTGTTAAACCAGGTTCCTAAAAGGAACAAAACAACCCCTTTTGAGCTTTGGTATAAAAAGCCACCCGAGTTGCAAAAAACTAAGAGTTTTGGGTTGTAGAGCCGTGGTTAGGCTCAATGATCCTAAGATAAGAAACTTAGGGGAAAGAGGTATAGAATGCATTTTCATTGGATATGCTGAGCATTCATTTGCTCACAGGTTCTATGTAATAGAACCAAATGACCACGTTTCAGTACATACGGTTATTGAGGCAAGAAGTGGAAATGTAGAATATGATGAAGAAAGATTCACATCTATACCTAGGCCAAAGGATATGAATCCTTCTCTTAAGATTTCTAGTGAAAAAGATATCATGCCTTCAGCTAGCACTGAACCAAGAAGGAGTTCAAGAGAAAGAAAGGCCAAGTCTTATGGTGACGATTTTCAACTCTACTTAGTTGAGGGATCTAGGATTGATATTGATTTTCAATATCAATATTGCTTCCATGTTGATGAGGATCCAAAGACATATAGTGAAGCAATGGCTTCATGAGATGTTTCATTTTGGAAAGAAGCCATCCAAGATGAAATGGATTCTATTTTGCAAAATAACACTTGGAAATTGGTGGATTTACCTCTTGGTTGTAAACCATTGGGAAGTAAATGGATCTTCAAGAGGAAGATGAAGGTGGATGGTACTATTGATAAGTTCAAAGCCAGATTAGTAATCCAAGGGTTTAGACAAAAGGAGGGTATTAACTTCTTTGATACATATACTCATGTAGCAAGGATATCCACCATTAGATTTATTATTAGAACTTGCTGCTATACATAATCTTGTAATTCACCAAATGGATATGAAAACTGCATTTCTAAATGGTGAATTAGATGAGGAGATTTACATGAAACAGCCAGAAGGGTTTGTTATGCCTGGAAGTGAAAACAAGGTGTGTAAATTAATTAAATCTTTTTATGGTTTGAAGCAAACACCCAAACAGTGGCATCAAAAGTTTGATGAGATTGTATTGTCTAATGGTTTTGCTTTAAACCAAGCAGATAAATGTGTTTATAGCAAGTTTGATACTTCTGGAAACGGAGTCTTGATCTGTTTGTATGTAGATGATATGTTGATTTTTGGCACTAACCAAGATCAAGTTAATAGAACAAAAGAATTTTATCATCTATGTTTGCTATGAAAGATATGGGGGAGGCTGAGGTGATTTTAGGTATTAAAATCAAACGTGAGAACATGGGCATTTCAGTCTCTCAATCACACTATATTGAGAAGATCTTGAACAAGTTCAATTTCAAGGATTGTTCTCCCGCAAGTACTCCTGTTGATCCTAGTCTGAAGCTATTACCTAATAAAGGCATTGCAGTATCTCCACTTGAGTACTCAAGAGCGATTGGATCATTTATGTACGCTATGATCTGCACCAGACCAGATATAGCGTATGCTGTTGGAAAACTTAGTAAGTTTACTAGCAATCCTAGTACTCATCGCTGGCAAGCACTAGGTCGAGTATTCAAATACTTGAAAGGAACCATGGATTATGGTCTAACTTACATTGGATTTCCTTCAGTGATTGAAGGATATTCAGATGCAAGTTTGATAAACAATAAGGAAGATCATTCTTCCACAAGTGGTTGGGTATTCCCACTTGGGGGAGGTGCCATTTCTTGGGCTTCAAAGAAACAGACTTGCATAACTGATTCAACAATGGAGTCTGAGCTTGTAGCGTTAGCCGCAGCTGGCAAAGAAGCTGAGTGGCTAAGAAACTTGATTTATGAGATTCCATTGTGGCCAAAACCAATGGCTCCCATTTCTATAAGGTGTGATAGTGAAGCTACACTGGCTAAGGCGTATAGTCAAGTGTATAATGGCAAGTCAAGACACTTAGGTGTGAGACATAGCATGGTTTGTGAGCTCATCATGCATGGTGCGATTTCAGTTGAGTATGTGAGAAGTCAACATAACTTAGTTGATCACTTAACCAAAGGGTTAACTAGAGATCTCGTGAAAGGATCAGCTGTGGGATTAGAGTTAAAGTCCATCTGAAAACTCTCATGTTAAGATACTCAATTCCCACCTAATATGACGTTAGGTGCAGAATTCAATGTGGAAATCTTAACATCTAGAGTTTGGAACACAACATTAAAATTATCCCAAATGTGTTTAGATCTGCAAGTTAAGTAAGGTTGAGGTATATCTTCTTAATAGCTCTTTTGAAAAATTGCATTTGCAGGTGCAAGAGTAAAAGAGCTACCTATATGAGCATGAAGTTTAGCTGCTTCAAGAAGCTTGAAATTGGCTTTGATATGCTTATGAAGGATAGGGACATAGTCTAGTAAAAGATAGTGTCAAGTTAGATCTATGTATGTAAACTAATGTGTATATTATCTTCATGTATTCAGTATGGATATTAAGGGTTCAATCCTTAGAGACACCCTTAAATTCGAATATTTGGAATGTGTAATATACTAATATGAAATTCAATCGTCACGACATTTCATTTATGCATTAGTTTGTTTGATTGCTGTGAACAAGTTAGGTAATCCTTGATTACACTAAAATGGGGGGAGGTGTGTTGGATATTTTTGTGTAATTTGAGATTGCGTGTGACGTTCAAATAAGAGTGCACGCTTATTTGAATGTCATCGGGACTAACGGGGGATCTAAGGGGGCAGCGCCCCCTTGGCGGGGATCCGGGGGCAGCGCCCCTGGGAGCAGGGTCGGCAGCCCCTGGCGGGGTCCAAGGGGCAGAGCCCTTGGCTGGGGTCGAGCTAAATTTTTTATTTTGGACAGAAGTCCTTTATAAAAAATGCAACAGAAACTCATTTTTGAGCTAAATGTGCAATTTTGAAACTTGAGGGACTAAAGGTGTTCTTGTTCAAAATTGAAACTGCAAGCAGTTGTGAAAAACTGAAAATACGCTCCCAAATTTTTTAGAGAAAAACCCCGGACGAATTTTGATTCGAAACTAATCCCCAAAATCTCACAATCAAAATCCCATACAGAAATCTAGAATCAAATCTAATTTTTTCCGATCAAAGATTGGTAGCCACTCCAATTGTTTGATCTGAAAGTGATTACACGACTTAAGATTTATCCAAGCAAATTTCGATTTTCCCAACATTTGCTACAAAAGACATCACCATTATCATGAGGTTGCGGTACATCTCATAGATTTCGTTGTGTATCGACTTTATATAGAAAGCAAGACCTAGCTCGTATGTTTCATACATGTATTATCATATGAGATACATTTGGGACCAAGATCGTCTTAACGAGTCCAACAAAACTAGAATATATGGATCAAAGTGGTTGCAGATCACTAAAACATACATACAAAAACCATGAGTAGTCCAAAGTTACTTGACCTATGAGTCATTTGCTCTATAACTTTTTTTTTTATTTTCTAATGTAGTGAAAATATATAATTCATATTTAAAGCCTCAGCAATAGGCATTTTCTCCTTAATTCTATATTTTTATTCTAAATAATTCTGTGACAGCTAGCCGTGACTTTTACGTCATACGGTTCATGAACAATGCTTTATTCTATGTTACTCTTTATTACTTTATATATTTTCTGATATAATGAAAATAATTATAAAGCCTTAGCAATAGACATTCTTCCTTGGTTCCTTTAGTTCTCTTTATATAGTTTTATGGTTTCATAATGCTTATTCAAAGCTTTGTGAACATGAAAATATGAAATGCAAGCCTTTGAGTTATTTTACGCTACGCCGCTACATGAAAATTCCCAGTTAGTGACATGATTATCTTGGTCTTATCGATTTGTTCATAATCCTTAGAGTAAAACTTTGTTCATGAACCATACATATCAAGTAAATTTCTATATCACAGCTGTCATATATAGATATATAGTTCATGAACCATGCATATATCAAGTAAATTTCTATATTACAGCTGTCATATATAGATATAGAATAGAAAATAGGGAAGAATTTATTTTGTTGAGGCTGTATATAATATGAATTCTGATATATTAAAAAAGTATAGTTAAACAAGATCAACATATATTGGAGCAATTGCTGAGGCTGTAAATATGAAACATTCCATTACATTAGAAAATACAGTCAAACAAGATCAAAATGTATCTGAACAAATCAACATAAAAAGGATTAAAATCCAAAAAGTAGACAAAACATTAATGTTGTTGTTAATGTAATTAAACCATGGAAGGCAAGATGAACCCCATAAATATCCCTAACTCTCTCCAAGAGAAAACAACATTTTTACACAAATTAAGAATGCCTCGAAAGAGTGAAGGTCGCAAAAAGATTGAAATGGTACTAATCGAAAATCCAAGCAATCTATTTGTCGCCTTTACCAAACGCCGCTTTGGTATTTTTAAGAAGGCGAGCGAACTTTGCACCCTTTGCGGGGCGCAAATAGCCGTCATTGTGCTCTCCCCAAAACGAGAAAAAGTATACTCGTTTGGGAGTCCAAGTGTTGAAGCGATTATAAATCGCTTCCTACAACAAAGTCCTGACCCTCAAAGTTCAAGAACGTCTCAGTTTATGGACATGCTTCGCAATGCCAACATCCAGGAACTCAACAATCAGCTCACCAACAAGCTTGAACAATTGGAAGCCGAGAAAAAAGCCTGTAAAGAACTCCAAAAGATAAGGGAGGAGAACCAACAAAAAAACTGGTGGGATAAACCCATAGAGGAAATGGGATTGGAAGAACTTGAACAGTTGAAGGTGGCGATGACGGAGATTAAAGAGTATGCTGAAAAGCATGCGGAGTGACGTACGACATAGGCCTTTGGTTCTACCTGCGTACGTGGGGCGGATCTGTCCATCAGTTGATGTGAAGGGCTATGGATAGATTAAGTTGATGTTTTTGTTTTTTTAGTTTATTCTTCAGTTTAAGGTCATTTTATGTTTTTTAGGTTATCATTGCTTAGGCAAATCTATACCTTTTGTCTTTCAAGCATAAATAATAAAGTTTGTCTTTTCATTAATGATACAGTTGTGCAACTTTCAGTCAAAAGTCAGGGATTTGTGTTTATTATATGACATGTTTGTATGAGAGTACCAAAAAGAGTTATGCCAAGTATTGTGAATGATTGGTTATAAAAGGATTTGTTAACTGAAAATGTTTAGAAGTAAATTTATACACAAATTAAGTTTGGAGATACAACCTATATATTTATTAAATTTGTAACATTTAACATTCATTTGTTTAATTGGCTAGATTTTACCTTTTTGATTAATAGTTAAATACCTAAAAATTAATCACCATACATCATAAAATAACAACTTTGAAATGAACAAACACAATAAAAGACACTGTTTTATACCCAAAAAAAAAAGTAAAAGAAAATAGAGGATTGAGGGTAGATGGATGGTTTGTTTAATTTGTGGTTTGGCATCCATGAATGGGTCATTGGTCCTCTCCATTATAGAATCTGCTGATCCGATCCAAGTCTGACTTGCTTAGGTCAATCAAGATCCCCTTTCTTGGGTTGTGAACTACGTTATACGATCATTAACCGATGAGTGTATCTAAACATACCTCCTTCCTTACTGAACATAACCCTGTGTGAGAAGGAAAATATTTTCAACTATGGCATGTGGGCCTCGCCCCAAGTTTGTGAGAGGGAGTTTAATAGCACCATTAGCCAATTCGTGCCAAGTTTGACTTTCTGCCTGCCCTATCTTTATAATTGTAGCCCCGGTGATACACTACAAAACTAATTACTTTCACACGATGAAGTGGTTATCTATGGAAACCCGTCAATGATAACCGTTAGAAATTAGGGCATAGGTAATTATGTGGTTTTCGACAGATCACCAAAGGTTGAAACCGCCAACGGATTATCGCCAACAAATTTGTGAGATTTTCAACGGATTACCGACCGAAGATTATATAAACTAGAGGGTGATCAAGTTTGTATACAAAAAACAATATATCTTCCATAACATTGTAACAATAACTACCTAGATTAGATCGAAAAAACACCTCAATATGGAAGAATCCCACTCTCTTGTCCTTGCCCTACACACATTCTAGAAATTGAGTTCCTCACCTTTGAGGACACACGTTGAATCTGCCTAACCGATTCATCCTTAAAGAGCGAATAATACGTACAACCGTTGTCCACATTGCCGATATTTATATCAACAATCACAAAATTACTTTGTCCCATTGACAAAGACCTCTTTAACTCCATACCCGTAAACCTTTTCTTTTTTTCTCCGGGCAAAACCAACGAATGACAATGTCGAAGCATCATTCGTGGCCCAGAACTCAACCGACCACCATCGTTGGTTCGATCATCCTGACCAACAGATGTTGCATCATCATCCTCCTCACCCACCGATCCACAAACTGGAACCCGACAAACCGGACAACTCGTGTGGCCCACGAACCACTTATCGATACATTTCACATGAAACAAATGCTTGCAATTCGGCAACAACCGGACCATATCGTCATCCTCTAGGTCCGCTAAACAAACCGCGCATTCCGATCCAATTAATGAATCGGAAACGATTTTGTGGGAGATTATTGGGATGGTGAGAAGGGTTTTCTCATCAACACCAGAGGGGATATTTTCCCCTCCGGAAAACGTGTGTAACGCCGCCATTCTCGCGGCGTGACGCCTAATACAATATCTAACAAGTAAAAGATGGTAAAATAATATGGCTAGGGCAGTGACACCAATGCCCATAATGGAAACTAATAAAGGAGTGAGGAATGAAGTGGTTGATAGGGTTTGTGAGTTTGATGGTTCAATAGGGTCTTCCATTGTTGCCATATTCATGTGTAGAAACAAACAAAAATTGTTGGAGTTTGTGTTAGTGGATTTGTTGTATCTATGATTGGTTGTCTCTTTAGGGTTGTTTAAGGTTGGAAACACTAGGCTAGTTTTAAGGTTAAAAGGTGTTTGTTGTTGGGATGATATGAAAGTAGGTGAACACGTGTAGGAAGAGCCACTAAGGGTGGTTGCATGTGGTGTTAGATTGGCCAGGTGGAATGGTGATTAAATTTGGATAGAGAGTGTTGGTTTGTAGTTCGGTAAACGGCAAACATGGATGACATATTTCCACGTTTGTTACTTGTTTATTTGATTATTTTAATTGAAGATTAGTTATATCTAGGACTTACTATATATGTTATGTGTGAAGGAGCGATTTGACGTTTGATCTTAGCATAATTAATATATTTAACTAATGGGATTCTCGGTGTTTACTTCACATGCTAAAAATTTAGTTGTTATGGGTTAGGTGAATTATACCTCCCGCTTGCGGTGTGCGTATATAATGTATATATGTGTGGGCGTTTGGAGAGCAAAAGTGAAATTGCACTAATTTTAACGTTATTTTACTAATTTCGTGAAAAATAACGTTAAAAGCGGTGGACGGTTAATCATGCATCATGTGCTGGTGTTGATAGCTGAAAGACATGGGGATACATGCGCTAATCAGCCTTTGTCCTGGTTGCTGAGTGTCATGTGCCTTATGTCCAAGGCTTGATGCAAAACTACTGTTGAGCTGGGGTCTCATTGGAAGCAGTCTCTCTATTTCTACGAGGTAGAGACAAGGTTGTTTACATCTTACCCTCCTCAGGCCCTACCTTAGCTTTGCTATTGGTGGGATTTACTGAGTATGATGATGATGATGGTTAGGTGAATTATATTATTGACACTTGTTATTGCAATCGAAAGATAAAACCAAAATGCTCAACATGATATTGATATGTGTTTGACATCGACTGAAAAAAACATAGAAAACAAATACAAGTACTAGTTGAATACCCAAAAAGTACTATATTTTGAATAAACTTCGTTTTTAACATAAAATATACTTGAACGTCGAAAATAATTAAACACTGCTACGTATTCAATTTTTTTTTAAATAGACAAATGCAAGCTATTAGAGAAAATCAGATTAAATAAGCTAAAGATATATTATTTATATCATAAGGGGCGAAATTTAAAGTTGAAAAAAAGTGTCAGGTGACATTATGAATAGTGGATTTTGTGTGTGCACCAACATGAAGTTTTACTTTGTATATAATGGGTAACATCTTATATCTACTAACATTTTTTCTGAGTGACGTATTCGGATTACTGACAGACCACCGGAGTACTATCAGACTATCAGCGAAACAACCCGATCATATCCATCTCCACTAGGCAATAACACCTATATACAAATTCAAGAGAAAAACCAATAAATATAGGAAAACCCCATTATTAGAATTTATTAAAAACTATGCTAGCGTACTATAGCATCCTCTCAAAATGAGTCATTGAATTGGAAGTTTCTTATAAAGTACAAGTAATAACCGCGAACGAACACACTCTTTCTCCCTCTTCTATAATCATCACTTTGTTTTGGGAAGTATATTTAAAGTCAAGAGAAGTCGTCTTAACATTAAGAATTAGCTTATACCCAAGTGACATCTCGAAATCGATAAACGTTACAAAATCAATATGTGATAAGTGTCACTCTTAATACAACACTAGGGATGTATGACTTATATACCCTATGTAACACCCCGATCGCGTAAAAACAACAAACCGCGGCGGAAACGTCGGGGAGTCACGTTAACAGATTGTTACAACAACACATGGTAATTAAAGTTATGTTTTATTGGATATTGAAATTACATAGTTACATTGTCTTGAAGTTTAAAATAAACTAATTAAACTATTGTCTTTCATATTTTAAGGCACTAAGTCCGCGTCCAATCCTACGTGAGCATGCAACGACGTCAAACTTGGTTTCCTGAAACATATGTTAAAACGAGTCAGCAAAAATATGCCGGCGAGTACATAGGTTTTGTGAGTGTGTCAAATTTATGGCTTTGAATATGTATTGCAATACCTCGTCAGACTACTAGAGTCGTTAATTTAAAAACCTTGTTATCAAAAGTATTTGGTATTGCAATGATAATTAACCAACTAAAACAAGTTAGTTATAGTTTATAAAAGACTTGTAGCCATGAATCTTGACCAAAACATTTGTTTTGCAAATTCGAGTAGTAAATCGCCTTGAAGAAACTTTGTATGGTTTATATCTTTAATTGAAAATCGTTGCGTGTCATTGTTTGAAAACCTTTGTTCCAAGTAGGCAAATAACGGCACGAATGTAATATGATAAAGGCACTTATATATATGAAGTACCAGCGGCGTATCCACCACGCTTTCATCACATTACACGCGTTTCGTTATCTAAATCACTTACCATAAACCAATCGTTCATTGTCCGTGTCATAAACCAATCATCCATTGTTCGTGTCATAAACCAATTGTTCATCGTCCGTGTAAACAAATCGTCCTTGTTTTAATTGTGAAAACTTTTGGTCGTTTTGGTGAATACATTCAAATCAGTGTTGACTCGTCTATACCACCAAAGGGTATCTTCAAATTGCAATAACAAACCACCATAGGGTTTGTTAAAGTAAACAGTTTCAGTCGTTCCCCAAACTTCCCCACAAACACCGGGAAACTTGGTAACGGGATTGTCAGTCCTATGGTACCATAACTTACTACTGGTCGGCTTGGCCAAAGCTAATGAATGTCATTCGTGTCATGTATATAGCGCACCAACAAGTTCATTCACATTATTGAAATCGTCGTGTTTATATAAACCATAGCATTTGTAATTTGAAAACTTGAAAACAATTTAGCACATATGAATCACCCCAAAATATTTGAAAATCATAAAAGAGGGGAGCTATGTACTCACTTGGGATTGCAAAGTAACCTTGAATAAAAGATCAAACAAGCTCAAAATTCCGAGAAATCAAACGTGTCCTAAAATTGGATAACTATGTAAATGTCAGGACTTTAATCGGCGGATCGAATAGAATGAGGTCTTGTAAACCAAATGAGTGTTGGAACTCATATGAAATGGTTTAACAAAGTCTACATTCTGATTTGAAAAGATTTCTAAGTGTTTTTGACCCGTTATGACTCGTTAAGGTAGTTTACACTACATTAACGGATCATTCACGTAAAAACGTGTTCGTATGGTTAGATATGTGTTATGATAGGTCTAATATGCCAAAATAAGTTTATTATAGTTGAAACATCAGTTTGTATGTCAAAACATTGGTCTCATATGCTTAAAGTTGATTTATGCGCAAAAAGGGCATTTTGGTCATTTATAGGGCATAATAGACGGCTTAACATAACATTAACCAAACGTCGTGACCATAAGGTATAACTCAGAAGGTTATTCCCTATACAACGATGGTCACATATATGTGTTTGGTCGAATCCTAAGATCGACCAAACGGGTCGGATTCGAAAGTCAAAGCGGTGGTCAAGACCGCTCGACTTACGACCCTAAATAAGTACTAAACTAAAAGTGACGAGTTAAACATGTTAAACATGTCTAACAAGGTTTATAAAACTGATTTGATATCAAAACAAAGGGTTTTGATACCCGAAAATAGTCCCGTCGTATAATGCGCATTTGCGCATTATTGACCGAAACTTTGATTCGTCACTTCGACTAGGAAACGTGATAATCAGTAGGCATGATCGCTAAGGATCATAACCATCGTGATTACGATCACGTTGCAAAGTCCAATTGGACTTTGCTTTGACCAATCAATGGTCAAAGATGAAAGTCAAACAGTAAGTCAAAATGTTTGACTTTTAGCTCATAATAAGCTAAAAGAATGAACAAGGCTTGGTTAGAGCACTTACTTACACTCAAGGAAGCCAAGATTACTTAGAAAAACTCAGATGGGAGGCCTCCTAATAAGGTAGCAACTCCACTTAGAGTTTAGAGAGAAGAAAGATGGAAATGAGCAAGGAATTTGTTTGAAGATCAAGGGTATTTATAGTTGTTGGAGAGCTTTAGGATCATGCCAAGTGTTAGGAGATGTTGTAGGATCATTACAAGTGTTTAGTGAGGTGTTGCAACCAGGAGAAGTGTGGCAAAAACGAGTTATAGGTATCAAGTCAAATATACAAGAAGCTGCCAGGTAGCTGCTGCCACTGGGCATCCCCCGCGCGTCGCGGGAGATCTTGGGGGGTCTCTCGCGTGGCGCCTGGGATTCCTAAGTTTCAGAATTGGCAGAACAGGCCCCTGCAGCCTAAAACTTGTTTTCCGACGCGTTTTGGCACTTTTAACACCTGTTAACCCTATTTTAATCATTACAAGGAAGATAAAGCATAGGGAACTTGAAAAATGCTCGGAAACTTTTCGGATTTCCGTTTGTTGGTCGTACGGTTGCGGTTTTCGGTTAATTACGACGAAAATCGTAACAACGCGCAAATGACCGTAAACGCGTAACGATTGATATTTTTGCATTCCAATCATTAAAATGCTATATTTTAATGATTACAAAAATTTTTGGATGTGCGTGCATGTTCCAGAGTAGGAAATACGCGATTTGGCATAGTTTCACAGAATTTGCAAAATAGCCCCTGAAGTTGAATAAGCATATTTTTGCCAAACCGAAGCCTTCAAAACTTATTTCTAAGTTATGTAAAGGGTATTTAGGGTATGTTTAGCTTATGTCGGTGTTCCGGAGTGTACGTCGCATTAAACTGATTACGTTTGCGTAATAGTTTGCGATTTCACTTCCAGAAGTCGTTTAAGAGTTCGGAATCGTGCAAGAATCGAATACGTGCAATTGTCATGATAAAAATACAAATCTCGAAAAATAAAACACAAAATTTCATTAATTGATAATTCGTCCAGAATTGATACACGATCGGATCACCACAAATGTCACACCCTAAACGATTGAAAGTGTTGCAATGTGGTTGGACACCACAAACACATGCTTCTAGGTCTCGCATTAGAGGATGTGTCGCCATGTCACATGAAAAGATATAACTTATTTGTAACAACACGCTAGCTCTTCACCCATTACCAACATGGGCACAAGAACAAGAAGCCTTTCGGAGAGGTATATTTTTAACATACATATTACTCTATTCATGGTTGACTAGAGCGTTTGAGCGATTCCACGATTGACCTAGGGTACAACCTATTCTTGTTGACCTAGACTCGTAAACAAGCTATTCGGTTTAGCACCTTATTTGCTCAAACTTTGAACTTGTCGTCGAAATATGCGTCATCAAATAGTGCCATCATATATAGCATGTGAAAATATAGTCATTAAGATATGTTTTTATAAAGTTTTAGAAAAGGTAAAAACACATTCAAGGGCAGAACGGTAAAACGCGCCTACAATAATGGATCCATATGTAAAGTAAAATTCTTTATTTTAATCTGTGTAACACATATCATACATAATACTAACCTAGTCACCTCATCTAAGTAAAAAATATGGCTTGATTAAAGATGGATTTAATATTATGCACCCGAATTATTTTTTTAAGAGTAACATAAGTTAAAAATGAATAAACCTAGCCACCTTATCTATTTGTTTAATGCTTACAAATAAGTCAAAAGCGAAGTGTTTCATCTATATCTAAATTAAATAAAGTGACTAGATGTGCTGTAACATCTACACAACTTTGTTGTATTTAATATATTCCATAATATCTAATATTAAAAAACCATGAAGGGAAGTCTTGTATATTGTTAACATAGAATTTAAGCCAAATCTCACGGTTCACCTAATTCAGGAGGTAGGTAAATATGTGAACCAACTAATAAATGATTTTAAATTATCTTATGTATTGTTTTAGATGTTCTGAATAAAGAGGCTAGGATCAAATATAAAGTCTTCTGGGAATAAGAAGTCATAAGAAGAATATTAAACGGACTCCAATTGACCTTGATCATTCAAGCGGCACTAGAACTGTCTCATCGAACTCTGTGATGTGATATTTTACGCTTTTGTTTTTAGATGTTTATATTGTAAATTTTAGACTTTTTGGTTACGTCATTGTGTCTTTTCTATATTTGCGTCATTGTGTCTTTTTTTCGACATTGTGTTACATTTTTCGGCATTGTATTATATTTTGCTCGACATTATTGTGTTATTGTGTTTAATTTAATTTCATTTATACAACTAACAAGAGTTTTGCATGTTAGTTATTTTAGTTAATAATGATCAGTTGTGACCTAAGATGGATTTTCTTAGCATAATGATATTTTAAACCTTGATTTAGCTTTTCATATGATAATAATAGTTCTACTAAGATATAATTACTTAATAGGAATTCTTTTTTTATTTTCCTTCCTTTTCTGATTATGTATAAAGTTGACCTCCTCCCTCAATTGACAATAATCATCTTTGTAACTCACTCTAAAATGCCTGGTATAAACTTCATCACTTCTCTTTTATCTTTTATACAGCAACTCTACAACCCTTCTCTCATATCTCCCAAGTCTCATCTCACCCAAGATTGGCGTGAGATATAAAAAATTTTAATGGATATTGAATTTAAATAACCTTAATTTTTACTAACTGGCTAATAAAATTTCCTAACTTTCGATTTGTACCGCACCACTCAACTTTTATCTTATTTTCCTCTGACACTCCCAAACTAACAGAATACTAACCCAATTAGTTTTTTTGCTGATGTTGCACTTATGTGGTGACATGGCATCTGCCGTGGCATTTTGATGACGTGGCATTTGAGGTGGCTGTTTTTGATGACGTGGTAGCTGAAGTGGCTTTTTTGATGTCGTGGCAATGGTTTAGTGACATGGCAGCTGATGTCAGCAAACTGGGTTAATGTTGTAGGAAAATAAGTTGAAAGTTGAGAGTGGTGTGATACAAATCGAAAGTTGAAAGTGTTAAGGACCAATTGGTAAAAGATAGGATTATTTAAATCAAATATATTTTAAGCGCTAATTACTAAAGTTTTGCTTTTTCCTAAATCCCAAATAGGTTTAAACGTGAGTCTTATTCTCTTTGCCTCTTACCACTCGACTACAAACCCAAATGGTTGTTTCAAGGTAAATAAAATGCTTTGACCAACACAAGACTGCAATTATATGCTTCATGACTTGAAACTATCCATTACAAGACAGACATTTTGTAAAATTAAAAAATTTCTTGAATTAACTTTCTCTTTAGTGTCATTAATAAATAAATTCCTTTTCGTGTCTTTTGTTTCGCTTACTTACGTTATTTATTAAAAAAACTCATGGGTGCCAGGTGAAACCTATACACCCTTCTTTGGTTCGACTCCAAAGAACTTCCTCCATGCAAACCATCCAATATCACAGATCACCCTTGCAAAACCATCGGCCACCATTTTTCCACCTATGTTCACCGTTGCCAAGGCTGACCCAGGCCAAGTGCAATGTGGGCTACCGCACAGGACCCACTTCTTCGGGATCTAAACTTTTTAAATTTTGTTCTTAAATTTATATATCTAATTCTAGTAAAAAACTCTAACTAATGCCACATGGTATTCTTTCATTAAATTTAATTTATTTAATGCCACATGGCATTCTTTCATTTAATTTAAGTTATTGATATTTTAAATTATTATTATTATAGATTAACTCAATGTCATAACAGATTAACTCTATCTTTAATATTATAAATATGTATAATATATAAATAAATATAAAGAATTGGTATACGTTATTCGAGTTCAAATGCGGGTGGAATTTCTGCTAAAAATTATACGTATCTTGTCTTTCTTTCCTTATTTTCTTTTGACTACAATATTTAAGTTATAAATTGAAAAATAATTAAACTAAATGAGTATTTAAATTAAATCTTATATAATCAGTAATTTATGTTTTCATTTATAGTTGTAATTTAAGATCAATAATAATATTATTATTTATATAATAGATTAACTCAATGCCATAACAGATTAACTCTATCTTTAATATTATAAATATGTATAATATATAAATAAATATAAAGAATTGGTATACGTTATTCGAGTTTAAATGCGGGTGGAATTTCTTAACCTTTATTGCTAAAAATTATACGTCTCTTGTCTTTCTTTCCTTATTTTGTTTTGACTACAATATTTAAGTTATAAATTGAAAAATAATTAAACTAAATGAGTATTTAAATTAAATCTTATATAATCAGTAATTTATGTTTTAATTTATAGTTGTAATTTAAGATCAACAATAATTAAGTTATTTTGAGTTTCCATTTAATTTGTGAGAAAAACTAATGTGACGGGTTTGATTTGCTTTAGTTATTAACAATAACAAATATATAATTTAAAGTAATAACTACTGAAATCCCCTATCCAAGTCGGCCGAAATTCAGTTTCGATTTGGTTTGTTACGGTAATGACACTCTGTATAACAACCAAAAGGAAAAAAATTTGTGTTCATTTAAAAAATGTTTAAACTTTAATATTCTTGTCACAAAAAGAAAAAAATCCATGTAAGCATTTCATTTCAAATTATTTATAATGTGTGGTTTTGAGAAACTTTTGTTACGTAAGATATTCATATATTCAATCTGTGTAATACACGAGTTTATAAGCTAGTAATTATTATTATATATATTAAAACACATCACATTAACTATAGTTAAGTTTTGTATATTTATAATTTGGCCACAACCTTTAAACTACAACATTTAATATTTTTGTCTTTTGCCACAACTTTTGCTTTTTATTTTCTTTCATTTTTATTTTTGTTTTTTTGTTTATTTTAAATATGTGTCAGCATAAATCTAAGTTGGTTTATGTTTTGTCATGGGTCAAACATACATAATAAGTTTTTTACCGGACGGTATATAAGTTCGAGTTACTTTACGTTTACCATTTTTAACTTAAAAAACACTATTTTCTTACTTACTTTTTTTAAAATATGTTTCGGCATAAATCTAAGTCGGTTTACGTTTTCACGTAATTTTTTCACGGCAATGAGTCAAGCAGGTCAAATATATAATACGTTTTCGTGCTTATTTTATGTATGTTTTAGTTGGTCTAAATTTTGACATAAGTTTTGTTCGAAACGAGTCAGAACAAATATTTAAGGGTACAAATTCAAGTTAGTTCAAGTTTTGACACCGTCGTAACGCGACAGGTCAAAATTGTAGTTTTTATAAAGCAAAACCCATAATTTAAATCTAAAACCCAATTACTAAAAAGTAGTAACACAAAGTTTTATTTAGTTTTGACCCAATTAAAAAATAAAACTTATATGCCTTTTAACCCAATTACCTAACCAAACCCATTTAAAGAATACAACCTATTTATTTTTGGCCCATTTAAGGTCTCATTTTCTCTATTCGCACAAGCCCGCGAGCCGGCCTTGACCATCGCTCGTCACTTGTGTTAGTTGCACCACCAAACCGACGTTGCACTGTAAGACAAAGCCTCTTATTTATTTATCTATCCTTGGAATTGAAGCCTATGATTTGTCTTGGTTCACAATGTGGCTCCAGTTTGGTTGCGACTAATCGAGGTGCACAAAAAATCAGTATGGAACCTGACCCGAAAAAACCCAAAACCGGGTATTGTTTGAAACCAATTCCAATCCAGTTATACCAGACCCGAACTGGCCAAAACACGAGAAAAAAAAGGCTAAATGGAACCAAAAAGCCCACCAGACCCGAACTGGCCAAAACACGAAAAAAAAACGCTAAATGGAACCAAAAAGCCCAATCACTTCCTCTCCAAAACCTGGTTTCATACCCGAACCGATCTAGCCATACCCGGTTTTTGACCTCGTTGACCATACCCATAACTGGTTTCAACCCGGAGCCAGGTATGTCCAATACCCGATTTGTGCACCTCGTGCGACAAGGAAGAACCGACAAAGAGGAAGAAATAGGTTAAGGTTCAATTTCATGATTCTCGTTAACTATTAACACCATCTCAAATTTACAGTCTAGTTAAATTAACAAATTTACAAACTAAAAATGAACATGTGAAACAGAAAAAAAATGAATTCAATTTCATTTTGCCAACCAGCATCCTTTTTTATCATTTTGTTTCTACATGAGGTGTGTTTTTATCAACATAAGTAGATCAACACTTGTGTCTGTTATATAACTGCAATTTCTAAAGTAACTGTTCTCATAACTGCCACTTGAGCATCCTAGTCTTTAAAAAACAAAACTGATTTTCCAATCAACCAACCAATATTCACTTGTGTTTATGATAATGTTTAACACCCCAACCCGAAAGGGCTGACGTGTCACTCTTACAGATATCAATCCAAAAACCAATCCAACCAATTTAACCAAAACAACCCTAATTACATTTTAATTACATTACAAAATAATACAATTGCCAACAGATCTTCGACTTCTTTTAACGCTCCTCACCGAAACCCCAATATCCCAGATTACCTGAAAACAAATAAGACAAACACAAAAAGAAAACTATGGCTGAGCCAAAAAGTTGCTCAGTAACGGAGAAATGAATAGTACATGTAAAGACAGACAAAAGAGAATGAAACGGAAGCTAAAACTGATATGGAACAGATCTGAAAACTAATACGGAAAACGATACAAAACAGAAGTCTGACAAAGGCTAGACTAATCCCGAACCCAATACATAAATTGGCACGAAGATTGATATACTTATTATTTTATAAACAATTTCTCTTAGACATTGTTTGGTAATCCCTTAATTTTAAAATCATGGTAATTCTCATTATTATATAGAAATCCAAGAAAAAAAGATATCACATTTAATAAACGTTAACCATTAAATTCAAACAAAATTTGCTTCTCTCAAATAGCTTTACTTGAAATACAATATTGTTTAAAAATCTCACTTCCTTTAAAACAAGAGAATTGTCAAAATTGCTATATTATAAATAAACATTTAGATGTAAAATCAAAATCAAATGATAACTCGAATTTCGTAACAAATCATCACTTAACCAAAACAACCATATTTCTAACTTTGAAAATATGTATTTAGTAAATAAAATAATTTAGATAATCTGAGTTTTGAAAACAGAGTCATTTAATACTTATAAAAAATATGTAAACCGATACTGGAAACAAAACGGTTCTAAAAACAAAAACTGAGGCGGATACCGGACAAATGTTGAAAACAGAGACTGAAATTCCGGCACTGAAACAGATACTTATGCAACTTGAATCCCAATACTTATACAAAACAACACAATCAGATGCATATAAACATATCATTGATATCGTAACAGATACAAGACATACGTGCCTATACTTAACAATAAAATAAATCACGTAATATGGAAGCACATCAAAACAGATACAAGACATACGTGACAACATACATATAACAATAAAATAAGTCACGTAATATAGAAGCACCCACGAGCCTAAACAGAGGGGTACACAACTAGCTAGTTCATGCACCGAGACGGTGCGTATAGGCGTACACACATTATTCCATCTCAACAGGAGTCAGGAGTCAGAGCTAAGATCGATCTATTCGCCTCTAGGGCCAGGTGCTACACAAGCACAAACTAGAGACGCCGTGAACTTTAGTTACACACCGGCACGATGAGTGCCATGTCGTTGACGCCGCAACGACAAGACTAAACATATAATTGCTCGGGTGACAGAGTACAAAGCCGTATCAGAAATAAACGTATCTTGACATAAGTCTAAAGGGAACATGCAATAACGAGCACAAAATCCAAGGTTTACTGTATGCTACAATAAATACTAACCACATAACAATATGGACCGAAACATTTAACGAAAACATCCGTGCTACAAAGTAACGGATTGGATAAAATACTATGATGAAAAGAAAACAGAATCCGTATCAACAAGTAGCGGAAAAATAAACGTATACTATGATGAAAAGAAAACGGAATCCGTACCTTAATTAGCCAAGCAAAGCAAAAGCAAAACATAAAAAAAAAGTTGAGTCGTCCTTAACGGGTACGCAAACCTATAGTATATTTAGGAATTCAAATTAAATTTTCAACAGTTACATGATCGTGTCTTATTGATCTTCCGGCGACCATGCTTGAGGTGATTATGCAATCTACTACTATTAGTAATGCTCAATGTTGGTTAATTTACGTTCTAGAAATTTATAATAAAGTCTCAAGTTTATTATTAAACCCATACAACAACTATTTTAGTAATTTAAATCAAGGAGTAATTATTGATTAAAAGAAGAACATTAATATACTTCATAGTTTAATACCAACTTAAAATATGAATGCTACTGTTACAATTTAAATAACCATATATATATATCAAAGTTTGAAACTCTTGGAATACCATTTAACTCTTCCGACACCCTATTGTCTAAATTAGACTTTATAATTAACAACACTTACAACAATTTAGACGTTAATTATAAGTGGTGACCTTGACTTCAGAAATCAAACATAGTCACTGTTAGTTTACCACTCCTAATAAATATGTATGAATAAACTAATATTACAAAACTTAAATCCTTTATGGTGCTTGCTAGTTTACCACTTGCCTGTCCATATAACTAAAATCTTAATATTTCTTTTGCACATGTATGTAGCTAGCTAGCTATATATTTAAAACTCCAACTTGAGACACATGGTAAATTCATGAATGGATCATCAATTAATACAAACAAGTTTGTGTATGCCATTTAATAATAAATAAATGGTTCAAATAATTTGATGTCTAAACTAACTGAACCAAATCAGCCATCATGAAGGGAAAAGCAACTGAGGGTTTCGTGGGTAATCAAGGAATCTGATTCGGTATAAAACGGTTGACGTCGACGATGGAGGAGTCATCCCAAAATATTGGTGGGTTTGTTGAGGAGATACGAACTTTGAATCTTAAAACAAATCGGTAACATTGAACTAGAGGAAGGTTTGGAGTTTAGTTTGATTTTGGTAATTTGTGTCAGCCCCTTTCAAATATATGTTATTGGATGTTTATGTCAATCCTCACTTATTTCCATTTATCCACATAGAATTTATAACAATAATTTGTTTTGATTTTTCAAACAAAAGTGACGTATGTTAAGTAAAAAAAATGAATGTATCCAACTTTGAGATAAATCCAATTCCAATTAGATTATTTTTATTCTTTTTTTCCAAAAGATTACATAATGAGAAATATGGAAATTCTACATCAGACCAGCTTTCCTCAAGGCATCCTTAAAGTCTTCATCACTTGTCCATGATGGCACCTACAAGATTTGTACACATAATGCAAAATAATGTTACTATTAAGTATCATAAAAAGTAACCAATTTCAAATATGGGTAAAAAATTCAAGTTTGTAACATTTTTTTTTACTAATCATGAGAACCCGTTCAAGAAAAAAACTCATCGGACCCCACCAATACGGTGCTAACCAACGAGATCATGTAAATAACAGTTTGCGTTGGACATGTGGCCTTCAAGAGGTTATGGCAGGAAACCAGTGGAAGCAAGATTCAAACCTAACACCGTGCTAGAGGTAATCAGGTGTTTACCAGTTACCAACTTGGTTTTAAAAAGCGCGCCTGAGGCGCAAGGCGCAAGCCTCAGCGCCTCAGGATACATAAAGTGCAAGCCTCACGTATTTATCAATTTTTTATGCAGCAAACTGTTGTACGACATGCTTTTTGGGTTGTACATGTATGTAATCTTAATATTAAAACATATATAAAGCTTAAGTGTGCCTAAATATTGGGTAGATGGTGCTAAAAACCTATAGGAAATATATAAAAAATATATATATAATTGTTTGCACCTCAGGTACGAAAAGCGGTGCGCTTTTGCGCTTGACGCTTAGCGCCTCGGTTTTAGACCTTGCCATTTTTGTGCGCTTCTCGCTTTTTAAACCAAGCTTACCAGTTACCAATACACCACCTATTGTAGGTTTCAGATTTCAGATTTGTGAAAGTTTATTGCAAGATTCCTAACCATGGTTTGTAATTCTACTTTAAATAAACTGTATTAAGCTGGAACTATATAAGAATAGACTGTAAAAAATATTTACCTCAGTGACATTATGGTTAAAATGCCTCTCAATTTTTTCCATAATCATGTGGTCCCTATCCCCACACAGTAAGTTGAATGCAGCCTCTGTTACATCATACAGAGTTTGTTAGAATAGCAGCAACAGTTTCAAAATTCATCTTCAAATTTTTGAAGAAGTAAATAAAATTTAACACTAAAAATGCAACATTTTCATGTAGTGTTCAATTCAAATCTACTCTTTTGCCCTCTAGTGACCAAGAAAACTTTGATGTTGGCTCACAAGTTTCATCTCTTGTCCTTTGTCAAGGGGCATTATAGTCATTTGACCCGTAGTCAAAGCATTTGTTGTCTTTCACTAGCTATTACAGATAATGAAATGAGTAAAGTAGATGGATGGTCTCTGTGATTTATCAAAATTTGGGATTTGGTCCCTAACTTTCTAAAAGTATACAAATAGTCCCTAGTCCATGTGGTTTGCACTTTTTAACACATTTAGTCTCCAGCCAACAAATCTAAAGGTTTTAGCATGTCCATGTTAGGGACTAAATGCATTACAAAGTTCAAACTGTCGGATCGGGGATCGGTTATCATTCACGAACAATGGATGAACATATGCGAGTATGCACAGGTTTTGTGCAAGGACTCGAAACCAAACACAGGGACGATACACACACAAACACACAATATATAAAATGTATCGACAATTTACAAATGAATCTGTTTGGGGTATTTATACCCACAGAATTGGCGGTTAAATAACCGTTTTTATAACTAAATAATATAACTAATCTAATTACTTGTTCATCACGTTTTAATATCTGCACAGTTGACTTTTTATGAACAAGATTGACTTTTGTATTTGACTTCAAAATAATCCAGATTTCTTGATTAATAATCTTCCAACACAAACCACAGGGACCATCCATGTACTTTTGAAAAAAGTTGGGGACCAAATGCGTTACAAAGTGCAAACCACAGAGAGCATCTATGTACTTTTGAAAAGCTAGGGACCAAATCCAAAATTTTGGTAAACCACGGGGACCACCCGTGTACTTTAATCTAATGAAATTTGACACAAGGATAAAGGGGAGGAAAACATTACCCTTGCGGCCAAACCGTCCTGCTCTACATATGTGGTGCAAGTATGCTTCATTGTCGGGTTCCGAAGGATTCTTAGAATCAACCGGAAGATCATAGTTAACTACCAAATTAACCTAACCAAAAGCGGAAAACAAAAATAAATAAATAAAAACCAAACAAAAACGTAACAAAACAAAAACAAGGTTACAAACCTTAGATTGATCAAACCCGCGAGCAAGAAGATCAGTCGATATCAGAACATGAGTGAACCCCTCTTTAAACTCTTTAACTACCTTATCTCTATCTTCTTGCGAAAGATTACCGTGAATCGTTGTTACTCCATAGCCGTACTCAACAAGTGCCTCATGTAACATGCACGCGCTTTTTCTTGTTCTGACGAATATAATTGTTTGTCTGATTTTATCTCCTAAATCCATTATTTTATCCTTGATAACCATGATCTTTGAAAGCTCATCTGGTTAGTTCACTTTGTATTGTTTCACAGGATCCAAAGGCAGTTCTTCCTTTTTAACGTAGAGTTCGTTGTACTCGTGAAAGAGATCTTGAACAAATTTTGATACAAACGTCTGCACTGTGTTGTTGAACGTAGCAGAAAACAGGAGCACCTGACATTTGGGACTCCACTTAACAATTTCCTTCATTACCCTTACAGAATCTTCTTTAAAACCGCTATGTACCAAAATAATCCAGATATATTAAAGAACACGACAAACGAATAATGTAAGCTTTACATTGGTGAAGTAATATAAATACTGCACAAATTGTTGGATATTTAGTTGCAAAATAAATGACTGCAGGTAAAAGTTTCAAAGTTGTCAAAAGAGTAGAATGCCGTTTTCGTCCTTAAGGTTTGGTCAGTTTTGCGACTTTCGTCCAAAGGTTTGTTTTTCCGCATCTGAATTCAAAAGATTTGAAATCTTGTCATTTTCATCTGACTCGTTAACTTCTTTCATTTTTCTCCGTTGAGTCAGGGGTATTTTCGGTTTTTTTGTTAACTTAAAGGACAATTCGGTTTATTTCACTTTATGTACAAGCCTTTAGCATAAAGTACAAGGCCGAATTGCCCTTTAACTTAATCAAAAAGACAAAAAATAACCCTGACTTAACGGATAAAAATGGATGGAGTTAACGAGCGGGATGAAAATAGCAAGATTTCAAACCTTTTGGATCCAAATGCGGAACATCAAATCTTTGGACGAAAGTCGCAAAACCTGGCCAAACCTCAAGGACGAAAATGACATTTTACTCGTGTCAAAACCTTCAGAACTTTTGCAACCCCTACATACCAACACCTGCCATGTACCACTGTACCCCAACCGAGTAACATTGGCCAAAATGAGAATATGCCACACATGAACAAACAATAGCAAAGAGTAAATCAACTTTATAGCCGAATAAGTCATTTTGTACAATTTTATACCTGACACTGCAGTTAATAAATCCGTATGGTATTTAAAATAGACAGTTCTCACCTCTGCCAGCATATGATCAGCCTCATCGAACACAAGGATCTTCAGAAAAGATGTACCCAGCTTCTTGGCTGCCACCAATTTATTAACCGTGCCTGGCGTGCCGATTATTACTTGTGCGGTCATTGGTGCTCGTTTGGCGATGTCACACCCCGACCCGCAGCGGAATAGGTGATCGAGGCATGATTGGGTTAACTCGAGAGCTTATGACTTGCTATTACTTGTTTTAAATATTCATCAATTCATATCAGGGGCCTCACAATACAAATAATTCACATAAACAATTACAAACACAAGACGATGTTTATAACAAGTATATTGCACTAATTCGTTTCTTGTTAACTAAGGCCCATCCTATGTCCAATCTTCTCTTCGTACCTGTTCACCTGTATCATTTGTAAAAAATGGTTTTTGGGTCAACAAAGGTTGGCGAGTGAATCTAAGTAAAACATTTAAACAGTTTGTTAAATTGGTTATTTCAATAAAAATGTGCATGAATTAAATCACAAACCACATAATATCAACAATGAACATATGAACATGATGAATGATGAACTTGAGATCAAGGCTCAATCAAACAGAGCCGATCTAATGAGGCACCTGATGCTCAACTCGTATCCCACGAGGAACTGATGGGCCTTAAATGAATGATCCACTGAAATGATAAAATGTAACCACATATAACCACAAACCACATAATATAACGAACATATGAACATGATGAATGATGAACTTGAGATCAAGGCTCAATCAAACGGAGCCGATCTAATGAGGCACCTGATGCTCAACTCGTATCCCACGAGGAACTGATGGGCCTTAAATGAATGATTGCACTGAAATGATAAAATCTAACCACACATAACCACAACAAACAAATATACACATTAGATCACATAATGGTGGTAGCACATGTATTTGTATAAATAAAGTAAATTACGACACATGATACACCCCAAAACGTGAATAAAAAGGGGAATTGTAAAGATTCACTCACAGTGTTTGCGTTTTTAATCCTTAGTGAAAAACCGCACGAGAATAAGGAGAAAATCCAATTGATAAGCGTGATTTAAGCTAGACAAATGAATGCAACAAAAAAAATAAACGTTATGCTAGGCATGGCTAAATGAACGAACGTGATATATTAGACTCGTTGAGCCTAACGAGCCTCTACAAGGCTACGCCAAACCTAAAGGCGAGCCTAAACTAGGCTACCTTAACGAGCCTAATGCTCCTAACTAAGAACCTAAACTAAACTAATTAAACTAAGAAAGCAATAAATAAATTAATAACAAAAAACAAAAAAAGAAGAAGATTACCTCGAAAAAAAACTTTACAAAATGAGAAGAACTTGAAGTGCAGCACCTCCTCGTCGAAAGCGGAAATAAAAACTACTACACACCACACCCAAAGGGGTATTGTGCTTGTGGAGCCACCAAATTTGGTTATTCCACTTGTTTATACTCAAACTAGGAGTTGCAAGCTATAAAGAACCAAGCAAGGGTATTTATAGGTGTGAAATGGAGCACAAAATGGTGATTGGGGTGATGTGGGATGACTGTAAAACAAGATTTTCGCGTCATTCAAATCAGCAACAAACACTAAACTTGTTTTCCCGATTCCCGCTTCGTTATAACTCCGTTTCGCGCACGGTTTTCGCCTACGTTCATTATTTTCAGAGTACTATCATATGGAAGAGAGTAATCCAACATCCATGGTGTCGAGAATTGGGTTTAAACCTTGGGTCTTGATGCGGGTCGAGGGTTATGTTCTAAAACTTGTGTTTGTGATTCCCGTTACCTGGAGCTCAGTTTTATGCATCATCTGAACCTACTTGATCCTTAGTATACAAGTATATCTTGGAGCTTTGAATGGACCAGAAAGATAGCTCAAGGATGGAGAAAAGTTAGCAAGAAAGTCACCTGAAAGCCATCTTATGACAAAACTAAGAATACGACATGTAGAGCTTTTTACTTGCGATCATTCTCCAAAACACAATTTCCTATCTTAAGGCATGTATATAATGAAGTTTGATTGATAAGAAGGTTAGGATGTGATGTGTTAGGTATGTTCACGAGGTCTCCAAAGTTTTTGATTAACTTAAGAAAAACCTTAGTTTTAGACCTTGAGACATGGAGGGTTGCTTCAAAATACATGGAAATGAATTTACAAGGTTGTCTAAAACATGTATAAGACTATAAATCACCAGATATGATAACATGTATGATCAAAACATAGAATCCAAGACATTTTATTGCTTAAACATTAAACAAAATTACGTGGAATATGAAAACGGATCGAGTTACAAAAACAGGTCGGGTTTTAGGATTCATTCAATTTTTTTTTACGAATGTTACAGTCTCCCCTACTTTTGGAAATTCGAAATTAGGAGGTAACCGTTTAGCTATTTAACATTTGGGGGGTAAAGGTAATTCAAAGGGATTGCAGTGTTTAAGGATGTTGGAAATGGAAATTTTAACAAAGGTTTGATGTGGTGGAGTGGCTCAAGTGTTTTGTTTGTTGGTGAGACCCGGGGAATCCCCTGTCCACTATTTTGTATTTCTTTTTTTAAATTTAAAGTTTTGAAATGTTACAAATCAGACCCCTTAACTCTACTATCCGAACTACTTGGCTACTAACTCATATTACCTTAAAACTCACTTTAAAACCTTACAAAACTAACTAGATTTTACTAATGATTTTAATTGTGATATTAATTAAATTAAATTAAATTAAATTAAATTAATAAATAAATAAATCGATAAATGAATTTAAATTAAAGAGTAAAATCTTTCAACGGTTATTTATTTCGCGAAAATTTCTGAAGTTTAAAGGTTAGGATCCGGATTTCAAAGTGGGTTGGACTTCTGGATACTCGTTTTTGGTGGATGTTACAGTCTCCCCTACTTTTAGGAATTTCGTTCCAAAATTAGGAGGGAACCGTTCTTGAGGGTTAGTTAATAGGGTTTCTTATAGATTGGATCTCGAGTATGCTAGGTAATAAAAATCTCGATGATGCTAAGGATATACATAACCAGGTGAGTGTGAAGTTTTGATTTTGATTGAGGCGGTAACGTTCCTAGTAAGGGTTGAATACCCTGCTACATGAATCGCTTTTTGATGCCTGAGGTGGAAAAGTGAAAAGCGTTGTAACACGGAGATGGCTAACTGGATATTGTCTCATGATAAGGGGTTTTGAGAAAATCGAAGCGTCATAATGATAAAGTTACATCACAAAACGAAATCATCAACCACATCGTTATCCAAATTGAGATTTACACTACTTATACAAAACTTCCCATAACCGTCTAACAATGCTTTTGCTCACCAGACAAGAACACTTATATATAGGAAGTACCTTCGGCGTATCCACCATGTTCTTGTCAAATTTTCATTGGCCTTGTTATTAAGTCACGATTAATTCTATGTGACTCATCCTAAAATCTACCAAACATAAACAAACAAAACAACCCATGCTTGAATCTCGAATCCGAAGAGAGCAAGACTAAATGACAGCGGTACCTCTCTCATGTGTTATGAGGAAGTGGTCAGTCTATGAAAAAGTGAGACACGACCCAACTTCCCTAAATGATGAGAATGATGACATGAAATTTAATCGATGTATAGAGACATGTAATGAAACAAATTGCATTGATATAAATTGCATTAATGGCATTAATACGAAATAATGAAATCTTGAAACATTATTACCCAAATTGAAAACAATGGTAATTTGAATAATCAGGACAAGAAATGGAATTTATTAAAGCTTGGATTGGGAATAAAAAATAAAATAAACAACTGGAGCAGAGTCTTGAGTCTTCATGATGGGAGAAAGACTAGTTAGGTTGTTCGTTCGCACCGTCGTTGACCTCAACTGGGTTTGCGTTGACGTTGTAGGCTCTCCCTCTTGCTGGTGGGGGTGTTGGGTTTGCCTGGTTCGCTTGGTTAACTGGGTTCGCTTGGTTAACTGGATTTGCTTGGGCTTGAATGTTGATGATGTTAACAAAACTAGGGCACGTGTTTCTGAAATGAGTAGGATCACCACAATTAAAGCAAGCTCAAACATATGGCACCATGGGGTAATGCGGTGGTTAGTAGGGCTGGATCATGTTTTGGGTAAGAGGTGAAACTTAGTTTTGAGGAGTGCGACACGTGTTACTCAAATGGCCATAACGCCCACAATTGGTACATAGATGACAGGGTACGATGAGTTGGTGGGGATAGTGGCAGGTGTTGCATTGAGGGTGGGGACCAGTGTAGGGTTCTTGTTTGGTAGGATTCTTGTTTGGGTAAGCTGGGTTGGGTGCCATTGGGTGATTGGGATGGCTTGGAGTGGTATGGCTTGTGAAGTTGGTTTAGTCGAGGCAATAGCGTAGTTTTACCGTCACGCTTTCGTTTGGTATCGGAACAGGAGAATGTTTCAATCTTGGTTGTCTTTGGCTCTTCCACTGAAACCTTGTCAGTTGTGCCCTTCTTCTTAAAGTCTCCATTTCGGATATGGTTTTCGGTGAGTTCGATGGCTAATTCTATTGCAGCTTCCAATGTTACGGGTACAGTGCTCATCACGGAATCCTGGATACCAGAAGGAAGACCCTTAAAGTAATGTTCAATGAGATGGTAAAGATGTGTGAACATATTTGGGACCATCTGTTCAGTTCGAGGAAACGTTTGTTATAGGCCATGTGGTCTCCATCTTTTTCTTTAAGAGGTAGAATTCGCCTCCAACTTCTTGATCTCACTCCTAGGACAGAACCGTTTAGTCATTAGTGCCTTGAGTTGTTCCCAAGTTAGGGCCACGACAGCTTCAGCCCCTCTTCGACCCTTTTCATCGTTCCACCAGGTTAAAGCTGCCCCAATGAGATGACCGGTAGCATAACGAACCTTGCGATCGTTAGGGCAGTCACAATTTAGGAAGGTGCTTTCCATTCCTAGAACCATCGTAGGAGTGTAGTGACCCCTTCTGTCCCTCATATTTTGGGGGGTCACAAGACTTGGAGTGCTTATAGGAGCACTTGGATGTAGTTTCGGGAGCATTTATAGCGTTTGGTTCGACTTGATTGACTTGGTTATTAGTGAGGGCTTGTTGAACTTGGATCACAATGTTAGGAATCACGGCGGCCATTTGATTTGGGCAGCCATGCGTCTACTGGAGTTTTTGGTTCTTTTTCCTCTAAGAAGGTGCCTAAAGGACATCTATAGGAATTTACGCAAACGAGATTGTGAGATTCTGTTGATGGATTTGCTAGTAGGGATGTGAAAAAAAATATAAACATATAATAAAATGAAAACTTTTGGGTGTATTTGAAAACAATAACTTCTGATAACGCAACACTTTAAAGTGTTCTTGGGCTTTGCTCGTAATTGGGCCTTGCATGCCGCCATACTTCACCTTCGTAATCATGTGGGCCCCCATGATTACCGGGATTTCGTATGGTTCGCATGTGTTAGCCTGGTAACGTACACTAAAACCAGAAAATCAAGAAATCTGAATGTAACGTATGAAAGTAGGATGCATCCAGGTGTGAACACGGTGACACCTCAAAATGGGGTTAGTTCACATGATGTTTGGTGTGGCATGATTTGGCCTAATAGGTCCTTCGTACTCTCATCAGTAGTCCCAAGGTAGACAAACTGGTCCATTAATTCGGATTTATACGAATACCAATCCTAGACAGGACATCCCGACTACCGGTACTCGAACCCTTCCAGTTACTACATGCCCGTCACATGAACTCACCTTGATGAGATTTGAAAACGAAAAACATCACAAAAGTTTGAATAACATAAAAATAAGTATTTGGAAAATGGAAAGAAATGTTTAGAAAACTTAAAGGAAATCGAGAACTTATAAATAAGGGTTTCATAAGTTTCGTATGGTACATTTCAGGTGGAGTGATATGTATATATGTAACATATATGTAGACTTCATGACATAACTATAACACATTGCACCTATCACATAATCAAGTAACAAAGAGAGTGCTTGCATGCGATTCTGTGTGAAATGAAAGGAAATTTAAATGTCTGGGCAATAGCAAATCATAAGTCAAACAAAACATGAAATCACATAAGCACATAGGTCCTAGTTAACTAAAGTATAGGTTCTAAGGGTCTAATAACCAATCTGATATCCCTAAAGTCAATAGCTCTGATACCAATCTGTCACACCCAGACCCACCGCGAAATAGATGATTGGGGCATGATTGGGTTAACTCGAGAGCTTATGACTTGCTATTACTTGTTTTAAATATTCACTAATTCATATCAAGTGTCTCACAATACAAATAATTCACATAAACAATTACAAACACAAGACGATGTTTATAACAAGTATATTGCACTAATTCGTTTCTTGTTAACTAAGGTCCATCCTATGTCCAATCTTCTCTTCGTACCTGTTCACCTGTATCATGTGTAAAAAATGGTTTTTGGGTCAACAAAGGTTGGTGAGTGAATCTAAGTTAAACATTTAAACAGTTTGTTAAATTGGTTATTTCAATAAAAATGTGAATGGACCATATATGAGCATATGTATATATAATTAAATCACAAACCACATAATATCAATAATGAACATATGAACATGATGAATGATGAACTTGAGATCAAGGCTCAATCAAATGGAGCCGATCTAATGAGGCACCTGATGCTCAACTCGTATCCCACGAGGAACTGATGGGCCTTAAATGAATGATCCACTGAAATGATAAAATGTAACCACACATAACCACAAAAATATCAACAACGAACATATGAACATGATGAATGATGAACTTGAGATCAAGGCTCAATCAAACGGAGCCGATCTAATGAGGCACCTGATGCTCAACTCGTATCACACGAGGAACTGATGGGCCTTAAATGAATGATTGCACTGAAATGATAAAATCTAACCACACATAACCACAACAAACAAATATACACATTAGATCACATAATGGTGGTAGCACATGTATTTGTATAAATAAAGTAAATTACGACACATGATACACCCCAAAACGTGAATAAAAAGGGGAATTGTAAAGATTCACTCACAGTGTTTGCGTTTTTAATCCTTAGTGAAAAACCGCACGAGAATAAGGAGAAAATCCAATTGATAAGCGTGATTTAAGCTAGACAAATGAATGCAACAAAAAAAATAAACGTTATGCTAGGCATGGCTAAATGAACGAACGTGATATATTAGACTCGTTGAGCCTAACGAGCCTCTACAAGGCTACGCCAAACCTAAAGGCGAGCCTAAACTAGGCTACCTTAACGAGCCTAATGCTCCTAACTAAGAACCTAAACTAAACTAATTAAACTAAGAAAGCAATAAATAAATGAATAACAAAAAACAAAAAAAGAAGAAGATTACCTCGAAAAAAAACTTTACAAAATGAGAAGAACTTGAAGTGCAGCACCTCCTCGTCGAAAGCGGAAATAAAAACTACTACACACCACACCCAAAGGGGTATTGTGCTTGTGGAGCCACCAAATTTGGTTATTCCACTTGTTTATACTCAAACTAGGAGTTGCAAGCTATAAAGAACCAAGCAAGGGTATTTATAGGTGTGAAATGGAGGACAAAATGGTGATTGGGGTGATGTGGGATGACTGTAAAACAAGATTTTCGCGTCATTCAAATCAGCAACAAACACCAAACTTGTTTTCCCGATTCCCGCTTCGTTATAACTCCGTTTCGCGCACGGTTTTCGCCTACGTTCATTATTTTCAGAGTACTATCATATGGAAGAGAGTAATCCAACATCCATGGTGTCGAGAATTGGGTTTAAACCTTGGGTCTTGATGCGGGTCGATGGTTATGTTCTAAAACTTGTGTTTGTGATTCCCGTTACCTGGAGCTCAGTTTTATGCATCATCTGAACCTACTTGATCCTTAGTATACCAAGTATATCTTGGAGCTTTGAATGGACCAGAAAGATAGCTCAAGGATGGAGAAAAGTTTGCAAGAAAGTCACCCGAAAGCCATCTTATGACAAAACTAAGAATACGACATGTAGAGCTTTTTACTTGCGATCATTCTCCAAAACACAATTTCCTATCTTAAGGCATGTATATAATGAAGTTTGAATGATAAGAAGGTTAGGATGTGATGTGTTAGGTATGTTCACGAGGTCTCCAAAGTTTTTGATTAACTTAAGGAAAACCTTAGTTTTAGACCTTGAGACATGGAGGGTTGCTTCAAAATACATGGAAATGAATTTACAAGGTTGTCTAAAACATGTATAAGACTATAAATCACCAGATATGATAACATGTATGATCAAAACATAGAATCCAAGACATTTTATTGCTTAAACATTAAACAAAATTACGTGGAATATGAAAACGGATCGAGTTACAAAAACAGGTCGGGTTTTAGGATTCATTCAATTTTTTTTACGAATGTTACAGGCGACTGGAATATAACTAGCTTTATCGGCTGGAAGAGCCAGTTCTGATATTATACCAGTATACTTTCCAAGCTTTAATAGCACTTCCATATTCTGCACCATCATTAAGATGTTATGAAATTTCAAGTAATTTCATTACCAATTGTCATACGGGTCAAATAAACATTATGACCCGTATGATGTAAGAAATCAAGTAACCAACTCATGCAGCACATATAAACATTATGATGAGTAACTATTGCGCCCATAAAACCCCGTATAACCCTTCATCAGCCATATGATTTGTATCAAAGTCCCAATGTATAGCTTTTATTACCATTTTATATTTTTGTCTAGATTCGATAATCCAATCATACAAAATTTTGTGTCTAATTTATAGCAGGGCCTACTATAGATACACCAGTGATGCTATAAAGACACCGTGTGAGTGATGTGACGTCATCATACGCGCCACATTAGTCACTTTTGTATCAGTGTACCACATTCGTATAAAACTGACAACATCAACTCGTACTACCATGGACACATTATGGCCTGTATGATGTACCATTTTCTCAATGTCATAAACACGGTTTCCAATACAAGTGTTTAACTACTTTAACAAACAAATAACCTTCATATCATAAACACAGTTTCCAAGACAACTATTTAACTCCTTTAACAAGCAAATAACCTTCGTATCATAAACACGGTTTCCAAGACGACTGTTTAACTACCTTAAGGTGGTGGGGTGTGGTTTAAAGCCCTAGAGGCTTTATAGTGCAACATCAGAGCCACGTAAGCGAGGGCTTTATCTTTAACTTGCTCGGTATGGTTTAAAGCCCCCAATTAAACAAAAAAACAAAAATAAAGAGAAAAAAATTGATTGGTTGAAAACAATGGGTCCCACCTGCAGTGGCCAGCGCTCGTTAGCACCATGGCGGAGAAGGGGTAGCCCCCCCCCCCCCCCTTTAACAGGCACGGGGTGGGAGAGGGCGCCATGGGGCGCCATTTTTGATGATTTGGCAAGGTGGCGCGATGTCACACCCTATGACCTAACAAACAAATAACCTTCGTAACATAAACACGGTTTTCCATACACGTTTTCCAAGATGACTGTTTAACTACCTTAACACACAAATAACCTTCGTAACATAAACACGGTTTCCAATTCCAAGACAACTGTTTAACTACCTCAAACTTAAAATAACAAACATAACAAATTCAATGTTTGAATTACCTGAATAGCCAATTCTCTAGTAGGACGTATACAAAGCGCCTGAGGAGCACCTAGCTTCGGATCAACACGACTCAACATACCAAGCACGAAATACGTCGTCTTCCCAGACCCATTACGCGCCTGAGCGACCAAACTCTTGTACGGCGGAGTTAATATCATTGGCAAAGTTTGTGACTGTATCTTACTAGGCCTCTCAAACCTCATCTCAACATATAATCCTCTCAGTAACTCAGGTGATATATCCAAATCCTCAAATCTTACAGCAGATGTATACAATGTGTCTCCAGTTACCTAAAAAGCATTCCGAAAACCCCACGTTAATAAACTAGTAACCACTGTTTTGAAAACTGCAGGGTCTAGCCGGTCCGGTTAGAGCTGCAAACGAACCGAACGTTCAGTGAACAGTTCGTGAACCGTTCGGCAGGGAGTTTGTTTGTGTTTGTTCGTTTAATAAATGAGCGAACACGAACAAGAAATTTCGTTCGTTAACAAACATAAACAAAGGTCGTGTTCGTCCATTTATGTCCATTAAACGTTCGGTAATGTGATCGCATGTGTTCGATAGTTCATCAGTGTTTTTAGTTTCTATATTTTATTTAAATACTTAAAAACTCCGACAAATAAATGCTTAATAAGTATCAGGGGCTGTTTGTTTAGCTCTTAATGAGGCTTTTAATAGTTCAAACATCTTACTGGTTCAGCACTTAATGGTTCAGACTGTTTGTTTTGCGAGCAGATGTCTGATTGGTTCAGGCATTTGCCTCTGATGGTTAAGTATTATACTGAGTCTGAATGGTTAAGACCTCTAATCTGAATTGGTTAGACATTTTCCTCTTAACTTTTTAGCATTATACTAGTTGTTAATGGTTCAAACCTCTTACCGGTTCAGCACTTAATGGTTCAGACCTCTTACTGGTTCAGCACTTAATCATTTAGAAGTTGCCAAACAGCCCCTATGTATTATATATTCTATTCATGAACACTTGTCTCTGTTCACTTGTTTTGTGTTCATGAACACTAGTTCATTTTCCTTTGTGCTCAGGAACGTTCGTTTGCGTTCGTTTCCTAAAACTAACAAACGAACACAAACAAATACGTTCGAACCACCACGAACATAAAAAAGCATTCCAAAAACCCTACGTTAATAAACTAGTAACCACTGTTTTGAAAAACCGGACCGGAACCAGAGGTCTGGCCAGTCCTATTCATGCTCTGAAAACCATTTGTTGTAACCAGCCAGTCAAACCGGAAATTGATTTTTTATTCATATTTTACCGGTTAGGAGACCAGTTTAACGTCCGTCTGGTCCGAAAACATTGCTACGAGTTTAAAAAACAATCCAAAACCCTAAGCTACATCAATAAACTAACTAAAAAGGTATAGATAAAGTGAAAAGTGCGTGATGAAATTACGGTTTGAATGATTGAATCGTCGGGATCATCGAGATCGTTAACGTTGCTGGAATCGTTGGGCGAGAGAGGCGAGTTGATCGATGTCTGCATGTTCGTCAGCCATGGTGAGTTGATCGGAGATAGGGTGGGTATGGTGTATGGGAGAAAGATGCTTTGAAAGTAAGCGAGTATATATATATATCGTGTATATATAGATTTATTTAAGTTTTTAACAACCGACTTGTATAAGGATTAAAAAATTAAGAAATTAAAAGGCTATGTAAATATCTTATTTATTTAATTTGTTTAAATAATTTATAAAAATAAAAAAGTCTGAGCCCGGGTTCGAACCAGGGACCTCTAGTGTGTGAGACTAGCGTGATAACCGACTACACCACCCAGACATCTTGTAAGATTTCTTCAAATCTGAGCCGAGCCGGCTCGGCTCACTTTTAAACCGAGCCATATCGAGCGAGCTTTTTCCGAAACCGAGCCATATCGAGAGAGCTTTTTCCGAGCTAAATCCGAGCGAGCTCCGAGCCGCGAGCTTTTTGAACAGCCCTATTCCAACTTAGTTTGTTGCATCTAAGAATCACTTGTAAGTGTTCCTTTCCTTTGCATTTTCGTTTTATAGGCTTTTAAAGACAAAAGTCAAACAATTTTGATAATTGCTTTGTCTTCTGGTTTAGACCTTTATGGTCAAGCTATTGTTCAAGATGAACATAACTTCGTGATCATATGTTAATCCCTTAAAGGGGCACCCCTAAAGATCACGTTTACTAGGTCAATTGACGGGTCAAAGTTTTAAAGTTTAAAAAGTCAAACGGGTCAGATTTTATAAATATTAAAATCAAAGTTTATATATATTATAAAATATGTTCTGACACTTAAACAAGTTGGTAATAATTATTAGAACATGTGGGAACATGTTCAGCTCGTCAATTCCAGTCTTAGGGTCGGTTCGTAACCAAAAGTCACAAAGTTTGAATTCTGCTTTGACTTTCGATTCTGACCCGATTTAGATTAGTTTACTACTGATTTAAAGTTACATTATGATCATAATTTAATGTTAACCCTCTGAGGTTGTAACACATGATCATAATCATATTCTGAGTTTATGCACAAGTTCCGTTATTATGCTATACTTTAACTAAAATGCCCTTTTTACAAGAAATAAGGTTTTAATCAATAACGAACTTGCAAATGACTTATGTACTGATATGTTAATGTAATTAACATATTTTGATGTTTTTAAACTAATCATAACCTGAGTTTTTATTAAGGATCAAAAATATCGTTATTTAGCGATCGAAACACCCTTTTTGGCGCATAGTATGGTTTTAAACCATAACTATCAACTAAAACTTGATACCTACTGATATTATAACTTATTTAAAATGTTTTTACAGTAGGTACAAGATTATAACTCAGATTTCTAAATAAGTTCTCAAACTATGTGTAGAATGACCAAAATGCCCCTTCGGTGCCTAGTTTGGTCTTAAATTATAAAGCACACATATGTTTGATTACATACTAACATTATATCATAAATATAATATTTTTACAGAATGATCATATACATAACATCCGTTTATACGCAAGTTCTTTTAATACGTCGTATAATGACTAAAACGCCCTTATGAGGCATAGTTTTCTTTTAAAACCTTAACGGGCATATAAGTTGATATCCTACTGCTATTATAACTTATTTAAAATATATTGGCATATAGAGCTTGTTCATGACTCATCCGGTTACCCGATATCGCTTATATGCGCACGGGTAAGCTTATGTAGTCCATTTACATAAGTTTACCGAAACGGGTCAAACCTTATCATTTTCACCTCAAATTCCAGAATGCATATTGCTTACCCATTATATACAAGTCATAGTACTTGTTGGGTTTAAACTACGTTCCATTCCGGTCATTGCTTAATCTAGCATATCGAACCGTTTTCATTAATTTAAGTTAACCGGTCCAAGTTTATGACTTGAATTGTTACACCCCGACCCGCAGCAGAAAAGGTGATCGGGGCATGATTGGGTTTTCATCAAAGCTCGTGACATTTACTATAAAGTTTCATATTTATTATTTCCTTTTAAATGAGAACATTACAATCAACATACAAGTACAACATGTTCTATACATTTATAAAGACTTCGTTATTTTTCTTCTAAGGCAATTTCCTATGTGTTCCTTGCTTCAACCTGTCCACATGTATCATGTGTAAAAATAGGATTTTGGGTCAACAAAAAGTTGGCGAGTGAATCTTATTTAAACATTTGAAAAGATTAGTTATGTTGGTTATTTGAATAAAATTGTGCATAACCAAATATGAATAAACGTAAATGTAAATTTAATCACAAAACACATAATATTAATTAATACACACGCACACACCAAATGAATGATTTTGAGGCACGCGATGTTCAACTCGTCTCCCACGAGGAACTGATAGGCCTAATGAATGATTTTGAGGCACGCGATGTTCAACTCGTCTCCCACGGGGAACTGATGGGCCTAATGAATGTTTTGCACGCAACTTGACAAATGTAAACAAGTATCACAGCAAACAATATTTACAGTATAAGTTTAGATCATATAATGGTAATAGCACGAGTTTAAATAAGCGAAATAATTAAAGCGACACATGATACACCCCAAAACATGAATAAAAAGGGGAATTTGTAAGAATTCACTCACAGTGGGTGCGTTTTCTTGGATTGATAATGAATGCGCATGAATTTAGATTTAACCACGAGAGAAACTAACCTAAATAATAACATAATAATTCGGTAAATAAATAAACTTTTAATTGCGATTAATATTTTTAATTAGTGTTCTTGATGGGATTGTTAGATTTATTTTTGTGAGTTTAAGGGCATTTTCTAACTTTAAAAATATTATTTTTAAGTATTTTTAAATAATTTTCTGATTAAATAAATAAATAAAAAATAAAAATGTTGACTTTTTTTTTACTTTGACCGTTGACCGTTGACCGTTGACCGGTCGGATCGTGTTTATTCCATGCGCTGAGTGAGGTTCGAACTCGTGACCTCCCGTACGCGTGCACGCAGCTCTACCAACTGAGCTACGTGTCTAACCCGAAATATTTCTAATTTTAATTATATTTATATACTTATCACGTGCTTCAGGATTTGGTTTTTATAAAAAGAGTATGATATTTCAGTGGATCGGAGCACATCAGACTCGAACCGGACTCATCCTGCGACTATAGCCTTGTGTTGCACACAGCCCGACCACTGGGCTGTGTGACTAACCCGAATGATAAGTGATTTTTATTTCTCTTATATACTAACGGTCAAGTTTCATATTTGGGTTTTATAAAAAGGTTTGAATATTGTGACGAATCGAAACAAGAACAGAGTCGAACCGAGACCTTGATTTAAATTTGTACACAGTCGACCACTGGACTGTGTGTCTAAACTGGTTTTATAACCCGTTTTATTTATACATATACACTATATAAACTTCATCTTCTTCCTGTTAAATTCTCAGTATTCGAACTCGACTGCTAAATCAGAAATCTAGTAAATTAAATGATAAAAGGACATGGATCAAAAGATTATACCGATCTGAGTCGAATTGAAATCCTCCGGTGATGATTCCGGCGAGTAACTGAGGATTCCGGCGACTTGCAGAGAATTCCGGCGATGTATAAATTGCGACAGAGGCTCTATAGGGAGTTTAAGGTGAGTGTGGTGTTTTCTGTCTGAGCTCTAGAAGTCTTATTTTAGAGTAAAGCAGAAGAAATGAAATGGGTTCGGTTTTCTGGTGACAAAATGTTTTCCGGCGAGGATTCAGAAACAACAAAATTTGCACCGAGGGTAATGATTGAGAGTTTGAGCGAGTGAAAGTGAGGTGGGGCATCGATATTTATAGGGCAAATCACCGATTTCGGTTATGGTTACATCATTCTTCGGTTTTTTTTGTAAATCACTGAATTTGGTCAGTTTTTGAATGCAATTAAGGTTAGATTTCGGTTATAACGAATGTTTAACATCGGTTACCTTCAGTTACTTGCAAAGAAAAACGTTAGTCGCCGAGATGATTCAGGTTTGGCGGTTACAGATTCAATAGTTTGAATTTCCGACTCGGTGTCCGTTTGTGTATAAAATTTAATTGTTTTAGATTTGAATTAAGTTAGGTGTGTGGTGTAGTGGTGTAGAGTGTGTTTGGTTATCCGGGTGACCCGGGTTCGAAACCCGGCGTCTCCTTTTATTTTTTTTATTCCTTATTTATTTATAAATTTTCAATTATAGATTTAAATTCTAATTTATTTATTAATTTTGTATCGTTTAAAATTAATTTGAGCATTAAATAAGCAACGAAAATTTTTAACTGGGTATTCGATTAATAAACGAAGCGGGTTTTGGAAACCCGTTTTTTACGGATGTTACAGTATCCCCTACTTTTAGAAATTTCGTCCCGAAATTTAAGTAGTAGTGGTATATTTGACTTGTAGGGAGGGGGTTTTAATTTGACAATTACATAATCAGAAGAGGGTGAAAGTTTAAATTTTATTTGAGGCGGTAACGTTCCTAGTAAGGGTTGGATACCCTGCTACAGGAATCGCTTTTTGATGCCTAAGATAAGGAATATTGATAAAAAGAGTTGATTGACTAGGTATGATCTCATGCATAAGAATTTTGAGAGAATTGGTATGTTTGGAAAGATAAGGTTATATCCTAAAACAAAACTTCATTCATGACAATATTAAAATATACATGGAACTACTCATAAACCGCCTGACAATGCTTTTGATCCTTTGACAGGAATACTTATATATAGGAAGTACCAGCGGCATATCCACCATATTCTTGTCAAATTTTCATTGGCTTTGTCAGTAAGTTATAATTAGTTCTATGTGACTCTAAAACATAAACAAACACAACAACCAAAACTTGAGTCTCAAATTTGAAAGAATACATGACTGAATGATGACAGTACCTCTCTCGTTTGTTATGATGAAGGGGTTAGTCTATGTAAAAGTGAGACACAACCCAACTTCTTTGAATGATGAGATTGAGATACGTCGAGATGTATGATGATATGAATGTTAAATCAGTGAGTATAAAACAAACTTGAAATAGTAATTCGCATTAAGATTCTTGGATACATAAATTTCAAATTCATAATTGAGATACGTAGAGATTGAGATAACATAAAGAAAACATAAAAACTGGACGGTTGGAGTTGAGTCTTGATTCTTGGTGAGGGAAGACTAGTTGGGTGGTTCGTTTGGGCCGTTATTATCTTCAACAGGATTGGCGTTGATGTTGTAAGCTCTTCCTCTTACTGGCGGTGGTGCTGGGTTTGCTTGATTTACTTGGTTAACTGGGTTTGCTTGAGCTTGGGCGTTTATGATGTTAACCAATCGAGGGCACGTGTTTCTAAAATGGGTAGGGTCGCCACAATTAGAACAAGCTCGAACATATGGAAACATGGGGTATTGAGGTTGTTGATATGTTTGGATCATGTTTTGAGTATGGGGTGAGGTTTGGTTCTGAGAGGCGCGACAAGCCTTGCTCAAATGACCATAGCGTCCACAATTCGCACATAGTCGACAAGGTAAGGTAGATGGATGGTGATAAAAACAGGTGTTGCATTGAGGGTGATGTCCAATGTAAGGTTTCTTATTTGGGTAAGTTGAGTTGGGTGCTACTTGAGTGATTGGGATAGCTTGGAGGGGTACAACTTGTGAAGCTGGTTGATTGTGTTGGGTGACAGCGAAAATTTGCCCATCTAGTTTTTTCTTAGAAGTAGGTTGAGAAGAGGATTCGGTTTGGGTGGAGTTTGAGGTTTCGGTTGATGCCTTATCCTTCTTCTTCTCCTCCGTGAAGTCTTTATTCCGTATGCGGTTTTCGGTGAGCTCTGTAGCTAACTCCAATGCTGCTTCCAAAGTTGCAGGTGTGGTACTTATTACAGGGTCTTGAATTTTTGAAGGAAGATTTCGAATGTAGTGCTCGATCAAACGATAGAGGGGAGTGAACAAGTTGGGGACCATCTGATTCAACTCAAGGAATCTCTTGTTGTATGTGGTGTGGTCGCCCTCCTTTTGTTTCAAAGAATAGAACTCAGTTTCTAATTTCTTGATTTCGCTTCTTGGACAGAAACGTCTTGTCATGATCTCCCTCAATTCTTCCCAAGTCAAAGTTATAGCATTCTCAGTACCTCGCTTGGCCTTCTCTGTATTCCACCATGTAAGTGCTACTCCAAACAAACGACCGGTAGCATATCGCACCTTGCGATCATCGGGGCAGTCGCAATTGAGAAAGGTGTTTTCCATCTCCTCAAACCAATGGAGGAGAGCGGTGACACCCTCAGTCCCTTCGTATTTTGGAGGGTCACAGGATTTGAAATGCTTGAAGGTGCATTTAGTGGTATTTGGGGGAGGGTTGACAACATTTTGATCTTCTTGATTGATTGGGTTGACGGGATTAGCGGTAAGGGCTTGTTGAACTTGAACTACGATGTTGGGTATTACGGCCGCCATTTGTTGAGCGATTAGGGCAGCCATGCGCTCGCGGGATTTTCCTGCTTTCATTTTTCTACGAGCGAGACTAGAAGACATCTACAAGGAATACGCATCGAGAGTATGAGTTTGACATTTTAGGTGTCATGTGTCGTATGTAGGAATGAACATTCATAAAATAAATATAGAATAATAAATCTACTACATCCATAGGATGTCTTGGGCTTTGCTCGTAATTGGGCCTTGCATGCCGCCATACTTCACCTTCGTAATCATGTGGGCCCCCATGATCACCGGGTCTTTCATATGGTTCGCATGTGTTAGCCTGGTAACGTACACTAAAACCCGGAGAAAATCGAGAAATATGAATGTAACGTATGAAATTCGGAGTGCATCCAGGTGTGGACACGGTGACACCTCAAAGTGGGGTTAGTTCGAACGACGTTTGGTGTGGCATGCTTTGGCCTAATAGGTCCTTCGTACTCTCATCGTTAGTCCCCAGGTAGGCAAACTGGTCCGTTATATTGGATTTATACGAATGCCAACCTAGACAGGACGTTCCGACTACCGGTACTTGTACCCTTACAGTTACTACATGCCCGTCGTAGAACTCACTTTGATGAGGTTTGAAAAATGGAAAATGTGACAAAATTTTGAATAACGGAAGTATGAAGATGATTTGAATATGTGAACATTGAAATATGCGTGATGAATGTATATGTAAGCATGTTATGTTTGACTATAAGTATAACTCATTAAGTATCACACATAATGATAGTGGAAGTGTTTGAATGCATTTGTGTGTGTAATAAATACGAAACAAATAAACATCATGAGTTTGCATGTAACCACATAAACATTAAAATCTAATCAACTATAGTATAGGCCCTAAGGGTCTAATAACCTATCCTATATCCTTATAGTCAAAAGCTCTGATACCAATCTGTCACACCCCGACCCGCAACAGAAAAGGTGATCGGGACATGATTGGGTTTTCATCAAAGCTCATGACATTTACTATAAAGTTTCATATTTATTATTTCCTTTTAAAGAAGAACATTACAATCAACATACAAGTACAACATGTTCTATACATTTATCAAGACTTCGTTATTTTTCTTCTAAGGCAATTTCCCTTGCTTCAACCTGTCCACCTGTATCATGTGTAAAAATAGGATTTTGGGTCAACAAAAAGTTGGCGAGTGAATCTTATTTAAACATTTGAAAAGATTAGTTATGTTGGTTATTTGAATAAAATTGTGCATAACCAAATATGAATAAACGTAAATGTAAATTTAATCACAAAACACATAATATTAATTAATACACACGCACACACCAAATGAATGATTTTGAGGCACGCGATGTTCAACTCGTCTCCCACGAGGAACTGATAGGCCTAATGAATGATTTTGAGGCACGCGATGTTCAACTCGTCTCCCACGAGGAACTGATGGGCCTAATGAATGTTTTGCACGCAACTTGACAAATGTAAACAAGTATCACAACAAACAATATTTACAGTATAAGTTTAGATCATATAATGGTAATAGCACGAGTTTGAATAAGCGAAATAATTAAAGCGACACATGATACACCCCAAAACATGAATAAAAAGGGGAATTTGTAAGAATTCACTCACAGTGGGTGCGTTTTCTTGGATTGATAATGAATGCGCATGAATTTAGATTTAACCACGAGAGAAACTAACCTAAATAATAACATAATAATTCGGTAAATAAATAAACTTTTAATTGCGATTAATATTTTTAATTAGTGTTCTTGATGGGATTGTTAGATTTATTTTTGTGAGTTTAAGGACATTTTCTAACTTTAAAAATATTATTTTTAAGTATTTTAAATAATTTTCTGATTAAATAAATAAATAAAAATAAAAATGTTGACTTTTTTTTTACTTTGACCGTTGACCGTTGACCGGTCGGACCGTGTTTATTCCATGAGTGAGGTTCGAACTCGTGACCTCCCGTATGCGTGCACGCAGCTCTACCAACTGAGCTACGTGTCTAACCCGAAATATTTCTGATTTTAATTATATTTGTATACTTATCACGTGCTTCAGGATTTGGTTTTTATAAAAAGAGTATGATATTTCAGTGGATCGGAGCACAGCAGACTCGAACCGGACTCATCCTACGACTATAGCCTTGTGTTGCACACAGCCGACCAACTGGGCTGTGTGACTAACCTGAATGATAAGTGATTTTTATTTCTCTTATATACTAACGGTCAAGTTTCATATTTGGGTTTTATAAAAAGGTTTAAATATCGTGACGAATCGAAACAAGAACAGAGTCGAACCCGAGACCTTGATTTAAATTTGCACACAGTCCACCACTGGACTGTGTGTCTAACCTGGTTTTATAACCGGTTTTATTTATACATATACACTATATAAACTTCATCTTCTTCCTGTTAAATTCTCAGTATTCGAACTCGACTGCTAAATCAGAAATCTAGTAAATTAAATGATAAAAGGACATGGATCAAAAGATTATACCGATCAGAGTCGAATTGAAATCCTCCGGTAATGATTCCGGCGAGTAACTGAGGATTCCGGCGACTTGCAGAGAATTCCGGCGATGTATAAATTGCGACAGAGGCTCTATAGGGAGTTTAAGGTGAGTGTGGTGTTTTCTGTCTGAGCTCTAGAAGTCTTATTTTAGAGTAAAGCAGAAGAAATGAAATGGGTTCGGTTTTCCGGCGACAAAATGTTTTCCGGCGAGGATTTAGTGTCACACCCCGACCCGCAGCGGAAAAGGTGATCGGGGCATAATTGGGTTATCATCAAAGCTCATGACATTTATTATATGTTTCATATTCATTAATACAATTTAAAGGAAATAAAATATACAACATCTTCTATCTATCAGTCTAAGCTTCTTGGTTCTCTTCTAAGGCATATCCTATGTTTTTCTTCCTTCAACCTGTTCACCTGTATCATGTGTAAAAAGGTTTTTGGATCAACATAATGTTGGCGAGTGAATCCTATGGAAAACATTTGAACAATTTACTTAAATTGATTATGAAATATGTGCACAACCATACATGAGTAAAAATAGATGTAACTTAATCGGCAATCATAGAATGTTAAATGAAACACTCATGAATAATAATGGAACAATTAAAGGCACGCGATGCTCAACTCGTCTCTTACGAGGAACTGAGGGGCCTGATGAATGAATTGCATAAACATGATAATATGGATAACACAACACACATGAACAATAATGAATTTGAAATGAAGCACGCGATGTTCTACTCGTTTCCCACGAGGAACTGATGGGCTTAATGTATGAGTTTCATGTATTTTGACAAACGGAATATAAGTAAATCACAACAATAAATCAATCTAAGTTTAAGTCACGATGTGGTATGGCACAAGTTTAAGTAAATAAATTAATTATTTCATAACACATGACACACCCCAAAACGTGTAATTTAAAAGGGGGAATTGTAAGATTCACTCACATTGGGTGCGTTCGGTTGATGACGTTGATTGCACGCGAAGTGGTTTTAACCACAAGTGAGATTAAACCTAGATAAATCGCATAATGGTTCGGTAAGTAAACGGGTTTTATTAATCTATTTTAGTAGGATTGTTGGGTGTATTTTTGTGAGTTGGAGGCTATTTTCTAACCTTAAAAATGTTATTTTTAAGTATTTATAATTGATTTTTAATTAAAATAATTAAATAAAAATAATAAAAAAAATATTTTATTTTATTGCTACAGTACGCGTTGACCGTTGACTTTGACTATCGTTGACCGGTTTATAGCATATTGTTGTGCGCCGGGTGAGGCTCGAACCCGAGACCTCCCGTACGCGTGCACGCAGCTCTACCAACTGAGCTACGTGTCTAACCCGTTATATATCCGATTTTAATTATATATATATATTAATTAGAATTAACAGAAATCATTTATTATTAAAAACGAATTTAATCTCAATAACCGGTGCGCTCCACAGGTCTCGAACCCGGGACCTGTGGGTTAGCGGACACACACTCCACCGCTGGACTGTGTGTCACACTTGGTTGTAACTCGGTTATCAATATACTTAACATATACGCCAGGCGACTCCGGTTCAGTTTGTTAAAAAAAAAAAAAAAAAAAAAGGATTTTTATCGAGGCGGCGTGTGTGAAACCGGAATCGAACTCGTGACCTTAGCGTTAAAAGTGCACACAGTCCACCGCTGGACTGTGTGTCTAACCCGGTAAATAACTTGAATTTAATTATACTTAACCATTATCGAACTTCGTCTTCTTCACCGGTTTTAACCGGAAGTGACGACGGACTGGTTCATAATGTTGATTCATGTTTCTTTAGCGTTAAATGATCATTTACAAACGAGATAAAAGTAAAAAGGAAAGGAATTAGGCGTGAAGGGTACCGACTGAGTTTACTCTGTTTTCCGGCAGAACTCCGGCGACAGAAGTCTTTTTCCGGCGACAAGTATCTTGCAGCAGAGAGTCTTCCGAAGGCTTGAAAAGGTTGTGGGTGACTTCGGTGAAGGTTTAGGGGGTTCAGTAAGCTCAGAGATTACTGATACGTTTTTCCGGCGAAGTATCAAGAATCTCCGGCGAGTGATTTTTCGCCGAGAAAGGGTGCGATTTGAGTGTGAAAAACTTCTGGCGAGTTGTGGGTGTATTTATAGGGTAGCAACGAGATGAATGGGGTCTGAATTCGGTCTATATTCGAAGTCAACTGTTCTCCGGCGATTTTGGATGATGACGCGGTTTCCAGACGTTGGCTAGCTGTCGCTGGAGTCAACTAATTGGTTAAATTGAGCGATTGCGTAATTTATGGGCGAAGTCGTCGGAATTTCCGACGACAGCTGTTTGGGGCGCGAGTTGACTGAGTTTGAATTCCGCACATCATTATTTGATTTAATAAATCCATTTACTTAACAGAAAATCAAAGTGGCGGAGTGGTTTACGGTGTGTGAGTTAAGTGTTTGGTTGAACCGGTAGAGACCCGAGTTCGAAACCCGGCATGATTCAAACATTTTTATTTTGTTATTTTTGTCAGTTTTTCAAAAACTAAATATATATCCCCGCATAATAAGTGATTACGGATCGTTTAAAATTATTTTGGGCATTTAATTCGCAACGAAAAATTTGACTGACTGTTCGGTTGATAAACGGAGCGGGTTTGGTAAATCCGTTTTTGGACGGATGTTACAGTATCCCCTGCTTTTTAGAAATTTCGTCCCGAAATTTAATTAGGGATATAGTTGACTAAAAGAATGATAGTGTTGAGTTTGCCGGTTACATTTTTAGAAGAAAATTAGGGTTTAGGTTTTTGTTTGAGGCGGTAACGTTCCTTGTAAAGGTTAAGTATCCTAATACAGGAATCGCTTTTTGTTGCCTACTGTATAAGTATTGTTAAGCAGGAATGATTCGCTAAAATGATATCATGCATAAGAGTTTGAATATGCTTAGGGTTATATCCTAAGGCAGAAATTCTACAATCTACACAAATAGACACAACAACTAACAATTGTATCCACATTCTGATAGCATATATGTTTGAATGGTGACAGTTCCTCTCTCGTTCGTTATGATGGAGAGGTTAGTCTATATAAAAATGGATCACAATCCAATTTCTTTAAATAGTGAGATGATATAAATGCAACATAATTTCAACCAAGGCAATACTAAATCCTACATGGAACTTCTCATAACCGCCTGATAATGCCTCTGATCCTTCGGCAAGAATACTTATATATAGGAAGTACCAGCGGCGTATCCACCATATTCTTGCCAAATTTTCATTAGTTTTATCCACAAGTTATGATTAGTTACCAAGAACTAATAAATCCTACATAAAACTTTCCATAACCGTCCGATAAGGCCTCTGATCCTTTGACAAGAATACTTATATATAGGAAGTACCAGCGGCGTATCCACCATATTCTTGTCAAATTTTCATTGGTTTTATCAGTGAATTATGATTAGTCCTACAACTCTACAACCAATACAACAAACATAAAATACTGAAATGAAATATATCTGTGCGATCAAGGCTCAATCGAACGGAGCCGATCGTATTGCATGTACTGAAAATGAAATGGATGTGCGCTCAAGGCTCAATCAAACGGAGCCGAACGTATTGCATGTACTGAAAATGGATAACCTAACCACACAAACAGCCTATGCATGGAACCTCTCATAACCGCCTGATAATGCCTCCGATCATTTGACAAGAATACTTATATATAGGAAGTACCAGCGGCGTATCCACCATATCCTTGTCAAATTTTCATTGACTTTATCCGTAAGTTATGGTTAGTTCGATGCGACTCTACTACAAACACAACAACCACAACATACTGATAATGAAATTGTCTGTGCGATCGAGGCTCAATCAAACGGAGCCGATCGTATTGTGTGTACTGAAAATGAAAAATGTCTGTGAGATCAAGGCTCAATCGGACGGAGCCGATCTTATGTTGGCAACGCCTGGTTCACGCTCATAGGTAATGGGGAACAGCTCACGCTCATAGGTAATGGGGAGCGGCGGCCTATGAAATTTCATATACTGAAAATGATAAACTTAATCTAAACAATAATCACACAACAGCCTATGCATGGAACCTCTCATAATCGCCAGATAATGCCTCTGATCCTTTTACAAGAATACTTATATATAGGAAGTACCAGCGGCGTATCCACCATATTCTTGTCAAATTCTCATTGACTTTATCCGCGTGTTATGATTAGTTCTATGCGACTTTATATCAAACACAACAACCACAAGATACTGGTAATGAAAAATGTATGTGCGATCAAGGCTCAATCAAACGGAGCCGATCGTATGTACTGAAAATGAAAATAAATGTGGGCACGCCAGGTTCACGCTCATAGGTAATGGGGAACAGCTCACGCTCATAGGTAATGGGGAGCGGCGGCCTATGAAATTGCATGTACTGAAAACAATATATATAATATCCAATAATTTCTCTAACAGTCTACACATGGAAAAACATAAAACTAAACGATAGGAGTTGAATCTGGATCTCCGGCGAAGAAGACTAGCTGAGTATCTTTGTTTGGGCCGTCATTATCTTCGACAGGATTGGCGTTGATATTGAAGACTCTTCCTCTTGCTGGCGGTGGAGCGGGGTTTGCTTGGTTTACTTGGTTAACTGGGTTTGACTGGGCTTGAGTGTTGATAACGTTAACCAATTCAGGGCATGTGTTTCTAAGGTGGGTAGGGTCGCCACAATTGAAGCAAGCTCGAGCATATGGGAACGTGGGGTGTTGGGGTTGATGATAAGTTTGGGCCATGTTTTGAGTAGGAGAAGAGGTTTGGTCTTGAAAGGTGCGACAAACATTGCTCAAATGACCATAGCGTCCACAAGTTGCACATAGACGACAAAGTAGGGTAAGGGGATGGTGATAAAAACAGTTGTTGCATCGAGGGTGAGGTCCAAGATATGGTTTCTTATTTGGGTAAGTTGAGTTGGGTGCCACTTGGGTGATTGGGATAGCTCGGATGGGTATGGCGTGAAAAGCTGGGTGATTTCGTTGAGTAGCAGCGAAGAGTCGCCCGACTCTTCTTCTCTTAGGATTTGGTTGAGAAGGGGATTCGGGTTGAGTGGAGTCGGAGGTTTCAGTCGATTCTTTATCCTTTTTCTTCTCCTCCTTGAAGTCTTTGTTTCGGATTCGGTTCTCGGTGAGCTCTGTTGCTAGCTCCATTGCTGCTTCCAAAGTTGCAGGCTTGGTACTTATTACAGGGTCTTGAATCTTTGACGGAAGACCATGAATGTAGTGCTCGATCAAACGGTAGAGGGGAGTGAACATGTTGGGAACCATTTGATGTAATTCGAGGAACCTTTTGTTGTAGGTGATGTGGTCTCCTTCTATTTGCTTCAATGAGTAAAATTCATCTTCTAACTTCTTGATTTCGCTCCTTGGGCAAAATCGTCTGGTCATGATTTCCTTCAATTCGTTCCAAGTTAAGGACATAGCATCTTCAACACCTCGTTTGGCCTTCTCTGTATTCCACCAAGTAAGTGCTATCCCATATAATCGACCGGTAGCATATCGCACTTTGCGATCGTCAGGGCAATCGCAATTTAAAAATGTGTTCTCCATTTCTTCAAACCAATGGAGGAGAGCGGTGACGCCTTCAGTCCCTTTGTATTTCGGAGGGTCGCATGATTTGAAATGCTTGTAGGTGCATTTAGTGGTATTTGGGGAAGAGTTGAAAATGTTTTGGTTTGCTTGATTGATGGGATTATTGGTAAGTGCTTGTTGAACTCGGATTATAATATTGGGTATTACGGCAGCCATTTGTTGAGCGATTTGGGTAGCCATGCGTTCACGGGCTTTTCCTGCTCTCATTTTCCTACGAGCGAGGCTAGAAGACATCTACAAGGAATACATGTCAAGAGTATGAGTTGGATGCCTTTGAGATCGTGGGTCGAGTTTGGGATTGAACGTTCATAAAATAAATATAGAAAAATAAATCTACTACATCCATAGGATGTCTTGGGTTTTGCTTGCTGTTAGGCCCTTCATGCCGCCATACTTTACCTGTGTAATCATGTGGGCCCCATGAATACCGGTTTTTCATATGGTTCGCACGGTTTCTGCCTGGTTGCGTTCACAAAACCCGGAGAAAATCGAGAGATATGTATACAACGTGTGATGTTCGGAATGTGTCCAGGTGTAGACACGGTGACATCTCAAAGTGAGGTTAGTTCGAACGACGTTTGGTGTGGCATGCTTTGGCCTAATAGGTCCGTCGTACTCTCATCGTTAGTCCCCAGGTAGGCAAACTGGTCCGTTATTTTGGATTTATACGAATGCCAACCTAGACAGGACGTTCCGACTACCGGTACTTGTACCCTTCCAGTTACTACATGCCCGTCGCAGAACTTACTTTGATGAGATTTGAAAATTGCATAAAATCTTTGGATACTGAGAGTATGAAAATAAATTGAATACATGAACATCGATATATGTATATATGTATAATGAATGAGCATGTATGTTTGACTGAAATGTAAACAAATATGAAACAAATAAATATCACAAGTTTGTATGTAACCACCTAATCAATTAAAAATTTAGGCAGACTATAGTATAGGTTTCAAGGGTCTAATAACCTATCCTATATCCCTATAGTCATGGCTCTGATACCAATCTGTCACACCCCGACCCGCAGCGGAAAAGGTGATCGGGGCATAATTGGGTTATCATCAAAGCTCATGACATTTATTATATGTTTCATATTCATTAATACAATTTAAAGGAAAAAAAATATACAACATCTTCTATCTATCAGTCTAAGCTTCTTGGTTCTCTTCTAAGGCATATCCTATGTTTTTCTTCCTTCAACCTGTTCACCTGTATCATGTGTAAAAAGGTTTTTGGATCAACATAATGTTGGCGAGTGAATCCTATGGAAAACATTTGAACAATTTACTTAAATTGATTATGAAATATGTGCACAACCATACATGAGTAAAAATAGATGTAACTTAATCGGCAATCATAGAATGTTAAATGAAACACTCATGAATAATAATGGAACAATTAAAGGCACGCGATGCTCAACTCGTCTCTTACGAGGAACTGAGGGGCCTGATGAATGAATTGCATAAACATGATAATATGGATAACACAACACACATGAACAATAATGAATTTGAAATGAAGCACGCGATGTTCTACTCGTTTCCCACGAGGAACTGATGGGCTTAATGTATGAGTTTCATGTATTTTGACAAACGGAATATAAGTAAATCACAACAATAAATCAATCTAAGTTTAAGTCACGATGTGGTATGGCACAAGTTTAAGTAAATAAATTAATTATTTCATAACACATGACACACCCCAAAACGTGTAATTTAAAAGGGGGAATTGTAAGATTCACTCACATTGGGTGCGTTCGGTTGATGACGTTGATTGCACGCGAAGTGGTTTTAACCACAAGTGAGATTAAACCTAGATAAATCGCATAATGGTTCGGTAAGTAAACGGGTTTTATTAATCTATTTTAGTAGGATTGTTGGGTGTATTTTTGTGAGTTGGAGGCTATTTTCTAACCTTAAAAATGTTATTTTTAAGTATTTATAATTGATTTTTAATTAAAATAATTAAATAAAAATAATAAAAAAAATATTTTATTTTATTGCTACAGTACGCGTTGACCGTTGACTTTGACTATCGTTGACCGGTTTATATAGCATATTGTTGTGCGCCGGGTGAGGCTCGAACCCGAGACCTCCCGTACGCGTGCACGCAGCTCTACCAACTGAGCTACGTGTCTAACCCGTTATATATCCGATTTTAATTATATATATATATTAATTAGAATTAACAGAAATCATTTATTATTAAAAACGAATTTAATCTCAATAACCGGTGCGCTCCACAGGTCTCGAACCCGGGACCTGTGGGTTAGCGGACACACACTCCACCGCTGGACTGTGTGTCACACTTGGTTGTAACTCGGTTATCAATATACTTAACATATACGCCAGGCGACTCCGGTTCAGTTTGTTAAAAAAAAAAAAAAAAAAAAAAGGATTTTTATCGAGGCGGCGTGTGTGAAACCGGAATCGAACTCGTGACCTTAGCGTTAAAAGTGCACACAGTCCACCGCTGGACTGTGTGTCTAACCCGGTAAATAACTTGAATTTAATTATACTTAACCATTATCGAACTTCGTCTTCTTCACCGGTTTTAACCGGAAGTGACGACGGACTGGTTCATAATGTTGATTCATGTTTCTTTAGCGTTAAATGATCATTTACAAACGAGATAAAAGTAAAAAGGAAAGGAATTAGGCGTGAAGGGTACCGACTGAGTTTACTCTGTTTTCCGGCAGAACTCCGGCGACAGAAGTCTTTTTCCGGCGACAAGTATCTTGCAGCAGAGAGTCTTCCGAAGGCTTGAAAAGGTTGTGGGTGACTTCGGTGAAGGTTTAGGGGGTTCAGTAAGCTCAGAGATTACTGATACGTTTTTCCGGCGAAGTATCAAGAATCTCCGGCGAGTGATTTTTCGCCGAGAAAGGGTGCGATTTGAGTGTGAAAAACTTCTGGCGAGTTGTGGGTGTATTTATAGGGTAGCAACGAGATGAATGGGGTCTGAATTCGGTCTATATTCGAAGTCAACTGTTCTCCGGCGATTTTGGATGATGACGCGGTTTCCAGACGTTGGCTAGCTGTCGCTGGAGTCAACTAATTGGTTAAATTGAGCGATTGCGTAATTTATGGGCGAAGTCGTCGGAATTTCCGACGACAGCTGTTTGGGGCGCGAGTTGACTGAGTTTGAATTCCGCACATCATTATTTGATTTAATAAATCCATTTACTTAACAGAAAATCAAAGTGGCGGAGTGGTTTACGGTGTGTGAGTTAAGTGTTTGGTTGAACCGGTAGAGACCCGAGTTCGAAACCCGGCATGATTCAAACATTTTTATTTTGTTATTTTTGTCAGTTTTTCAAAAACTAAATATATATCCCCGCATAATAAGTGATTACGGATCGTTTAAAATTATTTTGGGCATTTAATTCGCAACGAAAAATTTGACTGACTGTTCGGTTGATAAACGGAGCGGGTTTGGTAAATCCGTTTTTGGACGGATGTTACATTTAGAAACAACAAAATTTGCACAGAGGGTAATGATTGAGAGTTTGAGCGAGTGAAAGTGAGGTGGGGCATCGATATTTATAGGGCAAATCACCGATTTCGGTTATGGTTAAATCATTCTTCGGTTTTTTGTAAATCATTGAATTTGGTCAGTTTTTGAATGTAATTAAGGTTAGATTTCGGTTATAACGGATGTTTAACATCGGTTACCTTCAGTTACTGGCAAAGAAAAACGTTAGTCTCCGAGATGATTCAGGTTTGGCGGTTACAGATTCAATAGTTTGAATTTCCGACTCGGTGTCCGTTTGTGTGTAAAATTTTTATTGTTTTAGATTTGAATTAAGTTAGGTGTGTGGTGTAGTGGTGTAGAGTGTGTTTGGTTATCCGGGTGACCTGGGTTCGAAACCCGGCGTCTCCTTTTATTTTTTTTATTCCTTATTTATTATTAATTTTCAATTATAGATTTTAAATTCTAATTTATTTATTAATTTTGTATCGTTTAAAATTAATTTGAGCATTAAATAAGTAACGAAAATTTTTAACTGGGTATTCGATTAATAAACGAAGCGGGTTTTGGAAACCCGTTTTTTTACGGATGTTACATGAATAGGTCCCGTTGACAATCTAATTGGTTATTAATACCATCCATTCCAAATTAGGGCCTTCCAATAAATTACAAACCGAGCTAGTTAATTGGGTACGGTTGTGCTTATTATATTTTCTTATTTTATAAGACTTGCTAAGCCAGGTAAATACTCTTAACCTATTTTCCTTATACGGCTTGGGATACGGTATATTATTACCGCTTGGTCGGGTATGGGATCATACGTCGGATTGTGACTAGAAAATCCGCATAACCCGTTTTAATTTGTATTGTCTGATAACTAAAACATTGGGGGTTAATTCAACCGTGTCCTGGATATCCTTGGCTAATTAAATTGCTAATGGCCACGATTTGTGCACGGGGTGTAGGCATACATCTGACATATGCTTATGCTATATATAAAATGTTTTTCTTACCCATATTGTGGATACCCCTTCGTGGGTTAAAGTGGCGTGTCGGTTAATCATGTTATTCGGTTTCTGCACCGGACCCCATATGTATTGACATACTTGTAAAACTGTATACAAGATCATTTTGAATTGTCCCAATTTATTTATGAAATTCATGTGCCTTGTGCACTTAAAACAATTTTGAAATATTTTTAAATGTGTCGGTTATTTGTATTTATCAGTGAAAACTGGCGTATTTTCAAAAGACTAAGCGCATGTTTCAAAGTACGTAAATAGGCTGGAAGCTGCTTGGTAAATGCTTAATAGGAATTTGCAACTCCTTGCATTGAAGCCTAGAGTCCGATTATAGAATCGCCTTGTACATTTTACGATTCGCATGTGGATCTTATTACAAACGTCTGTATTATTAATAATTCGAACTTTAAACATTTACGTTTGTAATAGTATTGTAAATCAAAGACTTCCGCTGTGCTATTTTTGTTGTTTGACTATGGCGACACCAATCTTACTTCACGATATTCCCCACCCGAGCCCACCGAGATTTGCTTGGAAATTCGGGGTGTGACATCATTTCTCACTAACATTTTACAATGACTACAACATCTATATATAGACCATCTCATATAACCAACACCTCAACAAACTCAACTAACATAACTGCCACAATACATAAACACTGCATATATACATGTACTCTAATACGCCCCCTCAAGCTAAACAGGGAGCATCCACGTGAAGCTTGGACCTCAGAATGTCAAAACGAATACCAAACAATCCTTTGATCAAAACATCTGCAATCTAAAACATAGTAGAAACATATCAAACGCGTAAAGTACCCGCCAAAACCATGTCACGAATAAAGTGCAAGTCAATCTCTAAGTGTTTGGTACGCTAATGAAACACTGGGTTGACTGCAAAATATGTGGCACCAATATTATCACACAAAAGAGAAGGTGGACAAGTCAACGTCATATGTAGCTCATGCAATAAATGTTTTAAAATCTGGTTTTTATATCGTACCAGATTTGGCTCAGAAACGGTTTAACTGGGTGTACTAGGCGGTTCAACTGGTTTTACCGGACGGTTCAACCGGTACAACCGGCCAGTTTGAACCGGTTTTTAAAATATTGCATGCAATATAGATGTAATCCATCGTAACTCAATAGTTGTATGAACAAGAGCTCCGTACTCAACCTAGCGACCGTAAGCTATTTCTTGGAGCTCCAACTAATGAGGTTGGGCCCAAGAAAAACACTATAATCTGTGGTAGGACGCCGATCGTCGGGACGCTCAGCCCAGTCAGCATCACTATAAGCATGTAAATCACTATAGATACCAGTGTTACTATTTAACATAGATCGTTTTTTATGATAATATAAGTTAGTTATGTGAACTGATATATGGTAACTAAAATTCGTTTATACAAAGTTTCGTTACGAATTAACATAGACCATTAGTTATACAAATTTATTTAAAAATTATACAATTATATATCGTTTATATTACACAAACTTATCTAATACATGGGTCTATAGAACTAGTATACTAAATATAAGGATACAATGCAAGCTCTAAATTTATTAATCTAACAATGCAAGCTCAAAAATTTATTAATCTAATAATAAATTACCTTTAAATCGGAGTATGGTATACTTGCATTTCCATATAAACAATTATTTGATAGATTATTAAAAATTCTTTCATTTATTTTCTCCTGCTCCATTTTAAATTTGTACTTCAAATTTCAAGTCGTCCTTTATCGACGGACCAGTGGCGGAACTAGGAAAAAATTCAGAGGTATCCTAAGTTTTTTTACCGTGCATTTGTACGGGTATCCTAAGTTTTTTTACCGTGCATTTGTACAATAAGAAAAAAAAAACACGATAATAAATAAAATTAAACTAATACCTAGAGCCGTCCTTGAGAATTCGGATGTCCTCAAGGGCCCTGTGCAAATAGAAAACATAAGCCCCTAAATACAAACTTATTTATAAAAAAAAACCGTAATAAGACAATTTTATAAGCCTTGAATATGAAAAAACTATATTTTTTTACTACTTTTTTGTTGGGGTTTAAATTTAACTAGTGGTGTATTACTCGTGGCCTACGTAGAGGGTATTAAAATTTGTAACGCTACCAGCTAAGATTATGCTAAAGTAGGCTAAATCAAACATAAGTGTTATCTAATCATAAGATTTAAATATTAATCTAATCGACTAATCATGTACCCGATCTAAATATTAATCTAACCAATAATCAATTATTGAGATTTGTTGATTTGATGAGACTTGAACGTCTACGATCGTGATAAAAACACATTTACAAGAATTAGATAAAATTTTGACCAATTTAGAAAAAAAATACATTTTTTCAGACTAACATAAAAAAAACAAATACAGACAATTAAATTATCATATTTAATAATTAATAATACAAAATATAAGAACCTAGCTTTTTATATAACTATTTAGAATAAACTAATTCTCGCAGATAGGAAGATGAAAAGGAACTTAGATAAAAAATCTAAATGAATAACTAAATTAATAAAATACTCCACGCTCTTATTTTTCTTTGTGAACAGTGTAGGCTGCAGGGATAGAAAGAAACTATTATTTTGAACATAAATATAATATAATATAATAATAATAATTACAAAGTGAAACCTAGCAGGCAATTAGGTATACTTGCTTTTAATTCAAAGAGCACAAGATCCAACAATTCAGTATTTAAATATATTTTTTCCATCGTCTTCTTCCTAATATATGTTGAGGGGTATTCCATACATAAAACAGAGAAAAAAAAGAAAGAATATTGTACTTCGTCAAGGAAGTTGAGGGGTATCCCGGGCTACCTCTCCACAAAGCATAGATCCGCCCCTGCGACGGACACACAATCAGGAACATTCTCAATTCCAATAATTATAAAAGGGAAAATCCATTGTATGAGGCTCCTACATTTGCTTATTGCTTTCGTGCTAGGATTAAGCACGCACAAACACAAAACGTAAAAAATAGTAGAAGAACACAAAGATTTAAGTGTGTCTTTATCGCTTTTGTGTTTGTGTTTGCATGTGCTTAACCCTAACAAGGGGTATCATTAGGGTATCATTAGAGTTTAGGCTCGTTACACACAGGAGAAATACAAAGCGAGAAAAAAATTTTGTTTGAATTAGAGTTTTTTTTTTACAGCCGGCCAAATCAATTCCTTCACCTCTGTTCGATCCAAGTTCGTGTCAATCCCCCTACCCCTTTATGTTTTTGTTAAATGGCCACAAAATAAAAAGATACCAATAGAAAGCAAAAGTAATTTATTTGGTTTGTTACTGCCGCAGCCAAATGGATATCAATACTCAACAAAGTGACCCACTAATTAACCCATAAAGGTTCAGTTGGTCGGGTTCAGGTTTTCTCTAATTCGAGTTTGGATGACTTTGAATTCAGATCGGGTTTGGTTTTAGATTGACATGCACAACCAAGGTTTCACATAGATTACTATCCTAGAAAAAAAAAGACAGAAAGCATTCATTTCGGTGCTTTGTCTTGAGCGGCAAATCAAGAAAGGTTTATTTATTTTTCGTTGCTTAATCACGATCAGAAAGAAACCGTAGGAACAGATTTGTACTAGATTCTAGTTTGTTGTTTGAGTTTCTAATTAGAGTAAAATACCCGGATAGTCCCTGTGGTTTGGTGGAATTTCACCTTTAGTCCCCAACTTTTTAAAATTACATGTATGCTCCATGTGGTTTAACAAATTGTTACTCGTATAGTCCCTACACTGGATGGAGGTTAGTTTTTGATGTCAAGTGAATGTAAATTGACAAAAATACCCTTTATGTTAATAAACTAATAAATAAAACATTAAACAAATATGTGGGACCCGCTATCCACAACCCTACCCCACCCTTTTCCCTCGTCCTCTCAGATCATCATCTCCACAACTCCCCAACAATCTGGACCTTTCTACCACCATCAGATATCTACCAATAAATCTAAAATTTACTTAATCGATGTTACTAATCCCAATCCTCTTCACCACTGTTGCCTGCTTTGTACACATTTCACCACCTCCGTCACTGAAGACTCAAGGACTGAGCCTGTCATATCTGTTCTTATCATCTCTTGCATTGGAATTGAAGGGAGGAGGGTGGTGGTTGCAGGGTATGAAGAGAGGTGGGTGGTGGTTGCAGGGTATGAAGGGAGGTGAGGGTGGGGGTGGGGCCCATAAGTTTTTTAATTAAATTTGATTTCATAATTCAGGTAGGGTCTACTCGAGTTTGTTTAAATTTACAGATTTATTTTTTATAGTAAGGATGTTTTTGTAATTTCACATCTACTTAACACTAAAAACCAACCTCCATCCATGTTAAAGACTATACGAGTAACAACTTGTCAAACCACATGGAACATACATGTAATATTGAAATGTTGGGGACTAAAGGTGAAATTTCACCAAACCACAGGGACTATCCATGCATTTTACTCTTCTAATTATTGATTATTGATGGTGGTTTGGGTTGTTTCCGTTGGAAATCAGACCCTTGATCGAACACAAAAACATCGGATCAATGAACTCGTTCGACTCTTTATACTAAACTTGTTCTGGTCCTAACCCTACTCGACCTTTAATTAAATAAACTAACCAACTAGATAAACTTATCTAATTTAACTAACAATTATCTTTAACGTAATTCACCAAGAATTATCTATAACTTTTTTTATTTATCTTTATCTCCTAAAGATTAACTTTTTCAGTTTCCACTCTTCAAAAACATGACCTCCATGATCTATCCCTTTATTATAGCTATAAAGTAGAAAAATCTTTGATCAAACCTTGTTCAAAACATGATTTTGAGCCCTAATCCACGAAATTGACGTATAAAATTGATTATATAACAAATATATCTGTTAAGATAACGCATTTCGTAACTAGCATAAAAGAGAGAGAGAGATTAAAAGTTATATATATTATTATTTTATTGTTCTAACATCTCGAATTAGATTTTCATAATTGACGAAAATTAAGTGACGCTATCATTTTTATTTAATTTATTAATGGTTATAACTTATAAGATAAACCTTTTTTTAATTTATAATGGTTATAACTTATAGGAAAATATACACAAGTTGAGGTTTTAAACTTTAAACATTAATTAATTAATATCAATATCAATATACTAAATATAAGCATACAATATCAATATACTAAAATATAAGCATACAATGCAAGTTCAAAATTTGTAATCAACATTTAAATTACCATTAAATCGGAATGTGGTATATTTATATTTCTTTTTCCTCCTACTTTGTACTTCAAATTTCAAGTTTTTCTTTATCAAGAACAGACGCACAATCAGGAACTTTCTGAATTCCAACAATTATAAAAGGGCAAAACCATTGTATGAGGCTCTCACATTTGCTTATTGCTTTCGTGTTAGGATTGAGCACGCACAAACAGATACACAAAACGTAGAAAACAATAAAAGAACACAAGGATTTAAGTGTTTGTTTATCGTTTTCATGTTTGTGTTTGCGTGTACTCAATCGTAACAAGTGGGTATCGTAGTTTAGGCTCGCTACACATAGGAGAAATACAACGCGAGAGAAAATAAATCGTTTGAATTAGATTTTTTTTTGAGAGCCGGCCAAATATGGTATATCTTTCTCAATTCAAACAAAAAGGTTTCGCACGTAGATTGCTACCCAAGAAAAAAAGGCAGAAAGCATTTGTTTCGGTGCTTCGTCTTGAGCGGAAACTCAAGAACGAAAATTATAAATATAATAGAATTTAACATTTTTTAGTAGGTTTTAATAAATATCATTCTCATTATCTACCTATCTTAAAGGAGAAAGTCGGTGACGTAAAGCCACCGACACCTCCAACTTTCAAACTTTAACATCACAACCCCTTTTACTTTGAATTTCTATGATAACACCCTTATCTTTCAAAGTTTGCCAATACCACCCCTATACTATGCTTTTCCACCACCATCCCCAATGTTTACACATTTACGCCACCAGTCCTCTACTTTTACATTTTCGCCTCCACTTCCTCAGCTTTTACACATTTCTGCCACCACTCATCTGCTTTTACAATTTTCTTTTTTTAGACTTTGCGTTTTTACCACTTGCACTATCACTCCATTTTTACATCCGCCCGACTTTAAAAAAATTACAATTGTAACCCCTAGACTATTACTCCTACTTTTATAAATGTCATTGCATTGAGTTTTACGAAATGTCTTAAGCATTGTGTTTTACACTTCATGTCCACCTTTTTGTTTTACATTTCATGTGTTTTACACTTTTTTGTAGTTATCTTTTACGCGTTGTGTATTGCACTTTTTGTAATTGTCCTTTACACATTGCGTTTACGAATCCTGTATTGTCTTACTACACGTTATTAGCATTTTTGAATATTATTAGCATTTTTTTTCACATCAGTTTATGCCGTTCAATCTTATCGTGATTGTGTAGAGACTTGTAGTAGCACGATATAATTAGGAAGTAAGAGCAAATTCTATAAATTAAATGAAATATCCGTTTTGATGTTAAAAAGAATATATAGGGAGTAGAGACTTGCCGGCCGGTTTTTAAACTAGATGAATAACCGGTTGAGCCAGAAAAACCGGTACCAGAATTACCGTTTAACGGTTAAAGAGTCAAAATTGTTTGCGGTTATCATCGATCTATTATGTTTTAGTCAAAGTCAAAATAGTTGCAGTCTTCGGGATTGAATATTTCGTATTTGACTAATTTTGGTCTTTCTACAAACATTTATTGCTTGCACGTGTGCTTACAAGTCGCTTGTATTTTTTAACAGTTTTTTATTTATTTTATATCTTTTTTATTATTAAAAAATCAGTTTTTATTTATTTTATATCTTTTTAATTATTAAAAATATACCATTATTTATTTTATATCTTTTTTAATTATTATAAAAATATTCCAAGGTCTTCTAGAAACCCTACGTCATGTGATGCTGAGTTGCGTTAAAGTACTGGTATACATTTGATATTTATATCAACAAAAAGACCAAAAAGCACTTATTTAATCAAGATTGATATCGACAATGTCTTTTTTACATATAATATATTGGATTCTAGCGTAACTCTCTAGATAAAAAGACAAATCATAGTGTTTCAAAGAAACCGGAGGAACAAATTTGCGCTTCTAGTTCGTTGTTTGAGTTTCTGATTATTGATTATTGATGAGGGATTGGGTCCAGTTGAGTAACCTAACCGATGCTCCATGATCTATCCCTTTAATTTTATTCTTATTATGAATTAGAAAAAGTTAATAAGTCAAAAAACATCTTTGATCAAACCTTGTTCAAAACATGATTTTGAGCCGAATTGGCCTATAAAAATGGATGGTTTAAATAGGGAAGGTTTAAATGAGAACACTAAATATCGCGAGAACCGTGAGAACAAATGAAAAAACACGAAAACTTGGTAAAAAACTATTCAAATTTAAAATTTCTTTTTACACTTATTATTATTATTATTATTATTCAAATACGATGTTAGAAATTTAATTTACACGTCTAAATTTACGTGAATTCGTAAATAATTTTTTTACACATGTGTAAGTTTGTCATTTACACATGTGTAAATTTGTTATATTTACACATGTGTAAAAAATCTAATAAGAGTGATTTTGAGTGGAGAAATAAATTATTTGATGTTGTAAATTCTTAATTTGATGTTGTATTTTAATTAAAATAAGGTTTGTATAAAAAAAATTGGTATATATATATATTATATATATATATATATATATATATATATATATATATATATATATATATATATATTTGATAAGATAATGCATTTCGTAATTGAAGAAGATAAAGTGACGCTATCATTTTTATTTAATTATCCAATAATATAATTTGTACAACTTTAGGAGTAAGTTTGTTGTAAATAATGCTTTTGAGAGATTTTCGAAAAAAAATTATTTTTTACTTTTAACCCAAAACTATTTGATTTTTTTACTTTTAACTCTAAACTTTCCATCTTGCAATTTCACCTCACAAATTTTTATCTTTCAACGTTTGTTCTCTATGTTTTTCACTTTTTGCAAAATTTTCGTTTTATGTTCGGTTTTAAATTTTACGAGTCAACATGACGCAATATGCGTGTGTGGTTAAACGTTTTTACTCGTTTGTTTTTTTTCCCATTTGACAGGTTTTTCGTAACGCGCGGATCCTAGATCAACTTAGTTACTCTTTTATATGTTTTACATTTCGTTTTAATTTATTCGCATTAACACGCTGCAACTTCAGTGTTGCTGTTGGCGGTCGCTGCCAATAGTGTGACATTGGTGTTTGCTCCCACCGCAACGCGGGGGTGCTTGTTACTAGTTTATTAATAATGGTTACAACTTATAAGATAAACCTTTTTAAGTTTTAAACTGCAGCTATAGATATTGTTTCTTCAAATAACAAATTCTAAAAAAGAAATTTTAAAAACATGTCTGAGCCCGGGGTCAAACCGGGAACCTCTAGTGTGTGAGACTAGCGTGATAACTGACTACACCACCCAGACATTTTGATGGTTTTCTATAACTTTTGAATATATGCAATGCTTAGGCGATGGCACTACCACCCTCTTCTATTCTTGAATTACATGTTTGAAATGATAGTACGAGAGATGTGATGCTTGAACGGGTGAGAAGAATCAGTAGAGTGAAATTGAAATAAGAATGAATAAATAAAAACCTGGGGAAATTGTGAAAGAGATGATGGATTCGTCCATTAGGGTTTCTCAGAAGAGGGGTGAGAGAGATGATGGTGGCGTCCATTAGGGTTTCGGCGAAGAAGAATAGTTAAAAGGAAAGGTTTAAAGAAGCGCGTGAAAGATAAAAAAGAGGAGAAAACAAATTGTCGCTCATTTTACAATTCTCTGCCTATGGAGCAATGCCACATCAGCAGGTGATGTGGCAAAGGTGAATTGTTTTAGTATAATTGATAGATGTTTCATTTTATTGTAGTTGTTATAAACATACACTAAATAAAACTTAGAATGGAAAGAAAAAAAATTCTTAAGAAAATCCTGACAAATATATTTTTTAAAACTTACTAGTAAACCCAATACCCTATGTGTAATAGGCTAGGTATGAGATACGTCGGGTATGAGACTAACTACCGTTGCTAAGGCTGGTGGATGTGGGCCTCGTTCCCGGAGGGTCGAGGGCCGGCTACACCACCCCTTTAGCCCCGTCCCCGTCTTCGTCGTTCTCCTCAAGCCGCGTGCGACGTCCCTCTTCTTTCTTTTCTTCTTTATATAACACATATACACACTTACAAGTTGAGTGTTTAAACATTAATTATTAATTAATATTAATATACTAAATATAAACATACAACGTAAGCTCAAAATTTATTAATCTAATAATAGATTACCTTTAAAACGAGATATGGTATATTTGTATTTCCATATATAAAGGTATTTAACAAATTATCCAAAATTCTTTCTTTTTTTCCTCCTACTCCTTTTAAAATTTGTACTTCAAATTTCAAGATGTCCTTTATCGACGGACGCACAATCAGGAACTTTATCAATTCCAACAATTATAAAAGGGCAAATCCATTGTATGAGGCTCCCACATTTTCTTATTGCTTTCGTGTTAGGGTTGAGCATGTAAAAACACATACACAAAATGTAAAAAATAATAAAATAACACAAAGATTTAAGTGTTTGTTTATCGTTTTGTGTTGGTGTTTGCGTGTACTCAATCATAACAAATGGGTATCGTAGTTTAGGCTCGCTACACACAGGAGAAACACAACGCGAGAGAAAAAAATTGTTTGAATGAATTACGTTTTTACAGCCGGCCAAATTAATTCCTTCACCTTTGTTCGATCTAAGTTCGTGTCAATCCCCATTAATTTTTTTGTTCAGTGGCCACAAAATAAAAGATATCAACAGAAAGCAAAAGTTATTTATTTGCTTTGCTACAGTCGCATCCAAGTGGATATCAATAGTCAACAAATTTTTTTTTCTGGGTTGATTAGGTGTGTTCAGGTTTTTATTCGGGTTTTCTGGGTCGGACTTCTCGGGTTTGTTCAAGGAAAAAGTGATCCACTAACTAACTCATAGAAGGTTTATGTTGGTCGGGTTCAGGTTTTTTTTAAATATTTTTTAATTCGAGTTTGGGTGACTTTGAATTCAGGTCGGGTTCGTTTTTAGATAAACATGCACAGCCATAGTGTTGCTGCTTCATGATCTATCTCTTTGTAACAATGTAAAGTAAAAAAAAACTTTGATTAAACCTTGTTCAAAACATGATTTTGAGCGCTAATCCACGGAATTGACGTATAAAATATCTTAACAAATATATTTGTTAAGATAACGCATTTTGTAACAAGCATAAAAGAGATAAAGAGATTTAAAGTTATATTATTTTTATTTTTTTTATTGTTCTAACATCTTGAATTAGATTTTCGTAATTGGGAAGATAAAGTGGCGCTGCCATTTTTTATTAATTTACTAATTATTACTGTCATTATTATTATTATTAATATAATTATTATTATTATTATTATTAATATACTATTATTTTCAGACGTTTTAAACAGTAGCTTTATAATAAAAAAAAAGAATATTGCCAGGCAGTTGACCTGACACTCTCTCATTGGACCAGCCGTTTCGTGGCACTCTCCCATTGGTCCAGCCGTTTACTATTTGTTAATGATGTAAAATTACGGGTTTGCCCCTGGAATAGTGCCAGACAGCTGGCATGGCACTCCCCCATTGGACCAAACATTTATTATTTGTTTACGCTGTAAAATTACGGGTTTGCCTCCACTTTAAAATTACGATTTTACCCCCTGCTCAAAATAAAATTACGCTTTTGGCCCCGGCAAAAAATTGCGACTTCGCCTACGACTCGAAAAAAAGGAATAGTGCCAGGCAGCTGGCCTGGCACTCCCCCATTGGACCAGCCGTTTATTATTTGTTTACGCTGTAAAAGTACGGGTTTGCCCCCGGAATACTGCCAGGCAGTTGGCATGGCACTCCCCCATTGGACCAACCGTATATTATTTTTTATGATGTAAAATTACGGGTTTGCCCCCACTTTAAAATTACGATTTTGCCCCTACTCAAAATAAAATTACGCTTTTGGCCCCAGGCAAAAATAACGATTTCGCCCACGACTTGAAATTACAATTTAGCCCTCAGCTCAAAATTACGTTTTCACCATGTTCAAATGAAAAAAAAATATGTTCTCGCACCCATCTTAAAATTATGATTTTTCCCCGTTAAAAAAATTATGATTCAGGCTTCAGTTAATAATTACGTTTTTGCCCCTGTTCAAAATAAAATTACGCTGTTTGCTCCAACTCAAAATTACGATTATGCCCTCGTTTCAAAATAAAAATATGGTTTCGCCTCCAACCTAAAATTACGGTTATGCCTTTAGTTTAAATTTATATTACTGTGTTGCCCTAGGTTCAAAAGTATGAATTCGCCCTTGCGCTGATTTACACTTTTACCCATGGTTTCAATTTCCAGTATTGACATCACTTTAGCTTTTGGCAAATTACGATTTTACACCAGTAAAAAAAATATAATTTTCCATTAGTTAAAAATAACAGTATTGCCATTGTTTTAGTTTTTTAAGCAAAACTGTAAAGTGTTATGTTTTTATTCGTTTACTCGATTTAATTGTTTTCCGTGTCAATGAGCTGCCTAACACTCGCTCATTATTCGGCCACCGCCCCGCAACGCGGGCGGGGCATCTAACTAGTGGTTATAAATTATAAGATAAAACTTTTTACTAATGGTTATAACTTATAAGATAAATTTTTTTTTTTAAGTTTTACACAGCAGCAATATCGTTTCTTCAAATAACAAATTCTAAAAAAGAAATTTTAAAAAAATGTCTGAGCCCGGGTTCGAACCAGGGACCTCTAGTGTGTGAGACTAGCGTGATAACCGACTACACCACCCAGACGTTTCTTGGTTCCTAGTTGACTTAAATCTATGGGATTGACCAACAACAATGGCTACAACCAGGAACATAATCATTCATGATACCAAAGGGCTTATAGTCAGCAGTATCAAAGTGTGTAGCAAATGTGTTTCTTTCCAGCTGGTGGAGTGCGTGTTATAGTTTTATAGTACGGACAATGGTAGATTTAGGAGTATGTTTAGAGGGTGTTTAACAGTTTAAGTTAGCCATTTAAAAAAATAGCATAGATGATGATAAAAGGACACACATCAGACTCGTGACCCTTAGCTACAAAACAATATAGTGCATTTGATGAATTGAGTTGTCGACTCAATGGCGGCTTGGTTCAATAACAACGCCTTATGAAATAAGGAAGGAACAAGTAATAAAATACCTAGTGATGCGGTTTAGTCGGATTACTAAACTCGAGTTCCCCGAATTACCGGGAGACTATGTCGGATGGATTTGCATATGTTAGCAATCGTTCAAGATTAATGGTGTACGTGAGGAACAGAAGGTGAGATTAGCCTCAATATATACACAGGAAAATACATGCACCTCTATGTATTGTGAAATGGAATCACATAACAAAGGCGTTAATTTTGATTGTTTAAGGGGGCAAGGGGCTATATGGGTGAACCAAGAAGTAAACAGGTGAAACTGGTCACATGCAAATAGGGAACTTATAAATGAAGAAAAGAAAAATAAAATAATTCGTAGTGAATTATTAGAGATAATGATTAGAGATATGGACGTAGAATTAGAGTAGTATGCTTGTTAGTATAAATAGAGATGGGGGGGGGGGGGGGGTTGCTATGTAATTTGGTGTGGTTTCATTTCTAGTAATATTGAAAAGGTTAATACCTTACTATGCAAATGGGTTAATAGGTAATTTGTTTAATAGGTAAGTATGTGTGCATAACAATCCCATGTTTTAACACAAAAAATACGTTACTATAACCTGTCCCTGAAATGTTTTGAAATTGGAATTTGTATAGAAACTAGAATTTGAAGGAATCAGATTTGGAATTTAAACATTCCAATAAGAATTATACGTTCGGTTGACAAATGGAACTGGAATGTATCACCTTGGCACCCACCAGCGCCGCTCAACACCTAATGTGGTCGGACCACCGCCCCAACCCAACAGCTCGCCTTGACCGCAACCGCCCTGACACAACCTGCTAGCCTTAAGAAACCTTGTCCCCCAGAATCAGCCTGACTTACATCGCCGACTAAACTTTTCAGCCTGAGCAAACTCGGATCGCATCGTTGACCCGACCCCATCGTCCCCAACCCGCACTACTGGCCAAAACCGACTTAGTCCACCGACCTGACCCGCACTGCTCATCCTTACTGACTTAGCTTGCGGAACTAACCCGACCCGACCACAACCCGAGCTGGGTTTGATCGTCGAACCCGACTAGACCCCAATCCCGACGCGGTCTTGGCCCGTACTGTTTTGACCCACCATGGCTCGTCATCGACAAACATTGTTTAGAAACAATGCAGTTCGTCTTTAGGTCGGTTCGAGTCGAAATGGTGTGGGTCATTGGTGTAACATCCTTCAAAAAAACGGATTTACCAAACCCGCTCCGTTTATTAACCGAACAATCAGTTAAAAATTTCGTTGCGTATTTAATGCCCAAATTAATTTTAAACGATACATAATTAATAAGTATATTGGAATATATAAGTTATATTTGAAAAAGTATTTAAAATAATGAAATAAAAATAAAAGGGCGTAGCCGGGTTTCGAACCCGGGTCAACCGGATTCAGCAAAGACTTAACTTCCAACCATCCAACCACTGCGCCACTTGTGTTTCTTGTTCATTATTAGATACAATTAATACATATCATAAGTCTCGAATTCAAAACCGACGCGCCTAATTGCAATCGTCGGAAATCCCGACGATCTCGCCAAGATTGGACGGTTTCTTCAGTTTTAACCGAAGCCTTAACTACTACATCGGTTATAACCGACGTCTGAACCCGCGACGCAAGTCATAACCGCCGGAAAACTTATTGACCGACGAATCAAGACGGAAAACGGACTAAATACGTCGATGTTCTGCCCTATAAATACCCCTCTAACCTCTGTTAGCTTTTTCGCTCACAATCACACTTTTTCCCGACATAATTTCACTCGCCGGAGAACTTCTGCAACTCGCCGGAAAACCGAGCCTCTCACCTCTGTGCCTTACTGAACACCCAGAGCTCATACCGAAGCCACCCACATTCATCTCAAGCTCGTTGAAGACCCTCTGCCGCAAGACACACGTCGCCGGAATAACCTGCAAACATCGGAGTTCCGCCTGAGAAACAGAGGAGTCCAGTTCGGTATACCTTACACTTAATCTCTCATTCTTTTTATTAATCTCACATACAATTAATCGCAACACACTAAAAGAACTTGATTAAAATCGTTGAACCAGTCAGACACCGATTCTGGTTAAGATTAACGAAGAAGATGAAGTTTCAGTAGTATATAAGTTTAATTTAAATCAAGATATATCTCGGGTTAGACACACAGTCTAGCGGTGGACTGTGTGCAAATAAACACGCTTACGTCCCGAGTTCGATTCTTGTCCCACGCATACTCGCCTTAATAAAAATGTTCCTTTTTTTAACCGAACCGGATTCACTGCAATAGATGTTAAGTTTAATAAAAACCGGAATAATAACCAAGATAGACACACAGTCCAGTGGTGGACTGTGTGAACGTTTAATCACACGTCACGAGTTCGAGTCCGGACTACCGCACCGGTTCGGGCAATTATTAAACTTTTTATATAAGACAGAAATGAAATTATTTAGTTTGTATATAAGTATAATAAAAATCAGATTATTTAACAAGTTAGACACACAGTCCAGCGGTGGACTGTGTGTTAACCTAAACCACAGGTCCCGGGTTCGAGACCTGTGGAGAGCACCGAGCGAGTTATTAAAAATCGTTTTTAAATAAATGATTTTCAGATTAATTCAATTAGTATATAAATATAATTAAAAACAGAAATATTTCAGGTTAGACACGTAGCTCAGTTGGTAGAGCTGCGTGCACGCGAACGGGAGGTCTCGGGTTCGAGCCTCACCCGGCGCACACAACTACACAGTCTGACCGGTCAACAAGTCAACGGTCAACGGTCAACGGTCGCAAAAAGTCAACATTTTTTTTATTATTTTTATTTATTTATTTTATTTAAAAATCAATTAAAAATACTTAAAAATAACATTTTTAAGGTTAGAAAATAGCCTTAAACTCACAAAAATATATCCAACAATCCTACTAAAATTGATTAATAAATCCGCTTACTTACCGAACCATTATGCTATTATCTAGGTTAGTTTCACTCGTGGTTAAAACCAACTTCGTGCGTATTCAACATCATCAACCGAACGCACCCAATGTGAGTGAATCTTACAACTCCCCTTTTTAATTACACGTTTTGGGGTGTGTCATGTGTCACTAAAATTAACTTGTTTATTTAAACTTGTGCCATACCATATTGTGATCTAAACTTAGATTGTATATATTGTTTGTAGTTATGTATTTCATATTGTCAATTATATGCAAATAATTCATTAGGCCCATCAGTTCCACGTGGGAGACGAGTTGAGCAACGCGTGCCTCAAAACAAATCCATTATTGTTCGTGTGTGCATTATTTAATATTAAATGATTGGTGAATAAGTTTACATCTATTTTTACTCATGTGTGGTTGTGCACTTTATTTTATAATCAATTAAATAAACTTGTTCAAATGTTTTTCATAGGATTCACTTGCCAACTTTTTGTTGATCCAAAAACCATTTTTACACATGATACAGGTGAACATGATGAAGCAAGGAAAACATAGGAAATGCCTTAGAAGAAAACAATGAAGTCTAGAATGATGTTTAGGACATGATGTAGTTATGATTGTATATTTCCCATTAAATTGTATTAATGAATATGAAACGTTAAATGTCATGAGCTTTGATGATAACCAATCATGCCCCGATCATCTTTTCGCGCTGCGGGTCGGGGTTGTGACAAATTGGTATCAGAGCCATGACTATAGGGATATAGGATAGGTTATTAGACCCTTAGAGCCTATACTATAGTTGACTAGATTTTTATTGTTTATGCGGTTACATGCAAACTTATGATATTTATTTGTTTCATATTTGTTTATATTTACAGTCAAACATACATACTTACATACACATTAATCATACATATTTCAATGTTCATATATTCAAATCATCTTCATACTTTTGTTATTCAAAGATTTTGTCGCAATTTTCAAATCTCATCAAAGTAAGTTCTGCGACGGGCATGTAGTAACCGGAAGGTGTAACATCCGTCAAAAAACGGATTTACCAAACCCGCTCCGTTTATTAACCGAACAATCAGTTAAAAAGTTCGTTGCATATTTAATGCCCAAATTAATTTTAAACGATACACAATTAATAAGTATATTGGAATATATAATTTGTTTTTGAAAAACTGTTAAAAAATTGTGGTTTAAAAATAAAAGGTTGTTGCCGGGTTTCGAACCCGGGTCAGCCAGCGAATCAGCAAACGACTTAACATACACAACCTCAACCACTGCACCACTTGTGTTATTGTTAATTAATGGAAACAATTAATACATATTATAAGTCTCGAATTCAAAACCGACGCGCCTAATTGCAGTCGTCGGAAATCCCGACTATCTCGCCAAGATTGGACGGTTTCTTCAGTTTTAACGTAAACCTTAACTATGACATCGGTTATAACCGACGTCTGAACCCGCGACGCAAGTCATAACCGCCGGAAAACGTAATGACCGACGAATCAAGACGGAAATCGGACCAAATTCATCGATGTCCTGCCTTATAAATACCCCTCAAACCTCTGCTAGCTTTTTCGCTCACAATCACACTTTTTCCCGATATAATTTCCCTCGCCGGAGAACTTCTGCATACTCGCCGGAAAACCGAGCCTTTCACCTTTGAGCATTACTGAACACCCAGAACTCATCCCGAAGCCACCCACACTCATCTCAAGCTCCCTGAAGACCCTCTGCCGCAAGACACACGTCGCCGGAATAGCTTGCTGTCACCGGAGTTTCGCCGGCGAAACAGAGGAGTCCAGTTCGGTATATCTAACACTTAACCTCTCATTCTTTTTATTTATCTCACCTGTAATTAACCGCAAAACACTAAAAGATCATGATTAAATCGACGAACCAGTCGGACTCCGATTCTGGTTAAGTCCAACGAAGAAGACGAAGTTTCAGTTGTCTATAAGTATAATTTAAATCAAGATATAACTCGGGTTAGACACACAGTCCAGCGGTGGACTGTGTGCAAATAAACACGCTTACGTCCCGAGTTCGATACTTGTCCCACGCACACTCGCCTTAATAAAAATGTTCCTTTTTATTACTGAACCGGATTCATTTCATATAGATGTTAAGTTTAATAAAAACCGGAATAATAACCAAGATAGACACACAGTCCAGTGGTGGACTGTGTGAACGTTTAATCACACGTCACGAGTTCGAGTCCGGACTACCGCACCGGTCCGGACAATTATCAAACTTTTTATATAAGACAGAAAGGAAATTATTTAGTTTGCATATAAGTATAATAAAAATCAGATTATTTAACAAGTTAGACACACAGTCCAGCGGTGGACTGTGTGTTAACCCAAACCACAGGTCCCGGATTTGAGACCTGTGGAGAACACCGGTTCGATGCATTAAAATCGTTTTTAAAAATGAATGATTTTCTGCTTAAATCAAGTAGTATATAAATATAATTAAAAACAGAAATATTTCGGGTTAGACACGTAGCTCAGTTGGTAGAGCTGCGTGCACGCGAACGGGAGGTCTCGGGTTCGAGCCTCACCCGGCGCACACAATTTCACAGCCAGACCGGTCAACAAGTCAACGGTCAACGGTCGACAGTCGCAAAAAGTCAACTTTTATTATTATTTTTATTTATTTATTTTATTTAAAAATCAATTAAAAATACTTAAAAATAACATTTTTAAGGTTAGAAAATAGCCTTAAACTCACAAAAATATATCCAATCATCCTACTAAAATTGATTAATAAAATCCCCTTATTTACCAAACCCTTATGTTATTATCTAGGTTAGTTTCACTCGTGGTTAAATCCAACTTCGTGCGTATTCAACATCATCAACCGAACGCACCCAATGTGAGTGAGTCTTACAACTCCCCTTTTTAATTACACGTTTTGGGGTGTCATGTGTCACTAAAAGTAACTCGTTTATTTAAACTTGTGCCATACCATATTGTGATCTAAACTTAGATTGTATGCATTGTTTATAGTTATGCATTTCATATTGTCAAGTTATATGCAATTCATTCATTAGGCCCATCAGTTCCTCGTGGGAGACGAGTTGAGCAACGCGTGCCTCAAAACAAATCCATTATTTTTCATGTGTGTATTATTTAGTTTATATTGTTTGTAGTTATGTATTTCATATTGTCAAGTTTATGCAAATCATTCATTAGGCCCATCAGTTCCTCGTGGGAGACGAGTTGAGCAACGCGTGCCTCAAAACGTTCCATTATTGTTCATGTGTGTATTATTTAATATTAAATGATTGGTGAATAAGTTTACATCTATTTTTACTCATGTGTGGTTGTGCACTATATTTTATAATCAATTAAATAAACTTATTCAAATGTTTTTCATAGGATTCACTCGCCAACTTTTTGTTGATCCAAAAACCATTTTTACACATGATACAGGTGAACAGGATGAAGCAAGGAAAACATAGGAAATGCCTTAGAAGAAAACAATGAAGCCTAGATTGATGTTTAGGACATGATGTAATTATGATTGTAAATTTCCCATTAAATTGTATTAATGAATATGAAACGTTATAATAAATGTCATGAGCTTTGACGATAACCCAATCATGCCCCGATCACCTTTTCCGCTGCGGGTCGGGGTGCGACAGATTGGTATCAGAGCCATGACTATAGGGATATAGGATAGGTTATTAGACCCTTAGAGCCTATACTATAGTTGCCTAAATTTTAATTGTTTAGGTGGTTACATACAAACTTATGATATTTATTTGTTTCGTATTTGTTTATACTGACAGTCAAACATACATACTTACATACACATTCATTATACATATTTCAATATTCATATATTCAAATCATCTTCATACTTTTGTTATTCAAAGATTTTGTCACAATTTTCAAATCTCATCAAAGTAAGTTCTGCGACGGGCATGTAGTAACTGGAAGGGTACGAGTACCGGTAGTCGGAACGTCCTGTCTAGGTTGACATTCATATAAATCCAATATAACGGACCAGTTTGCCTACCTGGGGACTAACGATGAGAGTACGAAGGACCTATTAGGCCAAAGCACGCCACACCAAACGTCGTTCGAACTAACCCACTTTGAGGTGTCACCGTGTCCACACCTGGACACATTCCGAATATCATACGTTATATACATATTTCTCGATTTTCTCCGGGTTTTAGTGTACGTAACCAGGCTAACACATGCGAACCATATGAAAAACCCGGTATTCATGGGGGCCCACATGATTACGAAGGTGAAGTATGGCGGCATGCAAGGCCTAATGACGAGCAAAGCCCAAGACATCCTATGGATGTAGTAGATTTATTTTTCTATATTTATTTTATGAATGTTCATTCCTAAATACGACCCATGATCCCAAAAACATCCAACTCATATTCTTGACATGTATTCCTTGTAGATGTCTTCTAGCCTCGCCCGTAGGAAGACGAGAGCAGGAAAAGCTCGCGAGCGCATGGCTGCCCTAATCGCTCAACAAATGGCTGCCGTAATACCCAACATTGTAATCCAAGTCCAACAAGCACTTACCGCTAATCATGTCAATCAAGAAAATCAAAACGTTATCAACCCTCCCCCAAATACCACTAAATGCACCTACAAGCATTTCAAATCATGCGACCCTCCAAAATACGAAGGGACTGAAGCTGTCACCGCTCTCCTCCATTGGTTTGAAGAAATGGAGAACACTTTTCTAAATTGCGATTGCCCTGATGATCGCAAAGTGCGATATGCTACTGGTCGTTTATATGGAATAGCACACTTACTTGGTGGAATACAGAGAAGGCCAAACGAGGCGTTGAAGATGCTATGACTTTGACTTGGGAAGAGTTGAAGGAAATCATGACAAGACGGTTTTGCCCGAGGAGCGAAATCAAGAAATTAGAAGATGAGTTCTATTCGTTGAAGCAAAAGAAAGGCGACCACACCACATACAACAAAAGATTCCTCGAGTTAAATCAAATGGTTCCCAACTTGTTCACTCCCTTCTACCGTTGATCGAGCACTACATTCGAGGTCTTCCGTAAAAAATTCAAGACTCTGTAATAAGTACCACGCCTGCAACTTTGGAAGCAGCAATGGAGTTAGCTACAGAGCTCACCGAAAACCGAATCCGGAACAAAGACTTCAAGGAGGAGAAGAAGAAGGATAAGGCATCGACTGAAACTTCATACTCCACCCAAACCGAATCCCCTTCTCAACCCACTTTTAAGAGAAAACGGGATGGGCAACTTTTCGCTGTCACACAAAGTAATCAACCAATTTCACAAGCCATACCCATCCAAGCTATCCCAATCACTCAAGTAGCACCCAACTCAACTTACCCAAATAAGAAACCATACCTTGGACCTCACCCTCGATGTAACACCTGTTTTTATCACCATCCCCTACCTTACCTTGTCGACTATGTGCAAATTGTGGACGCTATGGTCATTTGAGCAAGATTTGCTGCACCCCTCAAAACCAAATCTCTCCCCCTACTCAAAACATGATCCAAACCTATCAACAACCCCAATCCCCCATGTTCCCATTGTCACACCCCGACCCGCAGCGGAAAAGGTGATCGGGGCATGATTGGGTTATCATCAAAGCTCATGACATTTATTTTAACGTTTCATATTCATTAATATACTTTAATGGAAAATTACAATCAATATTACAACATGTCCTAAATATCAATCTAGGCTTCATTGTTTTCTTCTAAGGCATTTCCTATGTTTTGGTTGCTTCATCCTGTTCACCTGTATCATGTGTAAAAAGGGTTTTTGGATCAACAAAAAGTTGGCGAGTGAATCCTATGGAAAACATTTGAACAAGTTTATTTAATTGATTATGAAATAAAGTGCACAACCACACATGAGTAAAAATAGATGTAAACTTATTCATAAATCAATTTAATGTTAAACAATACACACATGAACAATAATGGATCGTTTAGAGGCACGCGTTGCTCAACTCGTCTCTCACGAGTAACTGATGGGCCTAATGAATGAATTGCATAAACATGATAATATGAAAGACATAACTACAAACAATATAAACTCAATAATACACACATGAACAATAATGGATTGGTTTTGAGGCACGCGTTGCTCAACTCGTCTCCCACGAGGAACTGATGGGCTTAATGAATGAATTTCATATAAGTTGACAAAATGAAATACATAATCACAACAATATAAACAATCTAAGTTTAGATCACGATATGGTATGGCACAAGTTTAAATAAACGAGTTAATTATTTTGTGACACATGACACACCCCAAAACGTGTAATTAAAAAGGGGGAGTTGTAAGATTCACTCACAGTGGGTGCGTTCGGTTGATGATGTTGAATGCACGCGAAGTGGTTTTAACCACGAGTGAAATTAACCTAGATAAATAGCATTATGGTTCGGTAAGTAAACGGATTTTATTAATCCATTTTAGTAGGATTGTTGGGTGTATTTTTGTGAGTTTAAGGCTATTTTCTAACCTTAAAAATGTTATTTTTAAGTATTTTTAATTGATTTTTAATTAAAATAAATAAATAAAAATAATAAAAAAAGTTGACTTTTTTTGACCGTTGACCGTTGACCATTGACCTTTGACCTTGACTGTTTGACCGGTTCGTATGCGTGTAAGTGTGCGCTGGGTGAGGCTCGAACCCGAGACCTCCCGTACGCGTGCACGCAGCTCTACCAACTGAGCTACGTGTCTAACCCGAAATATTTCTGTTTTTAATTATATTTATATATTAATTAGATTAATCCGAAAATCAACTTATTTCTAAAAAGATTTTAATCAGTGACTCGGTGCGCTCCACAGGTCTCGAACCCGGGACCTGTGGTTTATGTTAACACACAGTCCACCGCTGGACTGTGTGTCCAACTTGTTAAATAAACTGATTTTTATTATACTTTAATACAAACTAAGTATTTTCATTTCTGACTTAAATAAAAAGTTTGATAATTGTTCGGACCGGTGCGGTAGTCCGGACTCGAACTCGTGACCTGTGTTTTAAATGCGCACAGAGTCCACCGTTGGACTGTGTGTCTATCTTGGTTATTATTCCGGTTTTTATTAAACTTAACATCTTGCGCCTTGACTCCGGTTCGGTTAGAAAAAAAAAACATTTTTATTAGGGCGAAGGTGCGCGGAACAAGATTCGAACTCGAGACGTTAGTGTGTTTAATGTGCACACAGTCCACCGCTGGACTGTGTGTCTAACCCGAGTTATATCTTGATTTATAATAAACTTAAACACTACAGAAACTTCGTCTTCTTCGTTGATTTTAACCAGAATCGGAAGTCCGACTGGTTCGATGTTTTAATCATGTTCTTTAGTGTTTTGAGGTTAATTACAGGTGAGATATATAAAAAGAATGAAAGATTTAAGCGTAAGGTATACCGACTGGACTTCTCTGTTTCTCCGGCAGAACTCCGGTGTCAGCGAAAGATTCCGGCATCGTGTGTCTTGCGGCAGAGAGTCTTCAGCAAGCTTGAAAAGGATGTGGGTGACTTCGATATAAGCTCAGGGGGTTCAGTAAGGCTCAGAAGTGAAGGGCTCGGTTTTCCGGCGAGGTGCAGAACTTTTCCGGCGAGTGGAATTACGTCGGGTAAAGGTGCGGTTTTGAGCGAAAAAGCTTGCAGAGGTTCGAGGAGGTATTTATATGGCAGGTCATCGATGAATTTGGTCCGATTTCCGACTTGATTCGTCGGTTAAAAACTTTCCGGCGGTTATAGCTTGTGTCGCGGGTTCATGCGTCGGTTATAACCGATGTAGTGATTAAGTTTTACGTTATACTGAAGATATCGTAAATTCTTGGCGAGTTAGTCGGGATTTCCGACGACTGAAATTTAGGCGCCGTTTTTGAATTTGGGAATCATGATATGAATTAATTGATTATAATAATTAACAAGAAACACTAGTGGCGCAGTGGTTGAGTGTGTGTGTGTTAAGTCTGCTGAACCGGTTGACTGACCCGGGTTCGAAACCCGGCAGAACCATTTTATTTTTATTTCATTATTTTTAACAGTTTTTCAAAAACAAATTATATATTCCAATATACTTATTAATTATGTATCGTTTAAAATTATTTTGGGCATTAAATGCGCCACGAAATTTTAAACTGATTGTTCGGTTAATAAACGGAGCGGGTTTGGTAAAATCCGTTTTTTACGGATGTTACACCCATATGTTCGAGCTTGTTTCAATTGTGGCGACCCTACCCACTTTAGAAACACGTGCCCTCGATTGGTTAACATCATAAACGCTCAAGCTCAATCAAACCCAGTTAACCAAGTAAATCAAGAAAACCAATCACTAGGCCACCAGCAAGAGGAAGACTTTTCAACATCAACGCCAATCCTGTTGAAGATAATGACGGCCCAAACGAAACCACCCAACTAGTCCCCTTCACCGAAAATCAAGATTCAACTCCAACCGCTTAGTTTTTATGCTTTTCTTTATGTTATCTCAATTCCCCGTAACCCAGTTATAAATTGGAAATCTTATCCAAGGATCCTAATGCAAATTACTATTTCAGTTTGTTTATGTCTTAAAGTCACATAGAACTAATCATAACTTACGGATAAAGTCAATGAAAATTTGACAAGAATATGGTGGATACGCCGCTGGTACTTCCTATATATAAGTATTCTTGCCAAAGGATCAGAGGCATTATCTGGCGGTTATGAGAAGTTCCATGTGGAATTTAGTATTGTCTTGATTGAAGTTTGTTTTGTACTTGCTGATTTAGCATTTATAGCATCTTATCATTTAAAGAAATTGGATTGTATTCCATTTCTACATAGACTAACCTCTCCATCACAACAAACGAGAGAGGTATTGTCATCATTCAAACATGTATACTATCAGAATTAAGACTCAAGTTTTGGTTGTTGTGGTTGTTTTAGAGTCACATAGAACTAATCATAACTCGCGGATAAAGTCAATGAAAATTTGACGAGAATATGGTGGATACGCCACTGGTACTTCCTATAAATAAGTATTCTTGTCAAAGGATCAGAGGCATTATCAGGCGGTTATGAGAGGTTCCATGTAGGATGTAGTAATGTTTTGGTCGAAATTTGTTCATCATACATTTCCACGTATTTTAATTTTATCATTTAAAGAAGTTGAGCTATGTCTCACTTCCACAAGGACTAACCTCTCCATCACAACAAATGAGAGAGGTACTGTCACCATTGAAACATGTATGCTATCAGAATTATGTTGATTGTGTTTATTTATGTATTAGAGTCACATAGAACCAATCATAACTTGCGGATAAAGCCAATGAAAATTTGACAAGAATATGGTGGATACGCCGCTGGTACTTCCTATATATAAGTATTCTTGCCAAAGGATCAGAGGCATTATCAGACAGTTATGAGAAGTTCCATGTAGGATTTAGTATTGTCTTGGTTGAAATTTGTGTTACATTCATATCATCTCGCCATTTAAAGAAATTGGATTGTGTTCTATTTCTACATAAACTAACCTCTCCATCATAACAAACGAGAGAGGAACTATCATCATTCAAACATGTATGCTATCAGAATTTAGACTCAGATATTGGTTGTTGTGTTTATTTATGTTCTAGAGTTACATCATAGAACCAATCATAACTTACTGATAAAACCAATGAAAATTTGACAAGAATATGGTGGATACGCCGCTGGTACTTCCTATATATAAGTATTCTTGTCAAAGGATCAGAGGCATTGTCAGGCGGTTATGAGAAGTTCTATGTAGGATTTAGTAATTTCTTGGTACATTGGTTGTAGCGTTTATTTATGTTCTAGAGTCACATCATAGAACAAATCATAACTTACTGATAAAACCAATGAAAATTTAACATGAATATGGTGGATACGCCGCTGGTACTTCCTATATATAAGTATTCTTGTCAAAGGATTAGAGGCATTGTTAGACGGTTATGAGAAGTTCCATGTAGGTTGTAGTATTAGAAATTTTGTTTTAGGATATAACCCTATCTTTCCAAACATATCAAAACTCTTACGCATGAAATCATACTTAATGAATCAACTGTGCTTATCAAATTTTTACCGTAGGCAACAAAAAGCGATTCCTGTAGCAGGGTACTCGACCCTTACAAGGAACGTTACCGCCTCAAACAAAAATTTAAACTCTTACTCTTTCTCTAAGTATGTAACTGTCAAACTAAACACCATCATTTTTAGACAAATATATCACTACTTAAATTTCGGGAAGAAATTTCTAAAAAGCAGGGGATACAGTAACATCCGTAAAAAAAACGGATTTACCAAACCCGCTCCGTTTATTAACCGAACAATCAGTTAAAAATTTCGTTGCGTATTTAATGCCCAAATTAATTTTAAACGATACATAAGTAATAAGTATATTGGAATATATAAGTTACATTTGAAAAAGTATTTAAAATAATGAAATAAAAATAAAAGGGCGTAGCCGGATTTCGAACCCGGGTCAACCGGATTCAGCAAAGACTTAACTTCCAACCATCCAACCACTGCGCCACTTGTGTTTCTTGTTCATTATTAGATACAATTAATACATATCATAAGTCTCGAATTCAAAACCGACGCGCCTAATTGCAATCGTCGGAAATCTCGACGATCTCGCCAAGATTGGACGGTTTCTTCAGTTTTAACCGAAGCCTTAACTACTACATCGGTTATAACCGACGTCTGAACCCGCGACGCAAGTCATAACCGCCGGAAAACTTATTGACCGACGAATCAAGACGGAAAACGGACTAAATACGTCGATGTTCTGCCCTATAAATACCCCCTCTAACCTCTGTTAGCTTTTTCGCTCACAATCACACTTTTTCCCGACATAATTTCACTCGCCGGAGAACTTCTGCAACTCGCCGGAAAACCGAGCCTCTCACCTCTGTGCCTTACTGAACACCCAGAGCTCATACCGAAGCCACCCACATTCATCTCAAGCTCGTTGAAGACCCTCTGCCGCAAGACACACGTCGCCGGAATAACCTGCTGACATCGGAGTTCCGCCTGAGAAACAGAGGAGTCCAGTTCGGTATACCTTACACTTAATCTCTCATTCTTTTTATTAATCTCACATACAATTAATCGCAACACACTAAAAGAACTTGATTAAAATCGTTGAACCAGTCAGACACCGATTCTGGTTAAGATTAACGAAGAAGATGAAGTTTCAGTAGTATATAAGTTTAATTTAAATCAAGATATATCTCGGGTTAGACACACAGTCCAGCGGTGGACTGTGTGCAAATAAACACGCTTACGTCCCGAGTTCGATTCTTGTCCCACGCATACTCGCCTTAATAAAAATGTTCCTTTTTTTAACCGAACCGGATTCACTGCAATAGATGTTAAGTTTAATAAAAACCGGAATAATAACCAAGATAGACACACAGTCCAGTGGTGGACTGTGTGAACGTTTAATCACACGTCACGAGTTCGAGTCCGGACTACCGCACCGGTTCGGGCAATTATTAAACTTTTTATATAAGACAGAAATGAAATTATTTAGTTTGTATATAAGTATAATAAAAATCAGATTATTTAACAAGTTAGACACACAGTCCAGCGGTGGACTGTGTGTTAACCTAAACCACAGGTCCCGGGTTCGAGACCTGTGGAGAGCACCGAGCGAGTTATTAAAAATCGTTTTTAAATAAATGATTTTCAGATTAATTCAATTAGTATATAAATATAATTAAAAACAGAAATATTTCAGGTTAGACACGTAGCTCAGTTGGTAGAGCTGCGTGCACGCGAACGGGAGGTCTCGGGTTCGAGCCTCACCCGGCGCACACAACTACACAGTCTGACCGGTCAACAAGTCAACGGTCAACGGTCAACGGTCGCAAAAAGTCAACATTTTTTTTATTATTTTTATTTATTTATTTTATTTAAAAATCAATTAAAAATACTTAAAAATAACATTTTTAAGGTTAGAAAATAGCCTTAAACTCACAAAAATATATTCAACAATCCTACTAAAATTGATTAATAAAATCCGCTTACTTACCGAACCATTATGCTATTATCTAGGTTAGTTTCACTCGTGGTTAAAACCAACTTCGTGCGTATTCAACATTATCAACTGAACGCACCCAATGTGAGTGAATCTTACAACTCCCCTTTTTAATTACACGTTTTGGGGTGTGTCATGTGTCACTAAAATTAACTTGTTTATTTAAACTTGTGCCATACCATATTGTGATCTAAACTTAGATTGTATATATTGTTTGTAGTTATGTATTTCATATTGTCAATTATATGCAAATAATTCATTAGGCCCATCAGTTCCACGTGGGAGACGAGTTGAGCAACGCGTGCCTCAAAACAAATCCATTATTGTTCGTGTGTGCATTATTTAATATTAAATGATTGGTGAATAAGTTTACATCTATTTTTACTCATGTGTGGTTGTGCACTTTATTTTATAATCAATTAAATAAACTTGTTCAAATGTTTTTCATAGGATTCACTCGCCAACTTTTTGTTGATCCAAAAACCATTTTTACACATGATACAGGTGAACAGGATGAAGCAAGGAAAATGTAGGAAATGCCTTAGAAGAAAACAATGAAGTCTAGAATGATGTTTAGGACATGATGTAATTATGATTGTATATTTCCCATTAAATTGTATTAATAAATATGAAACGTTATAATAAATGTCATGAGCTTTGATGATAACCCAATCATGCCACGATCACCTTTTCCGCTGCGGGTCAGGGTGTGACAATTGGCGGGTTCATACAGGGTAATCAGGTAATCGGAGGGCCGGTTCGGATCAAAAAGTTGCAGGTCGTCGACGGGCTGGTTCGGGTCGCATTGGTGCGTGTCACCAGTAGACCTGGTCAAGTCGAAAGGGTGCGAGTCATCAGGGGTCAGCGGGGTGATTCAGGTCGAAATAATGCGTGTCGATTCAGATAGAAATTGTGCGGGTCATTGGCATGCCGGTTCGAGTAGAAAGCTAGGTTGCGGTTGGTTTGGGTCTTGACGTTTTGAGCTGTCAGCGGACCGGTTCTGGTCAAAACGGTGGGGACATTGACGGTCCGACTCAAGCCGAAATGTTGCAAGTTGTCACCGGGACCTGTCTAGTGGAAACGCTCTGGATCGTTGGGAGGTTGGTTTGGATAGAAACAATGCGGGTCGTCGGCGGGCCAGTTCGGGTCGATACGTTGCAAGTCAAACTTTGCACGTCGTTAGGGGGACCGGTCGGGTCAAAACAATGCGAGTTGTTAGCGAGTCGGGTCTGGCAAAGACAGTGTGTGTCGTGTTGCACGTAGTTAAAGGAATTCATGCTGAATTCCTTTGTCAACCAAGCAGATCAAGACTGGAATTGAGCTTCCAATTTCAACAAATTTTGTGAACCTGTTTCACATCCCTTACCCTATCCTCATTTTTATAATTACATTAAAATCATTACATTTTCTCTTTTCTTTTCAATTCAATAATACTTTTTATACCTTTATCATTACATTTATTCTATCTTAACTCACAACCACTAACATAAAATATTAAAAAATTAATGGGGTAAACAGTGTCCCCAAATATACAGATAAACAAACAGTAGCATTTCTCTCTATTTCACTAGCAATAACTTTTTTATAATATGCAGAACATCACTCAAAAATATATGCAGAATGTTATGTGAAAGCTCTGAGAGTTGAAATTTATATTCCAATTCCATTAATTTTTACAAACCAAACACATTCTTAATATTCACTTTTGGAATTCGAACATGGAAGCTGAAATGAAGGAACTTCTTGTATTGATACATTATATTAATACTAATACATGCATGTCATTATTCTTAACAAATATATGGTCCACCAATCCTTATTCACAAGCAATCAAGCATCGATTTGTATTAAAGAAGGACAGTAATTGTATATGACCCACAAGTTAACACAGAAATTGTAGTGGTTTTAAAATATTTTGAATTAGACTTTCTTACACTCAAGCCATAATATTTTTTAAAACAATATTACTGAAAACAAATTAATATTTCAATGAAACGGGTTCACGGTCAATTCACTCTATAAAGGTAAACAAACGTAAACAGTTCATAGTCAATTCACATATAAACAGGTCAATCTGAACATAATCTATTTAACGAGTTGTAGTAGCCAACCCTAATATATTAAAATAATAATATACATCATTGATGCATGTGTGTGCAATTGGTTTCAAAAGCCACTTAACTCAAAAATATGAAATAACAACTCTTAGTTTCACAATATGAATATGATAGAAGTCGAAAACCGAAATTATAAAACAACACAACAGAATTGAAGACATACAGATTTTATGTATTACAAAAAATAGTGGTCGCATAGCGTGTGTATTAGTTCCTATTTCCTCTCTTGAGGCTGGGCATAAAGAAGAATGTCTCGTAGATTATCTGGTTGTACTGGTCTTGCATTATGTTCTGCATACTACAACATAAACGTCAAAGCGTTAATTTACTTTATTTTACTGGAATGAAAACAAATTGAACTTGGCATTCCCTTGATTTCTATTGTTATATACTTACATCATTTACGGCCTCCCGAAGTAATTTGACTTGAAGTATTGAAACTGTTCTTATCTGTGTGAACATAAAATCATTAGTTTGTGTAAAAAAGTAAATGATTATCCATGTATATAGTTACAAACATATTGATTGTTACCCTTCTGCTAATGGTCCAAACAACTTTTTCAGTGCAAGGTGGGACAGTGAGTGAACCGATATATCGGTAATACATCCTACTGCTCATCTGAATCGCTCTAGGATTTATTATTCCACTATGCCCTCGCATGCCCTTTCGATCTATCATAGATGATATGTTTACAGCCAACTGCAAATCAAAAACTAAAAGTGTAAATAAACTGTAAGTCGGGATAAGCCCGGCTTCTTATAAGTTTAAGCTCGGTTCGTTTAACTTATGTAGCTTGAGCTCAAACTTGGGTCATTTCAAGTTCTAATTCTAAAGCGTGAATCGTTTATTTGTTATTTATTTTATTTACATTTATAATATTTTTAAATATAATGATGATTATAACTCTCATATATAATCTAATATATACGACTCTGTTAGTTTTCTCTTCCAGAAATTTATATATAACAGTTATTATTAAAAATAATGGGTTCATTTCGACTCATGAGCCTATTAAAGCTCAATAATTAAGTGATGCTCAAACTTGTTTATTAAACGAAATTATTATTAGGCTCGAATTCATGCTCCGCTTGATTCTGATTCGAGCATTTAGCATGATGATCTCGTAGGTTTGGCTCGTTTAGACTCGAGATATGAAAGGAACCAGAGATTGGAGTATGAAAAAGAAAATAACTGAACAAGTTACCCTGGAAAGAAAATGGCTAGGTTTACCAATTCTGTAAAGAACAGCAATAACAACTATTTTGTTGTCCATGCTGAGATGGACCATATGTAGCTCCATGTCAAATCTGCTCATATATATTCATGAGTTAATTTGTTCAACAACTAAAGTCTAAGCTACTATTTTTGGAAAATACATTATGTTAGATCATCTATAAATAGCAAAAACATCAATGGGGTGGTGGTCCATTGGTAAAGGCAAAACCTTTAAACACCTTAGGAGGGGAGGTCTTGGGTTCACGTTCTATAGACGACAGGAAATAAAAGAAAATTGCCGATCAAAAAAATCTATAAATAGCAAAAGTAGGTAAATCTTATGCCATTGATGGTATGCTCAGAAGGTGAGTGCCAATGTGCTTGTTTTAAAGCATACTCGGTGTCAGTGATAATAATTGATCCCGCATCTCCTATCCATTTAACCTGCAACATTAAATCCGTTGTAAATCTCAATGATTATATGTAACATGTAAATGCAACAAAAAATGATTCCTTATGAAATATTAATTACCATAATGTCATGACCTCTGTTAAGCATGGTTGCATTACAAGGCTTATAGTTTTTGTATAGATTCTTAGGGTGGTCCATCATCTCCACCCTTCGACTCGACATATCTATAGGAGACTGCATGGTCCCATTGCTGCACAACGACCATTCGTTCCTCATCGCACCCTATCTATCCGGTCCCATCCTGCTAACTCTCAAATAATCAAACCCACTTTGATCCTCTACATTTTCACATGCATATACATAGTTTCAAACAAAAATCACTAATTAAATTTAAAAAATGAAAACACATGTAACTAGTAACAACTAGGTTTATAATTAAGTAACTAGGTTAGATACTAGTAAACTAAAAACCACTGATCTGAATGAGTTTTTGTAGAGCATATATATAAAATCAAATTATGAGCATTACCAACTTCTTGAGCTTGAGTTGATGATGGATGTAAGAAAATAAGCATAAAGAAAAGAAAACCAACTGCCAAAATGGAGTTTGATTTCATTGTCTTCATATTTGACAATTTAATTAGAGAGTGAGCTTTAATATGTTGTTGTATTTAAGAAAGATGAATATGTGGTATGTTGTATGGTTGTACATAGGGACTATATATACACATAGGATATTACACACAGAGAGAGCACCTGGTGTGTGGGAAATTACATAGAAGTTTCATGTGTGGTTCTTAGAAATAATCTAACGTGTCATTTGATGTTTATTGTTTTTAATGAAGAAGATGACGTGCCGATTTTGCCTCTACCAGAACTTGGAAGCCAAAGGCTGCATCCGACTTGCCTGAAACAAAATATATAAAATCATTAATGTTTTTTTGGAAGCCAAAAGCTTTATGCATGTGTGGTTGTTAGAAATTGCAACACCTTGCAAACGGCTTTTCGTTTAGTGGTACACAGGGGCGCATGTTACAAGGGGCGGGAGGGGGCGGCCGACTCCCTGAACTTTTCGCTCAGTAGTGGAGAGTATGTAGCTTTTGTATAGATTTTTTTGGTTATATACGTTTTCGACCCCCGATTTATAGAAATTTTTGAGTATATACGTTTTCGACCCAAGTTAGAAATCTCAAGCTTCGCCACTGGTACGTACTAGTGTGTAAAATGACAGTGATGTGCGAGTAGGAGTTATTCACATTGTTAAAAAAAATTCTACCATAATTTTTAGAAAGGTTAATACAAACGGTCTAAGCATACTTCGAAACGACATTTATGTCCGCTATAAAACAAGAAACCTCAGCCACTTAACAAAGAACACCTTTAATGCATATCAAGATAACATTGAACAACAAGCCCTTTGGTATAAAAGCATATCTATTTGAATTATTTTATGTCATTTCAAGTAAACATATACAAATAAATTAAACCATACATGTAAACTAGTCAAAAAATAAACTTGTAACTTGTATATGTGTGAAGTTCATAAACGCTTAAATAACAGATTTCATCTACTTTTCGAATAACTAATACAAGATTTTCGAAGCGCTTTTAATTTTTCAAAACTTGCTTTCATAAAGAAAGATGATGCAAAATATAAAATGAGGAAACAAATGTCTGAATGCCAAATGACACGTATATAATAAAATTATTTAAGACTATTTGTGCCTTAGCGCGTATCACAACACTAGTTAAGAGCATCCGTAGTGGGGTGTCAAAAGTGGGCATAGCGGCCCCACAGCGTCGCGAACACCACTACGGCGGGCGCTATGGAAGAGAAAGTTGGAGGTGGCGCTATGCATTTCACGGCGTTATGAATCTTTCCCCTCTCACACACATATACATACACACATATATATAAAGCCCATATATATATAACCCCACTACACACTCAAGTTATATAAAGCTTCTCTCTTACACAATCCGCCACTTGTCGCATAACGCCCACCCGGAGGCTTTATAACTACGGATGGCCTAAGATAACAAATTACGTCAACATGGAGCCTACAATGCCGTTTAAATTTTCAGCGACCAATGAGACTTTAGAAAGCTTAATGAGAAATCGATTTAATATTATACGTTAGCCGATATAAGTGATTGTATATTTATAGATTATTCATTAGTTCATAATTTATAAAGTTGTCTTTATTTAACATACTAGTAATTAATAGATAGATCTACATTAATGCCTTTTGTTTAGATTCAAAACATGTATGTTTATAAATACTGAGTGGTTAATAATACTTGTTTAATTCATGTAAAAATGCGTATGATTTTACTATTTAGATCGGAACGGAGGTTGTTCGTGGTTTTCACCGAAAAATAAAAAAATGAGACAAAGATAGAGGAGTGGATTTAAGTGTGTGTTGGATGCATTATCAAGCTCTGCCTCTATATGAGCCGAGGTCACGTGATGGAGAGCGTAGAGGACAAATTGCATAAAAGCACTTCCCGTTAGGCTAAAGGGTGCGGTATAAAGTCTTTAGGGGCTTTATCACGTCACATCAACAT